>JASPKZ010009380.1:125000-725000 GCA_030220185.1 Diploptera punctata
ACTGTTAGACAATATTGTGATGCCAACTACTATTTTCTCCACAGAGTATATTACTTAGTCTATAATTTTTCTATCGCTGTTTTGTGTTATCGCTGGTTGGATCAGCGTTAGGGAGTGATAATAAGTGTACAGCCATTTTAATAAACGTTTGGTAATTTTAAGTTTATTGATATATATTTTAATATAGATTTGGGAATTTATTGCAAATTTAAATTTCATAGCGGCGGATGATAATCCATATGTGGTTCGATTGTGGATTATCGCTGGCTCTGTGAACTCTGGCGCATGCGCCACTGTTTTTCTATAGAACTTTGAAAATATTTCACGCTAGTTTAACTGCAGTTTTTCCGAAAATTATATTGAAATAATCGTTAGAAAAATGTAAACATCATTGTAAATGGTGAGAAATAATTTAAACAAGGAACCCTAAGATGATAGGAGTTTATGAAGGAATTAAAAAAGTCGCGTCACGTGTTGTAAAGAATAGCCGGAAATGTCTTTATGAAAGTTTTCTAGATGTGTCTGGGCGTTGCTTCTCGATGCATCCCGCGCGCCATGGTTTGTGCGCACAACAATCTTTCCTAACTTTCGATGCCAGCTATCACTGAAGTTTACAGTCAGTCTGCTGAAGTAGTGAAAAAAAAAGAGACTCTCCAATCATTAATGATGTCACGATTAAATTAGTTAAAGAACTAAGAACAGAAGCCAGTTCAATAGTCATCTCTATTGAACTGGATCATAATAAAAGTTCTTTCTTACTAGAGTGCTTATCAACATATGACTTAGATAGGATGTGACCCAACATACCTTCAAAGGTGATTCCGCCGGCTAATTCGCCATAGAGCAAAAACAGTGTTATTGTGATGAATATTGTTATACAAGACGGCACTCAAGGTTAAACTATGTTAGTAGAAAAAATGGCTCAAGTATAGAAACAATTACCCTTGACTTTTCAATTTATTATTGTGAATTATAACTCTTCTTTTGTATTTAGTAACATTTTAAAATATTACTTACTTACTCACTGGCACTATCGAACCCGTAGGTTCATGGCCGCACGGACATAAGCTCTCCATACATCCCTATCCTGAGCTAATGCTTTCCAATCATTCCCTGTATAATCTACTTCCCTCAAATCATAGTTAATGTTGTTCTCCCACCTCATTCTTGGTCTACCAACTGGGCGTTTTCCTTCTGGCTTTCCTACAAGAAGTTTCCATGCACGTCTTTCATTCCCCATACGCACAACATGTCCTGCCCATCGCAGTCTACGGGACTTAACTGTTCTTATTATATCTGGCTTCCTATAAAGACCATGTAGTTCATTGTTATGTAGTCTTCTCCATTCACCTGTCTGTTCATCTCTCTTTGGTCCAAAATTTTCCTAAGAACTTTATTCTCAAATACTCGTAATCTCCTTTCCTCCCTTAAAGTAAGAGTCCATGTTTCGCACCCATATAATATAACTGGTAGAATAATAGTTTTATATATTTTCAGCTTAACGTTTTTTGAAAGGAGTTGGGACATCAAAAGTTCTGCAATGCATAATAGCATGCATTTCCAGAATTGAGCCTATGTTTAATTTCTTTGTGCATCTCATTAATATTTAAAACACTTTTTATAACTTAAGTTAGAATTTTCAAGTATTTATTTCAAATACACATATTGTGATGGTGACTTGATATTTTCTCCAGAGAGTATATTACGTAGTTGGAACCAGAGGGTTATCGATGGTTGCGATTATTAAGGAGTTGAAAAAGGGCGTTTCAATGGATCCACTCAAGGTTAGAGTAATTAAATTATGTTAAGTGTGAGTTAGTTCGTTAGCTTTTAGGTTCGTTACATTTTTAATGTGAGGCGGAACAGGCAATTTTTGCCTAGCCCGTGATGAAGAAGAAGAAGTTTTGAAAAAACTGCACAAATTAGCATGAAATATTTTCAAAGTCCTATAGAATAACAGTGCGCATGCGCCAGAGTTTCTAGAGCCACCGATAACCCACAATCGAACCACATATTGATTATCATCCTCGATTACTACCTGTCGCTATGAAATATAAATGACCAATATTTGCAATAACTTCCCAAATCTATGTTATGAAAGATATATTAATAATATTAAAATTACCAAACGTTTATTAAAAATGGGTGTACACTTACTTACCGCTCCCTAACGCTGATCCAACGAGTGATAACCCAAAACAGCAATAGAAAAATCATAGGCTAAGTAATATACTCTGTGGAGAAAATAGCCGTTAGCATCACAATAATTCTAACAGTATCATAATATTGTGATTTGCATATTTAAATAAATACTTCAAAACTGTCTAATGTTATAAAATTGATTGAAAAAGTTTAAAATATTAAATAATGTTAGTAAAAACAAAGAAAGAGCTATAGTTTACAATAATATAACTGAAAAATCAAGCGCTACTAAAAGTGCAGTTAAGCCGGATTTTTTATAATATTGCTCTCTATAATATGGATGTCAACAATACACTCAAAACAAAATTAATCTTACACGACTGCAAATAGGCTTGTATAATTTTAGAAAAATTGTTTAGAACGACGAAACCATGCTTTTCGAACTTTTCCTCATAAAAAAATAGACTTTTGTCTTGATTTTCAAAATGTGTCAAAAATAGCGAATCCATAATTTTGACTACATTTCAACATAACCTAACCTAATCAATATAACCAATATCTTACCTTAGTAATCTGGAGAAAAAAGAGACGCAGTAGCTATCCTTCGACGTTTTAAATTCAAAATTTGACATGGTGTAAGAAAGAAGATAAATGGTTTCACGATACCACGATTAATTAAAAATCCAGCCCCTTCGTCTTCTCTCATCTGAACTGATTCAGCAAATCTACGATTACATCCACTGCACCTATCATGCACCAATTCAGTTATCCAAATGAACAATCACTGAATCCTATTATCTCCACACAAATAACTCTCAGCCAATCACAGAAAAATCACTATTACACGACATCATCTCATAGCCAACCACATTCATTGTTTATGAATACAGAAAAGAGTTTACATCGCTTCACGTAAGTATTTATAACATCCCTTTGCTGGACTAGGAACGATCGGCAATTCTGAGGCCATACTTACCTTCACACAGGTCACTAGTTGCTAAACGTATCCGATTACAGTATTATGTTTACGGTATAGCAAACTGTTTAGTGGTATTATCCATGATTTAGTACAGCAATAACCCACGAAAGTTTACTGAAGTCTCCGCTAGAGACAATTTAACGAACATGTTTACCCGACTATAATAATTAATGAAAAGGCAATTTCATACGCTTATTTTATGAATAGAGAATTTGATGCGGATATTTAGATGAGAAGGCAATTTCATGTGCATACTTTTATGAATAAACTAAATTGTTGAGCATATTTTGATGAAAAGTTAAACTGATGCGAATATTATTATGACTATTTAACTCATGCCCCAAATGGGAGTCAATGACCAATCACGTTACAGTGATTTTTTATTTACAAACAATCACAGTCGTGTTTCGCCTAGAATTTACCAACCAAAGTCTATCATAATAAAGAAAGCACCTCCTTTTTAACATTCTGAATAGGTCATAGCATTATTTTGCAGTGACTGACTCACTAAGAAATACAGCTACCAGATTGTATATATAGTGCATTAATGTCAACACATATCGCATGCGGGAGTTTATATAAAAACATTTGTAGCAATTGATTATACCACCAAAAAAAAAATCACTATTTGCACTTTCATAAATATTTTTTTCCCAGAAAAATATAATTGTCATATTTACATCATAGGACATCAGAAATGAATTAATATACTGTTTGATGTGTTTCATTTTTTCTCCACTAGAGTGCATTCTTACAATATTGTGTTCCTTTGGCAATACATAATATGATCTGGTTGCAATGATGAACAGAAGAAACAAATGAAGCGTACCAATAGTTTCTCATTTGTTTTTCAAACATCGCCGTTTACATTAAATATATAAATATTTTAAAATAAATGTATTTAAATAATTGTTTCTGAGTAAACAGCTTAATTTACTCGTTAAATAGTCCCAACAAATGAAAACTTATGAAAACATAACTCCATATGCATATTTATCGCGCATTTCAGATTTTTAGACATGGGGAAGTTTAATTTCAGACGACTCTCATTAACCCATTCGCCTCAAAAGACGAGGTAGACTCGCTGGCAGTTAAATGGCCTTCAACTCAGAAGACGAGGTACACTCGCTTAATTCTGCTGTACATATTTTGCATAGTTTTGTACATCCCTTTTCAGGGAAATTTTCTGTTAACATTTATGAATAGTAGAGGAATGCGTTTTTGCCTTCAACCTTATTGTTATCTCAAGTACCGTTATATTTCGTTTGTTTTGAATGTCTGAAAATAGACAAAATTTTTACGGTAACTTAAATCCGGCTTCTGGGAAAATGCATTGATCTTTAAAAACCTGAAGTGAAAGGGTTAATTTCTGTTAAACATCGGCACCGTTTAATTTATTTCGGTTGCACTTGTTTTGTGCTAAAGATGAGTTAGCGGTGGAATGGTTGAAGGAAAGAATAATGCGTTCGAATTTCATATACATCTATCTTAAAAATCGTGATAAAAAACTGATTTCCTTACGTTTACATATATTTGGGTAGATTAGATTGCAACTTGGTTAATAGCTTAGATTAAGTTAACGACAGAATGTACCCGGATGGAATAATAGTGAGAAATATGTTGTTTACAATCTCTATAGCTATCTCTTATGCTACGGTTTATTATACAGCGTGTCGCGCCCGACGTGACGCGAATTCGCGTTTCGCTCGGCGTGATGCTGGTTTAGCATGGAGCGTATACGCTACAGCGCATATGTTTATGGAATTGTCGCCAGATGGCAACACATATATGGAAAATCAAAATGACCAACGTTAATAATAAATTTCCAAATGTGTTTACAAAAACTATTGTATACGAACCTGTCCCTGCATAACCTAATAAAATAAATTACATACATACTATTTAGTAAACTGTAAACTAATCTGATGTACACTAAACTGACCCATCGGAATCTAACAAAATGAAGTGATTGAACATTTATTTCTTAAAATATGGTTTGGAATTAAATGCAAATGTTGGTCATTCATATATATGTCCTGCCATCTGGTAGATTTAATATTATGAGCGTTCACGTATGCCAACTTCAATTCTAATAAAGAACTTTGAAAATAAATTGAGAGGAAAAGTCATAATTTGTCTACATAGATAAACATATTAAAATTCTTCATAAAAAAAGTTTCACGAGTCGTTGCAAAACGTTTAAAATAGTACAAAATATTAGTAAAGACAGAAAAAATTCCTAGAGCAACAGCATCATATGAATGTTGTATGGAAAATTATAGAATAAATGATTCTTTAGTTCTTAAATAAACATATCGTTGATGAATATACCAAATTTTAGAATTCTTCAGATTTTCGTCTGAGCAGTTTTATCAGGTTTTGAATTTAATAGAAGACGAAATTTATGCACATCCATAATATCCCCGAGATACAATATTTACAGCTTTTATTTATCTCTTAACTAAGTTCAAGCCACAATAACTTTTTTCTGTACATCTCTGTACTCCTTCATGCTCATATTGTATAAAACATGTATAGAACTCGATGATTTGCAACAAAACTATCTAACTTTCGTCGTTAAAATTGGAAAGTTATAAAACAAGTACTGTATTTCCGACATTTTGTTGTAAAATCTTAGTTTGTTTTTAGCAATTACACCAATGAGTACGGGTAATATTTTCTATATTCTTTGTTTGCGCTGGCAAATTGCGTCCTGGATTCAAGAGATTCCAAAACACGACGCGACATGTCAGCGCAAATTTTTTTGCGCCAGCAATTTGCGTTGTAGATAAACCACTTCCATTTAAATACATGGGGAGCTGGCGCGTTGCGTCGTAGATAAACCACAGCTTTATAATAAAAATAATGTGAGAAAACCGCACAGGTGTGAGTTGATTCTTATTTTTAAATTTATTATTAGCGAATTATTATTATCAACTTTTATAAGATTCATGATGTGTTCCGTTGAGGTATTATTCAAAATTAATATACAATTATGGAATATTCACCTGAAAATAACATTTTCAACAGCAAAGGAGTTTATAAACTGACATATAAGGACTGCAACACATTTTATATAGGAAGGACAAACAGGAGTTTTAACATCAGATTCAAAGAACATTTTCGAGACTTCATTCACGCAGAAGGGAAATCAAGCTATGCAAAACACGTTATCCATGAAGGACATCGCATGTTAAATATTGAAAACACCCTAACAGTAATGCACAGAGAAAATAATACAGCGAAGATAAACGTACTTGAAGAGATGGTAATCATGAAAGCAGTTCACAACAATGACAACCTGATAAACGAAAACGAACCCAATACATGCAACCCCCTCTACCAGATCTTCAGTGAAACACCAGTTTTGAATCCTGCCGATGATGAGACAAGTCCCGAAAGCGCTACAGTTAAAGATTAATTAAGTTGAGGAGACGGACCTTTCAGGTGAATATTCCATAATTTTATATTAATTTCGATTATTGTTAGTTGGCTATTCAGTTTCCTCTGTAAATTGCCAACATAGAGTATTATATTGATCGATACAGCCATATTGCTACGACAATTTGATAATTTATAAGTTATGTTTACATAAACTTCTCATTCAATTATAAGGAATTTTTTAGGATTTGTTTAATATAAAATAACTTATATAAATACTTGAGACAATTGTTAACATTTTTATAAATAAATTTGTGTATTCTTTATTTAAATGGGATTGCTCATCATTTTTTGTCCACTCAATTTCATTAGAATTGGTATAAAAAGAAAAGGAAACATTGAACCAATAATTCCCGAAAAAACTTCTAACTCTAACTCACTGGCACTATCAAACCCATGGGTCCATGGCCGCGCGCGGACATAAGCTCTCCATACATCCCTATCCTGAGATAATGTTTTTCAATCATCATCCCTTGTATAAGCTATTTCCTTCAAATCATAGTTAATGTTATTCTCCCACCTCATTCTTTGTCTACCAACTGGGTTTTTTCCCTCTGGGTTTCCTAAAAGAAGCTTCCATGCACGTTTTTTCATTTCCCATTTGTGCCACATGTCCTGCCTATCGCAGTCGACGAGACTTAATTAATTGTTCTTATTATATCTGGCTTTCTATAAAGGCCATGTAGTTCACTGTTATGTAGTCTTCTCCATTCACCTGTCTGTTCATCTCTCTTTGATCCAAACATTTTCCTAAGAAATTTGTTCTCAAATGCTCGTAATCTCCTTTCCTCCCTTAAAGTGAGAGACCATGTTTCGCACCCATATAATATAACTGGTAGAATAATAGTTTTATATATTTTCAGTTTAACGTTTTTTGAAAGGAGTTGGGACTTCAAGTGTCTCTGTAATTCATAATAGCATTTCCAGCATTGAGCCTATGTTTAATTTCTTTGTGCATCTCATTCCTATTTGTGATTATTGTTCCTAGGTATTTGAATTCAGCCACTTCCTCAAAATTTCCCTCATTTGTCATTAGCTGTCCATTTCCATTATATAATGTATTTCTATGTGTGACCATATATTTAGTTTTTCTTGATATTTACTTCCAGTACCAATTTATTAGTGTTACTCAATAGTGTGTGCGTGTTATCCTTTAGTATCTCCTCTCTATCGGCCAATATTACTACATCATCAGCATAAACTAACAGCTTATTAATACCACTGAGTTGAAGGCCTTCTTCAGCCTCTAAGGATTTCATGACATGCACTAGTACGAAATTAAATAGTAGAGGAGATAGTGCATCTCCTTGCTTCAACCCATTGTGGATTTCAAAATTATCCGAAAACTGTTTGCCACACGCACCCTACTCTTTGTGCCATTACACACATTCGTGTAAGTCTATGAACTTTTTTATGAATTCCGAACTGCAGCAGGACACATATACCTATAACTTCTCCCTCTTAATTGAATTGAATGCCTTTTTGAAGGCTACGTATAGTCGATGTGAAAAAACGAACTACGGATAGATATACTATGAATTTAACATGGAATGATACGAAATCGTCAGAATTTCAGAAATCTATGGCTTCGTTTTGTATAAATAACTAATAGGATAAAGAAAGGTTTAGTGCGGTATTGAAAACATCTCTTCATTTGTATGGTTTTTGTATATTCCCTCCGCACATTTAAACGGAGGCAATTGTAATTTTACACGCTTTATATTAGCTTGACCTGTATCTATCTATCTATCTATCTATCTATCTATCTATCTATCTATCTATCTATCTATCTATCTATCTATCTATCTATCTATCTATCTATCTATCTATCTATCTATCTATCTATCTATCTATCTATCTATCTATCTATCTATCTATCTATCTATCTATCTATCTATCTATCTATCTATCTATCTATCTATCTATCTATCTATCTATCTATCTATCTATCTATCTATCTATCTATCTATCTATCTATCTATCTATCTATCTATCTATCTATCTATCTATCTATCTATCTATCTATCTATCTATCTATCTATCTATCTATCTATCTATCTATCTATCTATCTATCTATCTCATCTATCTATCTATCTATCTATCTATCTATCTATCTATCTATCTATCTATCTATCTATCTATCTATCTATCTATCTATCTATCTATCTATCTATCTATCTATCTATCTATCTATCTATCTATCTATCTATCTATCTATCTATCTATCTATCTATCTATCTATCTATCTATCTATCTATCTATCTATCTATCTATCTATCTATCTATCTATCTATCTATCTATCTATCTATCTATCTATCTATCTATCTATCTATCTATCTATCTATCTATCTATCTATCTATCTATCTTCTATCTATCTATCTATCTATCTATCTATCTATCTATCTATCTATCTATCTATCTATCTATCTATCTATCTATCTATCTATCTATGTAACGGAATCTTTCAACGCGATTTTCACCCACTTAAAATCATTGGATCGACTTGAAACTTTGTATACTTGTAGAGGACCCGTGACAATACAATAATTTTATATTTATTTTCTAAAATCCTGGCCATAGTCATCAGAAAACAAAAAAGTGTTTTTGTTATCAATGTAACGGAATCTTTCAACGCGATTTTCACCCACTTAGAAAACATTGGATCGACTTGAAACTTTGTATACTTGTAGAGAATCCGTGACAATACAATAATTTCATATTTATTTTCTAAAATCCTGGTCATAATCATCAGAAATAAAAAAAAGTGTTTTTTATATCAATGTAACGGAATTTTTCAACGCGATTTTCACCCACTTAGAAACATTGGATCGACTTGAAACTTTGTATACGTGTAGAGGACCCATGACAATACAATAATTTCATATTTTGTTTCTAAAATCCTGGCCAGAATCATTCGAAAATCAAAAGATGAAAACTGGTATAATAGGTTGCGGACTTGTCGAGTTTTTAGTCAATCGTTGTAAGAGCTCAGTTGGTAGAGCAGTGAACTCTTAGTAGTATATAATTTCAGTAATCCATACGTCGCTGGTTCAAATCCGGCTGGGAGGTTTTTTTTATAGAAGAGTATTACTTTTAGCTCATACTACAATAGTATCGAATTTAAAGATATTTACATTTTTATCTTATTCTGTAAAATATTAAAACTAAAAAATAAAAAATAAATAATAGTTTTAAAAAACTAAAAGACAACGCTTTATTAGAAACTAAAAAAATGAAAAATAATTTTAATTTCCCATACGCTTGGGATAAAATAAAGTGGTCAACAAAAAATTCATCTCCAACACATATAGAATAAAATTAGAGTTATCAACAAAAAGAAAATAATTTTACCATCAAAAGCGTGGGGTGCTTTTTATGATGTTTACATTTTCTTCTTAGAGAGCTTACTTTTACCAATATCTGTTTATTATCAAATATATTAATTGATATAGAGCACCCCACGCTTTTGATGGTAAAATTATTTTCTTTTTGTTGATAACTCTAATTTTATTCTATATGTGTTGGAGATGATTTTTTTGTTGACCACTTTATTTTATCCCAAGCGTATTGGAAATTAAAATTATTTTTCATGTTTTAGTTTTCTAATAAAGCGTGTTCTTTTAGTTTTTTAAAACTATTATTTATTTTTAGATTTAGATTTAGATTTATTTATTTATTTAGCCTGGTGGAGTTAAGGCCATGTGGCCTTCTCTTCCACTCACCAGGGCAAACATATATTACATCAGAATATAACAATCTTAATTAACTCTAATATTAAACACTAAGTAAAAATTTGATCAAAAAGATAATATCTAATATACGTATTACGATCTATAATACAACCAGTTAATGTTAGTTAAAATTAAGACTAAAACTAATAATAAAATGTATACAAGCAACGCATATTAAATTGTCACTGTCTAGTGTATATAAAAATCACAGGAAAATAATGAGATATAGAAAACTAATTTTACGATTATACAATATTTAAAACAAAACAAATAAACATATTTGTTATTCTTAATTTTATTTTCATAAATAATTAAATATATTAATATTGCTAAAAGAATACTATCAGTGAGGTGTATAAGTTAGTTTGTTATTAAATAATTCTTTAGTTTGTTTTTGAAGGATGTCATAGTTTGACAGTCTCTGACATAGGGCGGAAGGGAATTCCATGTTTTGGTAAGTGACACCGTAAAAGATAATGAATAATATACAGTGTGATGAGGCGGGATATAAAGGACAATGTGCTGATGGGATCGAGTGTCAAGATTATGTGTGTCGGATAGTCTGATGAAGCGGCGTGATAAATAATTAGGCGATGATGTGTGAAGTATTTTATAGAGAAGGGATAGGGAATGGACAGTTCTACGATCTCTTAGACGAAGCCACGATAATTGTTCCAGGGACGGTGTAATATGGTCAAATTTGCGAATAGCACAAATAAAACGTGCGCAAGAATTATGAACACGTTGAAGTCTTTGAGTGGAAATAATATTTAAATCTGTAAAAAGAGTGTCACAATAATCAAAATGGGGCATTGCAAGTGTTTCTACTAACATTTTCCTAAGGGCGAATGGCAGACAATTTCTTACGCGATTTAATGAATGTATTATTGAGAAGACTGTTTTGCATGTATGGTTTATTTGTGTATTCCAATTTAAGTTGTTGTCAATAAATACTCCTAGAATTTTTACTGTCTCACTAAAGGGATTTGAACTCCATTTAGTGACACATGCGAGACTGTGTTTAGGTTAATTGTAGATAATAGTCTCTGGTGGCCCATAATGATTGATTGTGATTTTATAGGATTTAATTGCAGTCCATATTTAACTGTCCAAGTCATTAGTGAGTCAAGATCCTCGTTAATTTTAGCAACATTTCCCCAGTCAATATATATATATTTTATTCCTAAACGGCAAATCCCAATAATAACAGAATATATTACATTTTGGATATATATATCATCATCATCATCGTCATCACTCCAGGGATTAGGCATTTGCCCGTTCCGACTTCATAATGCATCAGCCCAACGTCTTCTAGGTCTTCCAACATCACGCCTTCCTCTTGCTTGATAATTTCTTGCTAACAATGGATATTTCTCCTTACTCAATCCATCCATGTGATCAATCCATTTCTGTCTGTAATTCGTGACTTTATCCAATAAAGGCTGTACTTTCAATTCTTCTCTTATATCCTTATTTCTTATTCTATCAAGTCTTGTACGTCCTTTTACTTGTCTTAGGAACCGCATCTCTGCCGTCTGTATTCTATCCCTCTGTCTTTTCACTGGAGGCCAAGTTTCACATCCATACAATATTGTGGGAACCGCCATAACATTATACATTTTTATCTTGGTTTCTTTTCTAATTTTATTTTTTAATGTTCTCTGTATTGTTCCACACACCGTCTGAAATTTATTTATTTTGGAGTCAATATCTCTTTTCACATTGTAGCCAACATCACAGCCCAAATATTTGAAACTAGACACCTGTTCTATACTTTGATTTTCTAAAATAATTTTGTATGGCCGATATCTTCAATTCTTTTAAGACTACGCCAATTTTGGAATATATTAAACAGTACCAACTAAATTGGAAACACCATCTTGAAAGAATGAGTTCAAATCGGATCCCCAAAGCTGTTTATAAATTATATATCAAGAGGACGAAGATCACTGGGCCGTCCTATGAAACGCTGAAGGGAAAATTTTCTATAGGATCGTAACAGGCCTTGGCCTAATACTTGGAAGGAAGAAGAAAAAGAAAATATATGTATGGACTCCCCTAACTTTGCAGAAGTGGACTCACCTTTTACGGTGTTATGTTGAATCTTACAGGGCTTCAATGAGGAAGTTACTTTTGTTTCCCTGTGCACTTATTTGTTGACGCTGCAAAGTTTTGATCGCTGTATAGTTCATGTTTATGATACTCGTTACACGAAACCAAATTCTGCTTAGGTTCTGACAAGTTTAAAAACGCAGGACATTTTCTCTAATACTCGCCACTTTTCTTCACCCATCACCAGACATGAAATTTATAATTTTTAAATTATTAACGAACAACCAAGCTCATTGCCATTTAAATGTATTTCTGACTCCCGTAGCCTATTTAAGTGTGTAAACAGACTGATAATTGAACAGACAGGTACACTAATATATATACAGTATGTCAATTTGGTATTCATACATAGACATTTTTATTAATAAAAATCCAATTTTCAGAAAGTTTTTAAAAGTGAAGAAAAAATATTTATTGTGGTTTGAAGGAAACACTAATTTATATCGAAATATGTAGTTCAAAACTTAATTATAAAATAAACATAATTTTATCAAAATAAATAATGTTCATTACACCCAAATGCAAGCCAAATTGCTATTCATACACTAAAGAAAACACTGCAGTGTATTTGCTTGTCTAACTTGCTTAAACATTAATGCAACATGAATACTCTAAGTTTGTGCATTTGTTTACATCTGCCTACTGTGCTGGGTGTGTACACTGGCAGTCAGTCGCCTCCAAAATGGGTAAATGTAAAGAACTCAGTTCTGATCTCAAGGATACAATTGTAAATCTTGCACTTAAGAGATATTCTTTGAGAAAAATAGGGCGACTGATAGGCAAATGCCATGCAACAGTACAGTATATACTAAATAAATTCAAGTATAAAGGTTCAGTAGAGAATGTTCCGAGAAAACCTACACAAAAGAAGTTAAGTGAAAAGGAGCAGAGGACCATTGTGAGACAAGTGAAATTCAACCCTAGCGTTAGTGCTCCAAAATTGCGGTCTACCCTTGAAGTTTCTCCTGGTAAAAATATATGTACTGAGACAATTCGGAACGTGTTACGCAGAAATTACTATCATGGAGGAATGACTAGAAAAAGGCCGTATGTATGTAAGAAGAACCGTGTTGTAAGACTAGTTTTCAAAAGAACATGTAAATTAGGGGCAGGCATTTTGGAATAATGTTCTCTGGTCTGATGAGACTAAAATCAACCTGTTGGGTTCAGATGGCGTTCATAGAGTCTGGAGAAAAGCCAATGCGGATAATGATGTGACCAATAAAACACCTACAGTAAAACATGGGGGTGGGTCTATAATGTTGTGGGGGTGTATGTCGGCAAAAGGGGTTGGCAATATACAGTTCATTGACAATGTTATCGACAAATTTGTGTATAACGACATTCTTCGTAAGAATGTTAAACAAAGTGCAGCAAAATTGGATATGCTCCCTACGTACATGTTCCAACAAGATAACGACCCCAAACATACGGCGGACTTAAATAAGACTTGGTTGATACGGAACGTGCCAAAGCAATTGAAAACCCCTCCTCAATCTGCTGACTTAAATCCTATAGAACATTTATGGGCGTTTTTGAAACCTAGGGTCCACAGCAGAAATCCTTCTTCCAAAGAAGAATTGAAGAAGGTGGGTAGCTGAAGAATGGTGCAAAATCAGTCCTTAGATATGAGATAGGCTTGTTAGATCCATGCAGCGTAGATGTCAAGCTGTTATTAAAGCTAAAGGTTACCCTACAAAGTATTAAGGACAGTTAATTTTTTTTCTTCATTTTTTATTTTTTCCCCCATTCTGGCTGTATGAATAGAAAAGTGACTATAAAATTTACAACTTTTAAAGTTTTTTAATATATTATACGTTAAATGTTTATAGAATTTGTTGATTTGTAGGCTATATATTATGTAAAGAAGTGTACCTGAAAATGTTTAGTTAATGGCAAAATATAATTCCAATATTCTGAGAATTAAAATTGTGCTATTTCAATTATAACATCTAAGTGTATGAATAACAAATTGACATACTGTATATAACTGGTGCATAATACGATCTTGTGGATAATGCGACACTTAACCGATTTGAAGTACGTAGGCCTATATGCCTATATAATGTTAAAACAATCAAATCAGGGCCATTATTTTAGGTCTACATTTCGTTTACATGTCACAATCCTGTTGGAAAACTAATAATAGACGAATTAGAAAAAAAATACCTTATCAGTTTGGTTAAGAAACTCCCGCAAGGGAGTAACCTTGCCTCACGTTGGGATGTACAACCTTTGAAAAAATGATGGCGCAACTCTTGATGAGGGAAAGTTAAGAGTTTTGAAGAGCGATTCACACCAGTATGTTGTTACATGTTCTGACTCGTTTGAGTATAAAGCGGACGGCGTTAAGTCTCTCTTCATGCAGTATTCGTATTGTTCACTTAAGTGGAGCAATCGGTAAGATGCTTTTTTTTCCGGCGACGCGAGCCCACGTTCGATTCCGGTTAGGTCGATTTTTATTTATTATTATTTAATAACGTCGTTAATTACGATAATGCCTACTTGTTACCAGGCTTTGTTGTATAAATAAATTTGTATATATATATATAAGGAAACATTCCCAGTAGGGACAGGCTCCTGGTTGAGATTGTTTTGGGGTTTTTCCTCACCAGTAAGATAAATGTCAGGAAGCTTAGGGCTCAACGGTCCCCGAAAATCATCCGGCCATCATTATCATCCTTATCATTATCATCATCATTCTTGACCGGGTGGAAACAAACGGTTCCCTATTAAAGCTGCAAAGCATAGCACGAAAACGCTATGATTGCGGTGAAAGACCTGCCCTCGGGCAGAATTACTATGGAATGGAATATATGGAAATAAATAAATTTAAGGAAACAGCTCATATATATATATATATATATATATATATATATATATATATATATATATATATCCATCCATAGTATTCTGCCCGAAGGCACGTTCTTCACTACAATCATAGCATTTTCATGCTATGCTTGCAGATTTACTAGCGAATTGTAGGTGTGGTAGCTTCCCGTTGCTTTCCACACCGGTGAAGGATGATGATGATGGTAATGATGATAATGATGATGATGATGATGATGATGGTGATGATCATATGATTTCGGGGACCGTTTGGGTCTTAAAGTTTTCCTGACATTTGTCTTACAGGTGAGGAAAAACCCCGATAAAAACCCCACCCAGGAAAACTGCCCCGACCGGGGATCGAACCCGGGCCCGCTGCGTGACAAGGCCGCACGCTACCTCGAGACCACAGCGGTGGACACACACACACACACACACACACACACACACACACACACACACACACACACACACACACACACACACACACACACACACACACACACACGCATATATATATATATATATATATATAATGAATAATCGTACTAACGTCTCATTACTTTGTTTACAAAAACATGGCATAAAATTATTTATTTCCATTATTAATATAAAATGCGTCTGATTAATTTAAATTAAGTTGATATCTAATTCCATGTACTGCATCGCTTCATACAGACAATTTCTAGGATATATGGTTGTGTTCTAGTGGAGGGAGCTTCTGTTTCCCATGCATGAGGTAGCATGTTCGATCCTGCTGTCATGCTTCCTTTCTCTCTCGTCCTTATTTCAATTTTTTTCTTTTAATTTAACTTGCTTTGCTTTTTATCTTCAGTATTTACCGCACTACTTATTTACACGAATTTGTTTTCCATTGCACGACACATAACGAAATAGAACGGATTTATTTTCTCAAATAGTTGTATACTTGTGAACCAAATAGCTGATCTCTGATCATGCGCAGTGGCTTCGTTCTGAGACTTGAAAATTATCTGTGCGCCATCAATTTGTTTCAAAGGCTGTACATGTATGGACAGGCAGATAGTTTATATACTTTTATGTATTTTAGGGGAATTCACATTTGTCCTGAAAGGAAAATAGAAGTCGAAAGCATTTTTTAAATTAGTTATTTAGACGACTGATTTTGGGGGAAAAAAAGGACGATGAATCAACAAATGTTGTTGTTATATTCCGCAAATTTGTGTGCTAGTTTCATATGTGAATGTAGAGTAAAAATGAGCGGAGAAGGTGATTTTTCACAGTCCATCAAGAAAATTTAAAAGCAGTCCAAGATGCACCTAATAATATACTTCCAGAAATGTCAAGGAAAGTTCATTTATGTATTATTATTGATTTCGTACATCTCAATGATGGATAAATCATATTTGAAGAGAAAAATTATATTTTGCTCAGGTAGCTTAGTTGGTAGAGCACTTGGTCTAGAGAACCAAGGGTCCCGGGTTCAAGTCCCGGTCTGAGCGTATAATTTTTCTCTCCAAATTTCATTTATGTGGTTATATGAATTCAAGGACTGGTGTGTGGATAATGAAACAGGCGTAAATGAAGGTTCTTTGTTGACATATTTTATGAGAAGTCGAAAAGTGTTAAAGCTTCGAGTCTTTGGAGTGAAAAATTAATTCATGTTGAAATTAACTTTTATGGTTAGCAATACTATTGTTATCAGTAAGTTTGGAAAATTAAAGGCATTTTTATTAAAGTGTATTTTACGTTTTGGTGAACCAGCATTTTATATTTTTATAGCGTGTTTTTTTAGAATATAAAGTAAAGGTTTTGTTGCCTAGTAACTACGTCACTAATTGTTATACTAGTAGATAATAATTATTTATCCACTATTATAAAAACGAGTGACGCTTTATTTTGTAGTTACTAGGCAACAAAACCTATACTTTATATTCTAACAAAACACAAAATACGCTATCGAACATAAAATACCCTACTCGTTCAACAGAATGTAAAATACACTTTAATCATGATTTCGTATAACTACGTACATAAATAAACTTTCCTTGACTTTTCTGGCAGTACATTAATAGTTACTTTGGATTGCTTTTAAAATTTGTCATGATGAACTATGGAAAATCGCCTTCTCCGCTCATTTTTACTTTCGATTCACATATGAAACTAGCACCTAAAATTGCAGAATATAACAACAACGTTTGTTGATTTATCGTTTTTTTTCTCTCCAAAGCCCACATTACTCCTTCTCTAAACATATCGTTCCCGTAATAAATACATGTCATTAAATATGCTAAATATTCAACATATGCTATATATACAACATATACTAAAATATTCTGAACGTAGATAAAATATTGTAGACAATACGTTATAAAATTAGGTTTAGTAACTAGTCTAAAATAATAATTTTAGTGTACTGTAGCGCAGATGACTTCATACCGTAATCATCATCGTCATCAACAATCATGGATTAAGTCCATGTGGCTTGTTCTGGTCTCATAGATTCCCATTCAAAAAGTTGAATTCATCTCTTTTTCGGTCTCCTCTTGGTTTGTAATTAAGTATAATTTTTGGAATCCGATCATCTTTCATTCTTTGAATATGTTCTTTTCAGTTTTTTCTAGATTCTTTTATTTTATCTAAAAGTTTAATAAAACTATTTATCTCATTTCTAATATCTTCACTTCTTCTTTTATCTAGAAGTTTGCAGCCAGCCACACTTCTCAGAAATCTGATACCGTAATTAAATAGCATATAACGGACGGATTTCTCTTGCAGATTGTGATTTCGGACCTGAACAATCATACCGCCCAACATACTGAGCATTGTTAGTGCTTTCTATATGTACTCTGTATGTGCTGAAAAAAACATTCACTTAAAAATTAGAAATAGACTTTTAGAATCTCTTGAAGAACTTATTAATACATTTTAGCAATGATAACTGAATGTCCAAAGCTAAATATTTTATTAATCAAGATTATTAATGAAGATAAACAAAATCTGGATCCCGGCACTGCACAATACAACGAAGCCTATGACTTCTCCTAGCGACAGCCTGGACAAAACAGCACGCAACACGGACCGCGCAGAAAACCGCCTCTCCACCAGGGGCGTGCCTATAAATAGGGAGGGAGTTTCCAACGACCAGCCAGTCTGCAGCCGACTGTTGAGGAGTTCACAGAGAGCACGCAGTATCTCCTGAAGATGTCTACCGCAGTAGTAGACGAAACGTCGAGTAGAAGAACGACTGGACCACGGCCTATATGCCCGGAAGACGAACCTAATAGGGTTTATTAATCAAATTGATACGGGGTCCTTATTCCTTTCTTCAAAAAAATAACAATGAATGAATATTGCAAATTTAAAAGTTTTAATTTTACGATATTTACTTTATATTTTTATTTTAATGCTTAAATGTTCATATTCAAAACAATTTTTCGTATTAGGCCTATTATACTTAGTATTAATTACTCTTCCTATAAAATATCTTAAGTGACATCATTTCAATGTTTCAATCTTAATTTATATTCTTTTAATATAGCTACATTTAATTTTTTTTTATTTAGTTGTATAAAAAAATTCTCACTTTCAGCGAGCAACGTATTTTTTCCTATAGCATTTGAGCGACAAAAATAAACTTTTTTTTTTGTCTCAGAAAGAAAAAATATGTGATTCCGATAGTATTTTTCTCCTGAATTCAAATACAACATATTTTTTCTTCATCACGTAAAGTTTCAGAGAGACAGGTTTTTATAATTTCAAACACTTTAATATTTTCTACATTCGTAACTACACAATATTCGAACATTCGGACTCACCTAGAAAGTAAGAAATGACGAATTTTCTGCTATATATCGCCTGTGGAGCATCCGTCTTGATGGTCCAACAATAATCGGCCAGCATATTAGGATTCCATTTGCCTTGATATCTCTTTTCCATAACTGAAATCTCCTGATGAAAATGTTCCCCGTACGCATTGCTCAATGTACAAATGGACGAAAAAACGTTTATTAAAAAAATAATTATTTAAATCCATTAATTGTAATTGAAATAAAAAAAACTGTGGGTGATGGAGAAATTCCGAATACATATTTGAAAACAGGATAAAAAAAACTGCATTAAGTACAACTACTGGTACTCATGAGACAAAAAATCATGTTGACCAGTGTTATCAATTATATTATTGGTGCAATTATCCATCCTAAATTATTAATTGAAATTAGTGGTAATCTTTTTAGTTTAATTGGAGGCTGGTCTGGTGAATTTCATAATTATATAATTTGTTTTCCAGTGTACATTTCACAAAGAACAATTACACAAAGGACACAGAGGGAATAATACTCTAGACACATTAGTAAAATCTCCTCAGATTAATTTTACACGCCATGAAAAATTATGTAGTTGCATTGATTCCGCTCTCTGATGGCATTCATTAAATTAGAACACTTCTCATCTAATTCTGAACCGCACACGCAGGGATTCCCTGTTGCCTTGATAACGAAGTAAATTAATAACTAATTACAGCAGCTTCCAGTATTGCTGAGTTGAATATCAAATTCACTTATTGTTGTGTGTTTCTTGAACAATAATTAAAACATGCATTTAATACTCTCTTATTTTATAGAAATAGAATCAAGATGGGTCAATATTTTATTGTGATTTTTATACAAAACAGATAAATTGGACAGCGTTATGCATCAACCGGCTAAGTGTCATTAAAAAAATGAGATTTTGATGCGATCTGTTGCACTGGCTCAACCTTGATTCCCAATTATTTATCATCTCGTTTCCAGTATCTATCCTCAAACCATAACTTAAACACAAGATCACAACATAGTCTCTTGCTTAATATACCGCAACATAGGACATCACATCACTCCATGTCATATACTATCTTCACTTCTCGCAACTGGAATTCCCTACCACAAGAAATAAGGGGCTGCCGGACATTGGCAACTTTTAAAAGAAATCTAAATTTATATTTGCTCTAAACTCGACTTCATTATTACCCAGTGTAAGATATATATATATATATATATATATTATATATATATATATATATATTAATTGGTGTTTATCGTATAATTTATCATATACATACTATTATTATTATAATTATATATATTATTGGTGTTTATCGTATAATTTATCATATACATACTATTATTATTATAATTATATATATATTAATTGGTGTTTATCGTATAATTTATCATATACATACTATCATTATTATAATTATCATTATTATCATCATTATAATATTATTATCGTTATTATATTATTATAAGTAAAGTAAAGTAAAGTGATCCCACAACAGGCCTCAGGAGGCCCTTGGGGTAGTAGGAGGTTAAGGCTCCCACTTTTTCTAGACAATCGGCACTTTATGTCAGCCGGATTGTCAGCCCTGCGTGACGGCCGCCTTTACCCCCAGAACAAGCGTCTGGTACTCATTTCCGTTAGAGGCTGAGACGACCCCAAGACCATAGTGCCGCCAGAAGGTTTGGGTCAGTTTAAAAATCCTGACCCCAACGGGACTTGAACCCTCGACCTTCCGGCTTGTAGCGCAGTGCCTTAACCACTATGCTACGGCGTGCCCCCATATTATTATTATTATTATTATTATTATTATTAATATTATTATTATCGTAAGTGTTATTATTGTTATTATCGTATAAAACGTTGTTTGTACATGAAATTTACATTGCTACATTTAATGTATCTTTAACTGTTTATAATTAGTACAGTATATATCTATATTTGTCAAATATTTATTTTTATTTCTGCTGGTTGAGTGGAAGAGAAGGCCTTATGGCCTTAACTCTGTCAGAATAAATAAAACATTATTATTATTATTATTATTATTATTATTATTATTATTATTATTAAGTAAGTGTACGCACACTTTTAGCGCCAGATATTTAAATATAACCTTATTATTAAAGAAACGTGTAAACGTCATCAGTCCTATCAGAGATTCTCTGTTTTGCAACAAACGGCTATGAAACTGGATCTTCATAAATATTAATCTAAAATTTTCATCATGCAGCTTAGCTCCAACTGTTCCCGCTCTGATACAGGGTGCTCTAAAATTTACCTTACAAACTTCTAGGACTTGAAGAGGGGACTCAGTAGATAATATTCACAATTGGAAATCATGTCCGGAAACTTACCGTTTTCGTGCTACAGCCATTTGAAAACATGTTTTTAACGCGACCACTTTTACAAGTAATTTATTATGAGGTGTGACACAGTAATCACTTGTTTTACAATTCCACTCATTAATAACCAAAGAAACAAAATGGAAACTCAATCATGACATGCATTAATACTCCCGAATACATCCTTCACAATCAATTTTGTAGTTTTCAAAATTTCGAAAAATTTTGACTTTTTTAAAAAAACACCAAGTCTTGGAATATTCGATAGGAAGGAAATTTTCCATTTAGACGAATCGCGAAACGATTACGTGTTGAGACACGTGGCCGTACAGCCCCTTACTAAAAGGGGTAGGTTAGAACGGAGGAAACGATAAGTTTCCGGACATTGGTTTCCAATTTGCTCAAATATTTAATCAACTCAGTCCCTTCTACAAGTCCTAAGAAAGAAATTTGTAAGGGGAATTTTAGAGCACCCTGTATTGTTGGTTTGGCGCTACCAGTAAATAGTGAAGATTGTCAAGCCAGTGTGATTTTTTAGTGTTGTAATGACATCCAGGGCTCAGAAAATTTTAGATACGGTTTATAAGAACGGCCCTAAAAAATTGAAAGGTATCTTCTGTCTCACTTGTAGGTATGTAAGAGTTTTATTTATTACGTGAATCATATATTTTCGTACATTAAGTCCATATACTCCTATT
Organism: Diploptera punctata; assembly: GCA_030220185.1. NCBI lineage: Eukaryota > Metazoa > Arthropoda > Insecta > Blattodea > Blaberidae > Diploptera > Diploptera punctata. Next base: position 147,082 of record JASPKZ010009380.1, read on the forward strand.
TTAAAAAATACAGATAAAATCAGGCACTTGTCAATCAGTGGTCATTGTAACCGGCGACGGAGTTAGAAGATCCACTCACTGTTCATCACTCAGTAAAATTCGTTCTCCTATTTTTTGTGAAATGAAAAGAGCATTTTTTTTTCTAAATTTGTTCTATGATAATTTTAATATACATACATTTCCAATGTGAATAATTTATATTAAAACTATGGGATAAATTGAACCGTTGACATGGGAAGGGTAGTAAGTTATAAGAAGCAAATTTTACAGGGGAAGAAAAAAACAATTTTCCCAACATTAATTTTAATATAATTTTACAACTGAATGGTATTAATAAGCTGTTAGTTTATGCTGATGATGTAGTACTACTGGCCGATAGCGAGGGGATACTAGAGGACAACACGCACAGACTATTGAGTAACACTAAGAAATTAGGACTGGAAGTAAATATCAATAAAACTAAATATATGGTCACGCGTAGAAATATATTATATAATGGAAATGGACAGCTAATGACAAATGAGGGAAATTTTGAAGAAGTGGCTGAATTCAAATACCTAGGAACAATAATCACAAATAGGAATGAGATGCACAAAGAAATTAAACACAGACTCAATTCTTGAAATGCGTGCTATTATGCATTGCAGAGACTCTTGATGTCCCAACTCCTTTCAAAAAACGTTAAACTGAAAATATATAAAACTATTATTCTACCAGTTATATTATATGGGTGCGAAACATGGACTCTTACTTTAAGGGAGGAAAGGAGATTACGAGTATTTGAGAATAAAGTACTTAGGAAAATTTTTGGACCAAAGAGAGATGAACAGACAGGTGAATGGAGAAGACTACATAACAATGAACTACATGGTCTTTATAGGAAGCCAGGTATAATAAGAACAGTCAAGTCTCGTAGACTGCGATGGGCAGGACATGTTGCACGTATGGGGAATGAAAGACTTGCATGGAAGGTTCTTGTAGGAAAGCCAGAGGGAAAACGCCCAGTTGGTAGACCAAGAATGAGGTGGGAGAATAACATTAACTATGATTTGAGGGAAGTAGATTATACAGGGAATGATTGGAAAAGATTATCTCAGGATAGGGATGTATGGAGAGCTTATGCCCGTGCGGCCATGAACCTACGGGTTCGATAGTGCCAGTGAGTAAATAAGTAAGTTACATAGTATATTATTAGTCATGTATATGCCTTTTAAAAGCGTATTATAAAATTTAGTCTGCACGTTGATGTATGTCTATCGATATATTTTTACTCTAAGGAATAAAAAGTTCATTTCACAAAATTGTTACAGCATGCCTTTTTTTTTCAATATTTATGTTTTTTTTCGTATGTACTGTAATTGTATGAATAAATTATATTTATTTAAAACCATTACTCATTTAACACTCACATTTCATAATGTAATACTTATGAAGTATCACAAAACAGTACAATATACCGTGTGGCCCAAAAGTCGCTTGACATATGGAGGTTTTCTCAATAACAAGAATGTGGTATTTTAGGTATATTTTTTTTAGATTCTGGAAACAGTGGCAACAACAAAACAATAAAATAAAAATAAAATAATTATTATAACAATGAATAATAATAATAATAATAATAATAATAATAATAATAATAATAATAATAATAATAAATTCCTACCAGGGAAATAAAAAAGAATTTTAAGTACAGAAATGGATGTTTTAAGAAGATCAGCTGGAAAATCTAGAATGGATAGAATACGAAATAAAGAAATAAGGGAAATTATGGGTGTACAAGAGGAGCCGGACATCATAGAATCATAGAAAAGAAAATATTGCAGTGGAGGGAAATTATAGAGCTTAATTAATGGCAGGGTTGTTAGACTGTTAATGGGAATTAAGTTTAATGTTTCTTATGGTCATGTCAAACGAATGCCAGAGCAAAGATTGCCAAAAATTGTTATGGAATGGATCCCAATGGAAAGGAGGAAGAGAGGAAGACCGAAGAAAACTTGGATAGAAGGGGTACAAGCAGCTATGAATATCAGAGGAATGGAGGAAGATCAATGGATGGATAGAGGAATGGCGTTTGGTTTCCGGAAGACGGCGGCAGCTGCCATGATACCGGATGAATAATAATAATAATAATAATAATAATAATAATAATAATAATAATAATAATAGAATTACAACAATTGTTCGAAACAATCTGAATAGGAAATTTGGATATCAGAGGATTGGACGGGGGCCCAAGGTCCTCAGCTGCACGGTCACCTGATTTGATGCCCTAATACTTCTTTCGTTGGGAATATGTAAAACAACATGTGTTTCAGACTCAGCCTGCATCACTGGAAGACTTGAAAGACCGAATCGATGATGTCATTCAGCATATTTCACCAGATATACTTTTAAATGTGAGAGCTGAATTTCGTGATCAACTGAGACATAGTCTCAGGTGGATGGACGTCACTTTGAACAAATGCGTTAGCTATGAAATGAAACCCACCCATGAACATGACAATTCAATCAGTGTGGTTAGTTTTAATATTTTAACATCAGCCAAACTTCTCCCATTTGTCAACCGACTTTTGGGCTACACGGTACAAACACATGTCAATAATAAGTGTATTATGCATACAATCACTACTAATATTATGGTACAATATTTTACCTCAACAGTGTATACGGCTTACCTTGACGCTTGGCTGATTGATACATAATAAAATATCCCATACTAGTAAGCATCAACAGTGTATAACACCCTCTTGTGGCGGTTAACTGATTGATGCAGAACGATTATGACATCATCTCATTACGTCTAAGTGCAGTATTGAATACAGACCATAAAAATAAATATATATATTGCTCTTACTCATACAGTACGAATCAGTATATACAATATTATCATATAAGTAATTATCAAGTCAGAAATAATTAAATAGCTCTTGATAGAGTTTAAACTGTAAAAAATAATAAAAAAAACTTTAATACCCGTTTGATGCATAACGCCGTCCAATTAGCGCATTATATTTAATTCTTTTTGCTTTTTTTTTATTGGACATAAGCTATCTACCGCATCATTTATTGTGCTTTGTTTATTTTATTAGGTATTAGTTTTAATTTTAGTTCACCGCTATGGTCTCGAGATAAGATTGTTGCATTTTAAGCAGAAGGCTCGATTTTTACATTTTTGTCAAACTCATTCAATAAAAAAGTTAAAAAGTGTAGAGGACAGACTACACTTTGCCTTACAAGTTCAGACGATATAATACCGATGCATATCTCATTTCTAATTTTAACATAAGATATACTATATTCATATAGTTAATTAATTGACATTAATTCTTCACTATTATTTTTATTTCAATCATGATCTGCCATAAATTATTGTAGGTATATTGACGAACGGCTTATCGAAATATGTCAAAACGAAATGATGATAATAATAATAACCATCATCATTTCAAGGTTTGGGCCATTCGCCTGTTCCGAATTCACAATGATTCCTTCAATCCCTTCCTAGATCTTCCTACATCCCTTAATCCCTTGGTTTATAATGATACGCTATCTTGGACAATGAATAATTCTTCCATTCTCTAAACATGCTCATCCCCGCCGACGCGGTGTTGTTGAATTCTATCATTTATTTAGTATATTTGTAATTTTCTTCTTATTTCTTCATTTTTTATGTGGTCCAATTTTGTGCATCCTTTGGTCCTTCTTAGAAAATTTATTTCTGCACTCTGTATTCTACGGGAACTCCTCTTATTTGTTACCCAGGACTCACCACCGTATAAAAAAGTACTGGTACCTCCATAATAATAATAATAATAATATTAATAATAATAATAATAATAATAATAATAATAATAATAATAATAATAATAATAATAAATAATAATAATAATAATAATAATAATAATAATAATAATAATAATAATAATAATAATAATTTTTTATTATTCCGGCTTTTACAATGAATATACATTTTTCCGGTACCCATGTTCACAGTTAACTACACATTTGTTTCAACACATTTTTCCATTCCTGTCTGTTCATCCATATATCTTCTTCTATTTCCCATTCCCTCTTAGCTTCATTGATTCCCTGAATCCACGTAATAGTTGGTCTACCCTTCTTTTTCCTTCCCTGTGGTTCCCAATCCATGATTATCTTAGGTAGTCTTCCTTCTTCCATTCTTCTAATGTGTCCGTACCAATTTAATTGTTTCTTCTTTATAAAATCTAATATTGAATATTGTACCTGCATTTTTTTCTTTTATATATGAATTTCTGATTTTATCCTTCCTGGATATTCTTGCAGCACGTCTCCAGTAGTCCATTTCAGTGGCGAGCAATTTTTTTTTCATTTGTGCATTTAAAGCCCACACATCAGCTCCATAGGTAATAATGCTTCTGATTATTGTATTAAAAATAGTTTTTTTTTGTTTCTTTGAAGATATGTTTGTCCCATACTATTCCATTTAGGGCAGATATAGCATACTTTCCTATATTGATCCTGTTTCTTATCTCTGTTTCTTGTTTTCCATCTTTAGTAATTTTAATTCCCAAATACTTATATTCTTCAGTGTGTTTAATTGTCCCTAAATCTTCTTCTAGTATTAAATCTTGAGGAAGATCCCCTATTGTCATATATCTAGATTATCCATATTGATCTTTAAACCCCATAAACTATATTCTTGTATTAATTTTCTAGTGAGGTATTCTATATCTTCAAATTCTTGAGCCAATATCAATTGGTCATCTGCAAACTGGAGTGTATATATTGTTGAATTATCATCTAGTGGTATTCCCATCGGTTTACATTTCTTTTTCCATTCTTCAATAGCTTTTTCAGTATAAATCTTATATAATGTTGGAGATATACAGCATCCCTGTCGTAATCCTTTATTTGTTTGAAAACCTTTAGACAAGTACTTTCCCATTTTTACTTTCACATATGATTCTGAATATAGTTTTTGAATTGCTTCAATCAGTGTTGGATTTATTTTTTTTAGTTTTAAGACTTTCCATAATTTTGATGTAGGAATGTTATCGTAGGCTTTTTCTATATCTATAAATACTAGATGTAGCGGTTGTGCTCTGATTGTTTTCTTTTCTATAATCTGTCGTATGCTGTAAATGTGGTCTATTGTTGATCTGCCCACTCTAAATCCTGCCTGTTCCTCTGGTTCTAACTCTTTGTATTCAATTTCTAGGAAATACTTGATTATCTTTCCATATAGTCTACTTAGTGTACTATTGACTGTAATTCCCCTATAGTTTTTGCATTCATCTTTTTTTCCTTTTTTATGTATGGTGAAATATATCCTATTCTTAATCTGATGGTATATCTTCTCCATTTATGCATTTTTCAAATATACTTCTCAATAATTCGAACAACTTATCTGTTCTATGTTTCATTAATTCAGCTGGAATATTTCCTTTCCCTGGTGACGTTCTATTCTTTAATGACTTTACTGCTTCTTTCACTGTTTCTATGTTTAGGTGTATATTTTCTTTTAGTTCTGCATCAAATTCCTCCTCTATAGGGTTTATATATTGCTCTCTGTTTTCTGTTAATAATTCTTTGAAGTATTTATCCCAAGTTTGGAAATTAATGTATTTATTAAATCCTTCTTTGTCATTCTTTCTTATATTCTTTAAAGTTTTCCATGCTTCCGCATTTCTTTTTCCTCCAATGTACCTTTGTATTTTTTGACATGTATTTTCCCAGCATTTGTTCTTTAATTCTGATATATCTTTTCTTATTTTTGCTTGTTGTTTACGAAGGTTAATTTTGTCCTCTATTGATTTAGTATTAAGCCATTTTAGATAAAGATCTCTTTTTATTTTTACTTCTTTGTCAATTTCTTCACTCCAGCAATAGTTTTTATTATTAGTAGTATATTTCTCTTCCCCAATAGCTTCTTTAGCTGCCTCATGCAGTTTATCTTTAATGTATTGATATTGCTTTTCTGTAGATTCAAATGTAGTTTCTATTAATTTTTCATTTAGTCTTTGCTTAAATAAATATGATGTACTGTCATTTTCCAAACTTAATAAATTATATTTATAACCACTTATTATATTAGTATCTAAATTATCTTTTTCTTCGTTTGGATTGGGATCATTTTTACCTTGAATGCTTAAATATGGAAATATGATTTTAGAATTGACTAAAAAGTGATCTCCGAATGCGGTACCTCTATATGCTCTTACATCATTTACTCTTAATTTAGTTTCCTGTTTAATTATGATGTAGTCAATAATTGACTTTTGTTGAAGAGTACCTTGCTGTCATGTATACTTATGAATATCTTTGTGCTGGTAGTATCCATTTAATATTCTCAGAGAATTTTGCTCACAGATGTCTATAATTCTTTTTCCATTATCGTTTACAACATTTTCTCCATGTGGACCTATAATTTTACTTTGTTTTTGTCTTCCTGTTCTGCTGTTGAAATCCCCTGCCATAATTAAATCTCTTCCTGGTCCAATTTCTTCTATTATTGAATTTAATTTGTTGAAAAATTCTTCTTTTTTTGTACTGTTTTGATCTTCACTAATTGCGTAGACACCCAAAATAGTGAATTTGTGTCCATATAACTTCAAATTTATTCTTATAATATTTTCATCAATAGGTTCCCAGTCTGTAACATACTTTTTGTATTTATTCTTCATGAGTATGGCAACTCCCCGTTGTGCCCTTTGATGCTTTTTTACCCCACTATAATAATATGAGTAAGATCCTTTATTTTCTATTCCGGTTCCTTTCTTTTTAGTTTCTATAAGGATCATGCTGTCTTGATTTTTTCTTTCTAATTCTTTGCATACTTCATCAAATTTATTTCTTATTCCTTGAGTGTTCCATGTACCAATTATCATTGTCCTCTTCCGTACTCCTAACGATTTTCGACCCATTAGTATATTACCTACCCTTTCAAAAGCTTTGGAACGATTAGTCCACAAACAACTGACTGACTACCTAACTGAACACGACCTTTTAGATCAATACCAATCAGGCTTTAGGACAGGACACAATACAAATACTGCTCTACTAAATATAGAACCATCCATTCCCTATGCCTACTCTATAACATATTACACACATCTTTACCTTATTATTTATCACACCGCTTCACTAAACTCTCTGATACACATAACTTAGATACCCGATCCCTTGAGCACAGTGTCCTCTATATCCCTCCTCATCATACTACCTATTATTCGAAATCTTTTACAGTTTCTCTTGCTAGAACATGGAATTCACTTCCACCCTATGTCAGAGACTGCCAAACTTTACCATCTTTCAGAAATAAATTGAAAATAAAATCACTAACAGAAACAACTCACTAATACTACTTTTTAAGAATTAATAATGCGTTTTTGCATTATTTAATAAAAATAGACTTAGGATTTGTTAATATATTTACCTAATGCCTTGTATAAAAAGCGTAGATTAATTCATTGTAGTGTATTTTTTTTCTCTTCTTTTTATGCATAGTAGATTCGAGCTGTTATTCCTTTTTTTATTCATTGTATCATTAATTTAATTTTAATTGTATTTAGTTTCATTCTATTATTAGACATTAATTTCATTATTATTCAATATGACAGATAATTAATTGTTCAATGACTATTATTGTAACTTTTTTTGTATTCATATGTAACATGTTTGTCCTGTCTAATATGACTACTATTGTAATTTTTTTTGTATTCATGTGTAACATATGTTTGTCCTGTTTTATATGACTATTATTGTATTTTTTTTGTATTCATATGTAACATATGCTTGTTCTGGTGAGTGGAAGAGAAGGCCACATGGCCTTAACTCCACCAGGCTAAATAAATCTATTCTAAATTCTAAATTCTATATGTTTAATCCTGTCCGGCTGTGCTTCATTGGGTTTTTTAACATTACTTTTTTTTCGATGAACGGGGAGTTAGCCCGTTGCATCAACCCCCAACTTGGAGGACCAGGAGCTTAATTTTGGAGTCCTCTTCTCCTAGATGGGCTGTCTACCAAAACTATCGAGCTCCATCCGCCCGTTGTGGAATATTCTTAGCTTCCCTTCACCTCTTGTCCACTGGTAGTCAAAAGACTCACTCAGTAAGCCGTCTAGATCATCAGGTACTAAGCCCCTCCGCCACGTCAAGGCGATATTCCTCGGGGGTAATAATTAATAATAATAATAATAATAATAATAATAATAATAATAATAATAATAATAATACTACTAATAATAATAATAATAATAATAATAATAATATTATTAATTATTAATTATTATTAGTATTATTATTAATCATTATTATTATTATTATTAATTATTATTAGTATTATTATTATTAATTATTATTATTATTATTATTATTATTATTATTAATTATTTTTAGTATTATTTTATTTATTATTATTAATTATTTTAGTAGTATTATTATTATTATTATTATTATTATTATTATTATTATTATTATGAATAATTTATTTCCATCGTATTTGGTGTAGTAAAGATAATATAATAGACGTATTTCTATGAATGTTGATTCATTTGGTGTTGAGGTTGGCGTGGTATTCTATCTTGATAACTGAGTGATTGAAACTCCATGCTTCCTACGTTCTCTTCAAACGAGGAAAATTGGAGCGAAATGAAAATGGAAATGAAAAAGCTTCCACAGACAATAAATCCACCAACATTTTGAATTCGAGAACAGAATAACAAAGCAGTAGGAAAGCACACACATTGTCACACTGATGAAACACAGCAAGAGAGTGCTGCTATTCCCCTTAATATGCCTGGTAAATCGAGACACGAGAAACAATTTTGTATTATTATTATTATTATTATTATTATTATTATTAATGTTCTATCTAAAATCGCTTAAACAATATAAAAACAGTTTCCGCTGCCCAATGTTCTATATAACAGAACAATGCTCTATTGTTGAAAGGCATGTGGACAGATGACATGCACCTCTTTTCCTATCAATTTAACTAAAAAAATATTATTACTACCTAAATGAGAAAAAGAGGACTACATTATCTTTGAAGAGAAAAACTATACGCTCAGACCGGGACTTGAACCCGGGACCCTTGGTTCTCTAGACCAAGTGCTCTACCAACTGAGCTACCTGAGCAAGTGCCGATCTAAACGCAAATCTTTCTCTATATACATTGTAATTCCCATCCACCAAATGCTGTGAAGCCATGCTTCTATCTTGCAAATGGTGGCTCCTTTATTAAGAAGACATATTTGGGAATTATACATTACAGCCAGTACGGCAAATATGTCTTCTTAATAAAGGAGCCACCATTTGCAAGATAGAAGCATGGCTTCACAGCATTTGGTGGATGGGAATTACAATGTATATAGAGAAAGATTTGCGTTTAGATCGGTACTTGCTCAGGTAGCTCAGTTGGTAGAGCACTTGGTCTAGAGAACCAAGGGTCCCGGGTTCTAGTCCCGGTCTGAGCGTATAGTTTTTCTCTTCAAATATGATTTATCCATCATTGAGATGTACGAAATCAATAATAAAATACATTATCTTAATTATTTATTTTATATTACTGATTTAATAACCTACACTTGAGAAAAAAGATAAATTTAAGGTTAGAGTGAGTTATTACTTTTGTTAGCTATTTATTTATGTTTAAGGCCGGTGTGATTAAACGTACATACAACTCATATACGTGTACTATTGCTTACTTATTTGAAATAGTTTGTGTTACATGTCCGACATATTGATACATGATTCAAAATGATTATAGTTACATGTTTACATAGCCAGAATAAAGTACACTCTCTCAAATTCCCCTCTTCGTCCATGCGACATTAACTAAATATGGCTTAATTTCTTTAAATACGGGAGACACTCAATTTCATAAGAAGGTGGATCTGGAAAGAAAACATTTATCATAAGTAATGCCACGAGTGATTTCCAATTTATCTAGAGAATTTGGAAATCAAGAGTGGCATTTGTTAGGACTATTTAACGAATAAAATTAAGCTGTTTACTCACAAATCATTATTTAACTATAGTTATTTTAAAATATTTATATATTTAATGTAAACGGCGATGTTTGAAAACAAATGAGAAAAGATAGGTACGCTTCTACTGCTTCTTTTGTTTATCACTGCAACCAGATCATACTATTTATTGCCAAAGGAACGCAATATTGTAAGAATGCTCTCTAGTGGAGAAAAAATGAAACACATCAAACTGTATATTAATTCATTTCTGATGTCGTATGATGTAAATATGACAATTCTATTTTTCTGGATTATTACCTGGGAAAAAATACATTTAAGGAAGTGCAAACAGTGGTTTCTTTTTTTTTTTTGCTACAAATGTTTTTATATTAACTCCTGCAAGTGCTATGTGTTGACATCTATGCACTATATATACAATCTGGTAGCCGTATTTCTTATGCGCTCAGTCACTGCAAAATAATGGTCAGACCTGTTCAGAATATTAAAAAGGAGGAGCTTTCTTTAATATGGTAAATATAACACTGATAAATATTTCGTGAAACACGACTCTGTTTGGTTGTAAAACAGAAATCACTGAAACGTGATTGGTCATTGACTCCCATTTGGGGCATGAGTAAAATAGTCACAAAAAAGAAGACACCTTAGAAGAATTACACATGGAACCTTTAGAAAACAACATTTCTGATTATAAGTCAAGATGGATGCAACATGTTCATCGAATGGATGATCACTGGACCCATACAAATGTTAAGCTATCAACCTTGCAGGAAGAAGAAGACCAGGACGTCCACTCAAAATACTTTTGGATGGTGTTTTTATTGAAATCGAAACAGGTCAACAAATGGCCTAAATTCGTGAATGAACTATGAATATGTTGATGATGAAGAAGAAAACATCAATAGTGTTACAGTCGTGGTGAGAGAGGATCGACGAATAACTTTAATGATATGATGATCTTAAAGAAGATTTTCGGGCTGTAGGCCGTGGTCGTGAGGCTTGTAGTTCCCCGACGTTTCGACAGACACAGTCTCTGGCGAAACGTCGGGGAACTACAAGCCTCACGACCACGGCCTACAGCCCGAAAATCTTCTTCAAGATCATCATAGCAACTCCGGCCGTGAAAGTCTACGTGAACTGTAATGATACTTTCTGAAATATTAAAAATTTTACCACCCATACATTGGTGACAGAAATAAATGTGTTCGAGTGCGCGGTGGGTTCCAAGACTGATTCTCGGACAACGGGACGTTCGCGTGCAGGTTTTGCATGTAGTTGAAAATGATTTTTCAGGAAGATCCAGAGTTTCTTTGAAAGGAAATCACTGCTGATGTATCTTGACTACATTATTTTGATCCTGAGAGCGAACAGCTCTGTGTGGAAATCTCCTTCAACAGCAACCACCAAAAGAACAAAAGTGATTTTTTTTCTGCTGGGAAAGTTATGGTCATCTCATTTTTTGATATTCATGGAATAGTTTATAAGCATATCGTAACTGAACATACAAAAACTCCATGACACGACAGGCCAATAAGGTCCTAGGCCTACCAGTCGGCTGCTGGACTCACATCCACATGTGTTAATCACTGAGGCAGATGATCATTCAGCAGTTTAGTGGTAACATGTGGTCAGCAAGTCGGGTCCTCCAGCCGTGATAGCTGGTTTTCTGGAGCCGCTACTTATTGTAGCTATCCAAATTCTTCACGGTCCTCTATTGACTGAAAATGCATGAGAAAATTTCTTCCCCATAGAGACTCGACCAGCGGAACTTCCGTAGCTCCGCGCCAAGGCTTCTTGTCTTAAACATTCGGCTACGGCGCAGGACCTTGCAGACACAAAAGTAACAGGTAAACACTATACAGATGTCTTTATAAGGAGCAAAAGTCCACGTATTCGTGCAACAAAGCTGGATGCTGCACCAGGATAACGTGAGGCCGCATATCGCAAATGTTATTTGCTGAATATCTTGTAAAAAACCAAAGTGAAGTGTGTCCCTCGCCACACTCCAGATTTTGCCCCATATGATTTTTTTCTATTCCGTAAGCTAAAGATACACCTTCCGAGAAGGCGATTTCAATCTTCAGAAGCAGTAGTGAAGACTGTTTGGAAGGACTTATCAAACAGTGGTTTCTAGCATGTCTATGTAGACAGGCAGAACGCTAAGAAAGTTAGATTGCATTCAAAGGAGACTATGTTGAAAACGACCATACAAATTCTGAGGATGAGTATAGTTATATAACCGCCTCACTATGATGGTTGTCCAGCGACCCGCTTTGTTTCCCCGCAGCTGTAATTTATAATTAAATACAAAGTTTCCGGCTACCGCCACTATAATAATTCCGCATGTTAATCATTGTCAAGCATTGTCGCGCGGCACCAGCTTTTATATAAACGGACAACCATCACAGTGAGGCGATAATACTACCAAAGGAAACAAATAAATGTTGAACAGATCTCTTACAAAGGGACTGAAGAGAAAAATCTTATTTTGTTGAATAGTTATGTAAATATAATATTTAGAATTAACACTTTACGGTCATCTCTTCATTCATGCGAGAGTGAAAGAAAAAGAAGAGCGAGAGTGGCGAAGAAAGAATTTCAATCACGCCTGCGCTGATATGTACTCCATATGATACATTGGCTCTGCTTCGCTTGTTTAAACGTTACAGTTCATTTCCCATTATTCCTTGTTCCGACTCAAAATTTGGAGGCACAAAACCGACTATCGAATAGGTCTTGGGTAGTTCATCACCATCATCATCATCATCATCAACAACAACAAGGATTAAGCCCAATGGTCTGTTCCGATCTCATTACAGGCCGAATTGGTCCTTCCATCTCTTCAATGGTCTTCCCAACATTCTTCTCCGTTTTGGTTTATAATTATGCATTCTTCTTGGTATGCGCTGTTCATTTATTCGTAATACGTGCTGAAGATAAGCATTTTGATAATATTTTATTCTTTCACAGAGATTAAATATATTAAGTTATGTTCTTATATCTTCGTTTTTCTTTTTGTCGGTCCTTTGGTATCCAGCTATAGCTATCAACATCTTCATTTCAGCTGTTGGTTATTTCATTATTATTTTAACGCATAAGAAACAAAATACATATCTGAGCACGCGATTGTTTGAATTCTACGAAGCATGGATGCTGGATGGTTTTATTTTGGTACTGAATCGGTATCTGATCTTAGTTTTTTTTCTGTCATCCACAGTGTTGTCACTACGTGACTTCGTCAAAAGCTAGAAAAATATCGGAAGATTTAGTAGGAATGAAAAATAAATTAATGTTACAATACGAACAAAACTTATTCTGGTATAAACATGTAAATATCTTATTAAATCTTAAATTAACAATGTATTCTATAAGGTATATTGGTTTAATTCACTTCATATTTTTAATAAAACAATAGAAAAACGAAAATGTAGTAATTACTTAAATGTATGTCGAATTACGGTGAATTCCATGGCAACTGACGTAACTTTTTTTTCCTTCGGTTACTTCATCTAATGTTTAGAATATATATTTCAATAATGTTCGAAAAGCATGTAGCAATGAAATTCATTGATAGACCTATTTAGTTTTTGAAAATTTACATAATTTACAATAACTATAAGCACGGCCAAGTAATAATAGTACACTGTGCCCATTCAAACCTCCCACATTTTAATTAATCATAACTCTCAAAGTATGCGGAATTATGAAATGAGGTTGGCATTAAAAGAAAGTGAAACTCAAAGAATTTTTGTTTTCATTGTTTCAGTTAATTCATCTGTTGCATGTTGGACAATAATGACATAAAACCACGTTCGCCAGACATCACTCCACTGGACTTCTTCCTCTGGAGGTATGTAAAAGACCGTGTGTTTGCGACTCCAGTACAAGATCTTCATGATTTACGAACCCGTATATTTGACACAATTGCAACAGTACCATGGACATGTTGGACAGAACGTGGCGCGAAATCGAATACAGACTTGGTATTGTTCGTGCTACTAATGGGGCACATATAGAGGTGTTTTAATGTGTGGCAATGTGTGGCAATTGACATTTTTTGAGTTTCTGTTTCATTTAATACCGGCCTCATTTCATAATTCCGCATAATTTGTTAGTTATGATTAATTAACATGTGGGAGGTTTGAATGGGACACACTATTATATTACGATGCGAGGTTGAAAAGTGGTTTTTACAGAATCGAGGAAAATGTTTAAAACCGAGCGATAGCGAGGTTTTTAATTTCCGAGAATCTGTAAAACACTTCACAAACGTGCGTTTAAATATTTTTTGCGCGATGGTGTTTTCAAAGTAACAAATAATAGTAAAATAATAACATCTTTGTTGGAAATATTTGCGTTCATTATAAACAATTAACTAACTTTAACAGTGTGGGCAATGTTTATTAGTTGAAACTACAACAGGCCGTAAGACAATATTAGTGATAAAATGGCCGCAAGTACGTATTTATTGTTTTATAATGTTTCAAATAAAGTTCAGTTCATTTAAAATGCAGTGATTTGTTTCGTATAAAGCATATTAGCACTACGTTTTGGATATTTTTTTTGCATATACATTGTACGTAGTATACATAGACGGCAATGGTTTTACTTCCCACACGCGTTTTGCAATATGTAATATTACAGTAGTCCTATAGATATTTTATTACAGTATAGTTATTTAGATTGGTAACCCCGAAATGTAGGAAGCTGAACTTTCAATCATGTTCGCCATTGCTGTAAGAACGACAAAGCGAACTATCGCGCAAAAATATTCTTGAGGATGTCTACTGCAACAGGACACTAGAAAACGAAATGTCGAGTAGTATGAGCTGAAGAATAGTAATTAATTCCAATTCTAAACTATTCTTATGTAATCTAAATAATAAATACAATTTCATCTTCCAAAATTCAATATTCAAGCAATTTCGGAAGACGATTTCAAGAACCAAGACAGTGACAGTGAAAACTGACAGAATTGTATAAGAAGACAGAGTTATAATTTAAAAACTGTGCATCGAATATGAGCAAGGTTGGTAGCATTTGGTTGAGGAGGTTAGGGCGTCTTTTTAATTCAACCTTGTTGTTGATTTTAGAACGTACACTTGTAAATATTGTTGCAAGCTCTATTCTTGAATACAGCCTCAGTAGATTCATTAATTTGGAAATCGCTAGAAAAAGTGCAAAACATCTTGCTCACGTCTCTTTTGAAATTTCTCGACCCAAGAAAGACGAACCGGGTATGTGAATGGAGAATACTACATAGCAGTAAGCTTAATGATCACATATGTTTAATGTGTTAAAACTGACTCTCACATCAACACAATAATCTCCTACAAAATTATCCCAAGAGGATCACCGTATATCACAAGGCCTGCCAGATTACCAGACCTAACACCGCCTGATTTTTTCTGGTATGGGTTTGTTAAGGATCAGAATATGATTTGGCAGACTTACTTACTTACTCACTGGCACTATCGAACCCGTAGTTTCATGGCCGCGCGGACATAAGTTCTCCATACATCCCTATCCTGAGCTAATGCTTTCAAATCATTCCCTGTGTAATCTACTTCCCTCAAATCATAGTTAATGTTATTCTCCCACCTCATTCTTGGTCTACCAACTGGGCGTTTTCCCTCTGGCTTTCCTACAAGAATCTTTCATGCAAGTCTTTCACTCCCCATACGCGCAACATGTCCTGCCCATCGCAGTCTACGAGACTTAACTGTTCTTATTATATCTGGCTTCCTATAAAGACCATGTAGTTCATTGTTATGTAGTCTTCTCCATTCACCTCTCTGTTCATCTCTCTTTGGTCCACAAATTTTGCTAAGTACTTTATTCTCAAATACTTGTAATCTCCTTTCCTCCCTTAAAGTAAGAGTCCATGTTTCGCACCCATATAATATAACTGGTAGAATAATAGTTTTATATATTTTCAGTTTAACGTTTTTTGAAAGGAGTTGGGACATCAATAGTCTCTGCAATGCATAATAGCATGCATTTCCAGAATTGAGCCTATGTTTAATTTCTTTGTGCATCTCATTCCTATTTATGATTATTGTTCCTAGGTATTTAAATTCAGCCACTTCCTCAAAATTTCCCTCATTTGTCATTAGCTGTCCATTTCCATTATATAATGTGTTTCTACGTGTGACCATATATTTAGTTTTATTGATATTTACTTCCAGTCCTAATTTCTTAGTGTTACTCAATTGTGTGTGCGTGTTGTCCTTTAGTATCTCCTCGTTATTGGTAAACAGTACTACATCATCAGCATAAACTAACAGCTTATTAATACCATTGAGTTGTAAGCCTTCCTCATTCTCTAAAGATTTAATGGCAGACTTACAAGAAAGAATTCATGCTGGTGTCAGCAAGTAACACTGCAGATGGATTTTTCATAACACATAAGTCGAGGTTGAATATCCGTAGCACTAATGGAAGCCACGTTAACGTTTATGGGACACAAGCTAATTCCCGGCGTGCGCTGCTACACCTAAATGAATTATAATGTGTTTTTGCATTTAGTTCAATAAGTCATCATCAACAACAACAAGGATTAAGCCCAATGACCTGTTCCGATCTCATTATAGGTCGAATTGGTCCTTAGATAGATAGATAGATAGATGAAAAGCTCTGCGGCCATCACTTAAGTGTTGGCGGTGAGCGATCCATTTTGGTCCTCCTTAATAGGTAGAACCCCGGGTTCCTGTAAAATACATTAGCCCCGGTTTAAATTTTGAATTTAATTTTGAAGTTAATTAGCTGAAGTCGGAAGCGGACCTTTTGGGGTTCTATTCCAGCATTTGCTCTTTGGATTGAGGGAAACCGCTTAAAACCTCAATCGGAATAGTCGATCACGCGGGATCTTGCCAAGTTTGGCTTGCGGATGACTCTATATTGGGAGGGCATCCAGCCTTATCTTTATTTAAATATAATGTGCGTACATTTCAGATTATTACAATTAATCATACAATTATGGTAACGTGCATTTTAAAATTTTTTTTTGTATTCTTCAGTTGTTGCTGTTCTATCTGTAGTTGTCAGGTGATGTCAGTTTCTCTGGAACTGGTGAGATGAACCTGTGGCAGTAAGATTAGTTATTAGTTTTTAATTTGTTGTGTTAATATATTTTATTAATGTACATTATATGCTAGTGTTGTAATTGTAATTGAATAATTGTGTAATGTGTTTCTGTGTGTCTGTGTGTGTGTGTGCCCTATCAGCTTTCACCGGTCAAGTGTTTTCCAGGATCCATTTTGGACGCTTGTGTTTGTTGTTGGCTGTTTCAATTGGTCCTTCCATCTCTTCAATGGTCTTCCCAACATTCTTCTCTCTTTTGGTTTATAATTATACATTCTTCTTGGTATGCGCTGTTCATTCATTCGTAATACGTGCTGAAGATAAGCATTTTGATAATATTTTATTCTCTCTCTCTCTTTCTCTCTCTCTCTAAAGGGGTTAATACTTAGAGGAGCATGGATAGACGCTCTGAGACAGCAGCCCTGTCATTATCCTTACCCTGCACAGCGCTCGTAACGCGGTCAGGGAATATTTATTATTACTGATTCATCTGATAGCAAAGGCCGGATTGGATTTCAGGATACGACCACATACGTGAAAGGAAAAATAAACATACATTTATATAGTTATTATTTTAGATACCCTGTGCTGATTACCCGGCGTTGCCCGGGAATCTACGCATCCCGATGTACTTGCCATTAATGAGCTGAAAAACAAAATTCGTTATTTTGAGTTATCCATAAAAGAATACCCGCCGTGCGCTGCTATGCTTGCCCGGGAATCTACTTATCCCGATCTTCTTGGCATCAATCAAAGACAAAAATCGTTATTGTGAGTTATCCTTAAAAGATAAACATATACTGTAACGGACTTTTTTGTAGAGTTTTTTGAGATATTCAGTTCTGTGTACATTAAGTTCGTGTATTTGTTATGGTTTATGCAGCGTAAGTCATTTAAGGGTTAAAAAAAGGAAATTTTTACGTTTTTCACTACAAAGGGTGTTTTTAAGGGTGTAGGAGTTGAGTATCTTAACTCTCTTATAGCCTATGTTCATCCCGGGAATCTCCAGAACATTTTGCAAAGAATCCCATCACAATCGGATCAACGGTATGGCCGCGCATAAAGTACAAACAAACAAACAAACAAACAAACAAACAAACAAACAAACATTTTTATATATTAGATAAGGTAAAACAATTCCCAATTTTCACTCTTTTCAACATCAAAGCCTATGAGAAGACAATCTAACTGACTATTTAACTCATGCCCCAAATGGGAGTGAATGACCAATCACGTTACAATGATTTTTTATTTACAACGAAACACAGTCGTGTTTCGCCTAGAATTTACTAACGAAAGTTTATCATAATAAAGAAAACACCTCCTTTTTAACGTTATGAATAGGTCATAGCATTATTTTGCAGTGACTGACTCACTAAGAAATACGGATACCAGATTGTATATATAGTGCATGAATGTCAACACATACCGCATGCGGGAGTTAATAAAAAATATTTGTAGCAATTGATTATACCACCAAAAAAAGAAACCACTGTTTGCACTTTCTTAAATGTATTTTTCCCAGAAAAATATAACTGTCACTTTAACATCATAGGACATCATAAATGAATTAATATACAGTTTGATGTGTTTCATTTTTTCTCCACTAGAGTGCATTCTTACAATATTGCGTTCGTTTGGCAACAAATAATATGATCTGGTTGCAGTGACGAACAAAAAAAAGCAAATGAAGCGTACAGGTCGTTTCTCATTTGTTTTCAAACATCACCGTTTACATTAAATATATACAAATATTAAAATAACTATAGTTAAATAATGATTTGTGAGTAAACAGCTTAATTTTATTCGTTAAATAGTCCTAACAAATGCTACTCTTGATTTCCAAATTCTGTAGATAAATTGGAAATCACTCGTGGCATTACTTATGATAAACAATGCCATTTGGCTCGACTTCTAACCAACAGGTGCCATAATAACAGAAGAATGGAAGCGGGCAAACTATAAACTCTGACTCATAGTAATATGATACGCAGCGCAAGGGTTGGTTCTGCCAAAACAAGAGATTCCATCAGCCGAACGAAGATTGCTGTGTGAACTGTGCAACAAACATTGTGAGAGATATGCACAAAACCGCAAAAAAAGAAGGAAAGTTTCAATAATAGAACTAGGACTAAAATAATAGAACTAGGACTAAAATAATTGGTCATCACTATTTTGCTCATTGTGCGCTTTTCACTATTATTTTCATTCTTTGTATATTCATGTTAGTTCAGAAGTTATAGCTATTTATTTTATTATAAACAGAACATGATGTATGTGTGTGTGTATATATATGAAAAAGCGTCACTGCTATAAAGTTAAAATATTCGCTTTAATTTGCTTGCTTGTATAGGAACTACTAGATGGCAGTGGAGACCGAGTTCCCGCTACTTCTCGTAATAATAGTGTATATATATGACATGATAAGAAAAATAAATGCCTGAATGGGGTTTAAACCCGGACCTCTGGGATGGTACCCAGCGTGCTATCCATTACACCATCGGACAAATCCAATACAAACATTTATCTTTCTTATATTGTCTAGAAAAAGTGGGAGCCTTAACCTCCCACTACCCCAAGGGCCTCCTGAGGCCTGTAGTGGGATCACTTTACTTACTATATATACGTCTGTGTATATATATATATATATATATATATATATATATGTCCACCGCTGTGGTCTTGAGGTAGGGTGCTGCCTTGTCACGCAGCGGGCCCGGGTTCGATCCCCGGTCGGGGCAGTTTTCTGGGTGAGGTTTTCATCGGGGTTTTTCCTCACCTGTTACACAAATGCCAGGAAAACTTTAAGGCCCAAACGGTCCCCAAAATCATATGGCCATTATCATCACCATCATGCTTCACCGGTGTGGAAAGCAACGGGAAGCTACCACACCTACACAATTGCCTACTAAAGCTGCAAGCATAGCATGAAAATGCTATGATTGCAGTGAAGGACCTGCCCTCGTGCAGAATTACTATGGATGGATGGATATATATATATATATATATATATATATATTATATTCTCCATTATTACTAGATGGAGTGAGAACTCGGTCTTCACTGCCATCTAGTAGCTGACTATAACAAGTAAGCAAATTAAAGAGAATATTTTTACCTTACAGCAGTGACGCTTTATCGGTGTTATAATTAAATTGTTGACATTGAGCAATGCAAGCTTAATATGACATGACAAGAAAAATAAATGCCTGAACGGGATTTGAACCCGGGCCTTTGGGTTTGTACCCCAGCGCATATATATAAAAATACATGTTTGTACTAGATTTGCCTGTTAGATTAATTGGTAGCGCACTGGAATTTCAATCCAGAGGTCCGGGTTCAAATCCCGTCAGGCATTTATTTTTCTTATCATGACATATATATATATATATATATATATATATATGGATATACATTATATTCAAACCTATTTACATCTATACTCATGCATTTAAAAGAGGTAAAACATATTCGAAATACATATATCAGACAAGAAATGGATGCACAAGAAACTGTTATCGATAGCATAACAAAGAGAGCTCTACAATGGTATGGACATGTAAAACGGATGCCGGAAGACCAGTGGCCTAAACAGGTGTTGGATTGGATGGTACCAGGCAGAAGGAGAAGGGGAAGAAGTAGAAGAGCATGGTATGAGGGAATATATGATGCTATGATGAAGAGGGGTATGGAAGATGGACAATGGGAAGATAGGAATCTCTGGAAAGCAGGAATCAAAGGCAAACTGCTGTAAAGTGGAAAGCCTGTATTAAGTATGTAAGTAAGTAAAACATATTATCCTTCCTCTATCTCTGTCATCCATACAGTGTACGGCGACTTCATCCTTTGAACAATTAAAATGTACCTACAAAACAAATTTAAATTAAAAAACATATATTTTTTATTATTGATTTCGTACATCTCAATGATGGATAAATCATATTTGAAGAGAAAAATTATACGCTCAGACCGGGACTTGAACCCGGTACCCTTGGTTCTCTAGACCAAGTGCTCTACCAACTGAGCTACCTGAGCAAGTACCGATCTAAACGCAAATCTTTCTCTATATACATTGTAATTCCCATCCACCAAATGCTGTGAAGCCATGCTTCTATCTTGCAAATGACGGCTCCTTTATTAAGAAGACATATTTGGGAATTATACATTACAGCCAGTACGGCTTTTTCCAAGTTTTTATTATTGATTTCGTACATCTCAATGATGGATAAATCATATTTGAAGAGAAAAAAACATATAATAAACACTCTTAATTACATCCGGTACTGTTTCTAGTGGTAAATTATTATGAGATGGTAAGAATGTAGTAATCAATCATAATTTGCAATCCTGAAAGGATTGTGATGTTATGGACATTTTCTCTTGAACACATTCTTTCAAGGAAGTTTTTTAAATTTAATTTGACATTCCTTACGAAGCTGACGCCGACATGGGAGCTTCTTTCAATCGATATTCCTTTGTAGCAGGAAGTTACGGCACAATATTTGAATCACAGTTGAATGCAGTGCACATATGACGATAGAAACGAATGAATTCTATAGGGTAATATATGCATGAATTACTTCCCAGCAGTGCATCTTTCAATTTATACTAGAAACTGCATATTCTTGGCAAACATTCCATGATCAAAAGCAGGAATTCATGACCCGCTGTGTTAGATTATTTACAATTCTGCGAACAAATTCTCTACATTGTTGCGGCATTTTGAATATTATATTTATCAATTTGTAATAGGATCATATACACCTAAGTGAGGAAACGAGCAAACTAATACCAGATAATAAAAAAAAATCCAATAGAGACGCACACGCACGCCGGGACGCACGTATGCACGCACACACACATAAGGTTGGATTTATTGGTATTTTACAACCATTTAGAGATGCTATTAAGTTATTTAGTAAGGAACAGACATTTCCACTAACTTCTAATTACATCTCTTATTATTTTGCTCCTGTTTTTAGTTTATTTTTGTCTTTATTATTATGGATAATTTTCCCTTATACACACAGTTTTAAAACTCCTCTGAATGAAACAAAACAAATGAACAGCTGCTAGCTTTTGTAAATATTATATATATTTAGGTTTTAAGGTTTAAAGTTTTTGCCATGGATTCGGGTAAACTAATGTTTTAAACTATATATTCAGTGAAAATCAATAGGAATGAGATGCACAAAGATATTAAACATAGGCTCAATTCTGGAAATGCGTGCTATTATGCATTGCAGAGACTCTTGATGTCCCAACTCCTTTCAATAAACGTTAAACTGAAAATATATACAACTATTATTCTACCAGTTATATTATATGGGTGCGAATCATGGACTCTTACTTTAAGGGAGGAAAGGAGATTACAGGTATTTGAGAATAAAGTGCTTAGGAAAATTTTTGGACCAAAGAGAGATGAACAGACAGGTGAATGGAGAAGACTACATAACAATGAACTACATGGTCTTTATAGGAAGTCAGATATAATAAGAACAGTCAAGTCTCGTAGACTGCGATGGGCAGGACATGTTGCACATATGGGGAATGAAAGACTTGCATGGAAGCTTCTTGTAGGAAAGCCAGAGGAAAACCCCCAGTTGGTAGACCAAGAATGAGGTGGGAGAATAACATTAACTATGATTTGAGGGAAGTAGATTATACAGGGAATGACTGGAAAGGATTAGCTCAGGATAGGATGTATGGAGAGCTTATGTCCGCGCGGCCATGAACCTACGGGTTCGATAGTGCCAGTAAGTAAGTAAGTGAAAATCAATTTTATATACATTGAGTTTTTTAAAATGTTTCTTTTACTTTCATTTCCAAATAATAAACTAATGTAATAGTGGAATGCAGGCTTTCACGGCCGGTAATCATGGTAATAAAAGATTCCGGGCTATGTGGCCGTGGTCTATAACTGGCGTTTCTTCCAGACGTTTCTCCCTCAACTGCGGAGGGCATCTTCAGTGGCGAGCGCTTCCAGCTGTTCTTTCCCTGTCGTAGACTCGCGCTCGCCACTGAAGATGCCCTCCGCAGTTGAGGGAGAAACGACTGGAAGAAACGCCAGTTATAGACCACGGCCACATAGCCCGGAATCTTTTATTACCAAAACTAATGTAATGTTTATAATGACTCCCCAAATGGCAGCCAATGACCAATCACGTTTCAATTAATTTTGTTTTATAACCAATCACAGCCGTGTTTCATCCCGATATTTATCACGTAAGTTTATCGTAAGTAATGCCACGATTGATTTCCAAATTATCGATAAATTCACGACTCACGAAGTGAGGAGCGAATTTATCTAGAGAATTTGGAATTAAAGAGTGGTATTTGTTAGGACTATTTAACGAATAAAATTAAGCTGTTTACTCACAAATGATTATTTAAATATAGTTATTTTAAAATATTTATATATATAATGTACACGGCGATGTTTGAAAACAAATGTGAAACGATTAGTACGCTTCATTTGCTTATTTTGTTCATCACTGCAACCAGATCATATTATTTATTGCCAAAGGAACGCAATATTGTAAGAATGCACTTTAGTGGAGAAAAAATGAAACACATCAAACTGTATATATTCATTTGTGATGTCCCATGATGTAAATATGAGAATTATATTTTCTGGAATGTTATTTCCTGGGAAAAAATACATTTAAAAAGTGCAAACAGTGTTTTCTTACACGCATTATATTAGCTTGACCCGTATCTATCTATGTAACGGAATCTTTCAACGTGATTTTCACCCACTTAAAATCATTGGATCGACTTGAAACTTTGTATACTTGTAAAGGACCAATGACAATACAATATTTTCATAATTTTTTTCTAAAATCCTGGCCAGAATCATCAGAAAATCAAAAAAAAAGGGTCTTTGTATCTATGTAACGGAATCTTTGAACAAGATTTTCACCCACTTAAAAACATTGGATCAACTTCAAACTTTGTATACTTGTAAAGGACCAATGGCAATACAATAATTTCATTCTTTTGTTCCAAAATCCTGGCCAGAATCATCAGAAAATAAAAAAAAAGTGTTTGTGTAATTATGTAACGGAATATTTCAACACTATTTTCACCCACTTAAAATCATTGGATCGACTTGAAACTTTGCATACCTGTAAAAGGACCAATGACAATACAATAATTTCATAAATATTTATAAAATCCTGGCCAGAATCATCAGAAAATCAAAAACATTAAAACTCAGTATAATAGGTTGTGGGCTTATCAACTTTTTAGTCAATCATTATAAGAGCTCAGTTGGTAGAGCGGTAGACTGTAGTGGTATATAATTT
Organism: Diploptera punctata; assembly: GCA_030220185.1. Classification (NCBI taxonomy): domain Eukaryota; kingdom Metazoa; phylum Arthropoda; class Insecta; order Blattodea; family Blaberidae; genus Diploptera; species Diploptera punctata. The sequence goes on from JASPKZ010009380.1 coordinate 171,445, forward strand.
CAGTAATCCATAGGTATGCTGGTTCAAATCCGGCCCGGATGATTTTTTTTAGAAGAGTATTACTTTTAGCTCATACTACAATAGTATCGAATTTAAAGATATTTACATTTTTATCTTATTCTGTAAAACATTAAAACTAAAAAATAAAAAATAAATAATAGTTTAAAAAACTAAAACAACACGCTTTATTAGAAAACCGAACTAAAAAATGAAAAATAATTTTAATTTCCAACACGCGTGGGATAAAATTAAAGTGGCCAACAAAAAAATCATCTCCAACACTTCTATAATAAAACTAGAGTTATCTACAAAAAATAATTTTACCATCAAAAGCGTGGGAGTGCTCTATATCAATTAATATATATGATAATAAACATATATTAGTAAAAGTAAAGTCTCTAAGAAGAAACGTAAAAACTATAAAAAACACCCACGCTTTTGATGGTAAAATTATTTTTTTGTAGATAACTCTAGTTTTATTCTAGATGTGTTGGAGATGATTTTTTTGTTGACCAGTTTAATTTCATCCCAAGGTGTTGGAAATTAAAATTATTTTTCATTTTTTAGTTCGGTTTTCTAATAAAGCGTGTTGTTTTAGTTTTTTAACTATTATTTAGTAATATTCTGAACAGGTCATAGCATTATTTTGCAGTGACTGACTCTCTAAGAAGTACGTTGAATGTAGCAATTTATTTATTATGATTTAAGAATACTAGAATGCAAGTGGCTGCCAAATTGTATATATAGGGCACGAATGTAAACAGATACTGCTTGTGGGATATAGGCCCTAATAGAAAAACGTATGTAGCAATCGATGATTATACCACAAAAAAAAAAGGAACCACTTTTTGCACTTTCTTAAACGTATTATTTCCCAGGTATTTACGTTCCAGAAAAATATAATTGACATATTTACATCATAGGGCATCAGATATTAATTTTAGCCTATATTGTTGATGTTTCATTTTTTCTCCACTAGGGTGTATTCGTATAATATTGCGATCCTACTTGGCAATAAATAATATTATCTGGTTGCAGAGGATGAACAAATGAAACATAAGAAACGTTTCTCATTTGTTTTTTCAAACATGGCCGTTTAAATTAAATATATACTTTCTTTTCAAATAACTATACTTAAATTATGATTTGTGAGTAAACAGATTAATTTTATTCGTTAAATAGTCCTAACAAATGCCACTCTTGATTTACAAGTTCTCTAGATGAATTGGAAATCACCCGTGGCATTACTTATGAAAATACAATAGGAAGTAATACTCTCAGGTTCTATTTCATGAATAAGTTTGGTCTGTCGTCATCTTAACTCATATTTGGTTGTTTCTTGTAAGAACAAAAACATACAAGAAACAACCAAATATAAGGCAAGATGACGGCCGAGCAAACTTATTTATTAATGTAATGTAGATTCCCAACTGGAGAAATTTTGTAAAGGTTTCATTTTTATAGTATATTCGATGGTAATTAAATGGGAATATCTCATACTGTATATCTTTGACACATGTATGACTTATTGAAAGTGGCAGCGTTTTCGAATTACATGAAAAATTCTATCGATTTTGAACGAGAATACCCTTACTGAATTCAGATTCATTAACGAACGCATTTCCCCAAAACTATCGGAGTATTCTTCAGTGACAACATGAGTAAAAATAACTGTTGTTACCTTTGAATGAACCCGAGCCACTTACGTTATATCCGGGGCTTTAATTTTAAAACTTGCCTGTCTAGATAACTATTTATTTAATTTGAATTAAATTAAAACAGAAATAAAAACATTCTAATCTAGATAGGATATTTAACCTTCCCTCGTGCGCATCTGATCTGAGAGGCACAGGTTGTCAATTCTGTCTCCTTCCACTGTCATCAGACGGCGTTGACTACTGGGCATCCGAGTAGCTGTTTGTTTTTACCTGCTGTAAAACAACCACCCCACTCAGTTTACTCTCGAGTGTTACCCCCGGCGGGTTGTGAATATTTTGTTCAGAGAACCTCATTGCGCCCGAAGTCGTTACATTATTGAAGATGTGTATTTTGAAAATATTTGCAAAAAGAAAATTATTTATTTAACTTATTTAGACTAAATACTGTTATATTCTTGAATGATTTTGCTAAAACATAGGCTAAATGTTGATAATGTGAACTATTTTCAAGAATATTTTAACTGAACCTAACTTGTTATGCTTTTATATCATGTTGTCTGAAGGCTTGTCACAAATTTGTTTAATCAATAAAAAGTTTTCTAGCAGCAAATTTTTGAATATTTTATCCTTTGGACATCCCTAACAATAACATTTCTTCGACTTCCCGTTGTTCAGATTGGCAAACAGTGTGTTAAATAATTTTTTTAAGCATGTACTGATCAGGCACATTGCGCCCGAACTCGAAGGTCAGAATATTGCGTCCGACGGAAGGTTAAAACTAATGTTGTTATCCAGTTTGTTCAGTGTCTACCGCTTTTACAGTATACAGGGTAACACAACATGTAGATCCTGTCCAGCGCTTATAATTCACACACAATACAGGAAGGGCATGCTATCATTACAATGCGATTAAGGTGATGTGGCTCGTGGGCCGCCAATTTAAACATTGAGTGAGATTCAAAACCAGTGTTAATTGCATTTTATGTTTGGGAGGAAAACTTCCAGGTAATGAAGCTTTGAAATTTTAAATGGGATCTCTATGCAGGATGTTCGGAAATTCATATTGCAAACTTATAGGACTAGTTGAGGGGATTGAGTAGACAATATTATGAACAGAAACCCATTCCCGTAAATGTACCGTTTCAGTGCTACAGCCATTGAAATTTATCGGATTTTCCGGTGTTGTTTTGCAACTAGATAGGCAGTACATGGCGTCACAGAGCACCATGTCGAATGAGGTGTGACTTAAGGTAAAGAATTAAATGCCGTTTGACTCATTACAGAAAAAAGTCAAATGCATTTGGTAACAATACGAAAGTAACAAAAATACTGCTAACAATGGAAAAAACACATTTGTTTCTGTCTTCTGCACTGGACGTGTCCCATATGAAACTACTCACTACAACAGACGCTCGATGTGACGACCAACAACGTCTTTGCACACATTGTACCAACAATCGTGTTCAGGTACACTCGTTCCATCACACCTAGTGTCCCGTTAATCTCTTGTGCAGCGACCATAACTCGTGACGTAATGTATCGCCTATCCGGTTGCAAAACACCGGCAAATCAGACACATTGTAATGGGTGTAGCACGGAAACGGTACGTTTCCGGACATGAGTTCCTATTCAAAATATTGTATACTCAGTCCCATCTACTAGCCTTAGAAGTTTGTAATATGAATTTCCGAACACTCTGTATTTTATACTTAAACGTAAACGAGTATTTAATTTTTGGTACATCTCACTTTTTACATATTTTGTTTTCTATTGCCACCTGAAACCCCAAACGATTTAATCAGCAATAACAACTACCCGTTGCCAGGTAACGATAGAAACATATTAAAACGAACGAATGAAAATGTGCTTCACGTCACCTAGGCAATAAATGAAATATTTTGAATGAGACATAGGCCTACCCTAGCAAATTAAATACTCTCATTATTTTACCAATGTCACCAAGTTGTTTAACGACATTTCTGGTTTTCTCTTCTGGTATTGGTAAAATTATAACCCACTTCTGAGATTGGGGCGCCTGGAAGATGGAGTTACTTTACTCCGATGGTATTACATATACACATCATTTAGAGGTTCCACATGAAACTTAATCGCTGCATATTGTGGGGTAGCGCCCACAAACTTAAAATGCAATTAATACTAGTTTTAAAGTCCCGTCTCAATATCTAAATTAAATGTGTTTTACTTCATTTAAATTGGATCATACATTATTTAGAAATGAAGAAAAAAGAAAAATTGAATTTGGGATTTATAGGAAAGAAACATACGGAAATGTTTATAAAATCAACAGGGTTTAACCCCATTGGACATAAACTGGCAGCCTTCAATAGTTTGACTCACAGATTGGTCAACTTACCCTTAAGGAATTTCGAAATAGAGAAAAACACATAATCAAGGTACCTAAAGAAATCGGGTTTCATGAAAAATAGTACACATAAAAATAGAAAAGTACAAAAAATGACCAACAAAAGCACTCTTCAAAAAGAAAAATCACCTACAAAAAATACAGGAAATTCACATATCATCCTTGGGCACACAATAAATTACACAAGATATTTGACAAATTTAATATTAAATTAGCAACAAAAATGATCACAGTTTAAATAAACTAATATAAACCAACAGAAAAAGTTGATCAAAGTAAAAAATCAGGAATATATCAAATGAAAAATATATTGGTTGTAATAAGATATATATATATATATATAGGAAAAACAAAAAGAAACCTAAAAATTAGAACCAAGGAACACATAAGAAATATTAAAAATGGGGAAATCGAAAAATCTGCAGTTGCTGCTCATGTTTGGTCCGAAAAACATAATATAAATCTGAACATTAAATTATTAAAACCAGTATAAAATACAAAAGAACTCATTATTTGGGGTAAAAATATATATTCGTAAGAACAAAAATAGAGTCATGAATTTCGAAATTCCTGCTGAACGTGACCTAGTTTGGAGGTTCTTCAGCCAGCCAACCTGATATCGGCATCCAGGGTCCTCAACATAAAATGTAACAGTATGGGCAAGCTGATGATGTATTGAGGATTATACCGAAAATGTTCGAGAATTAATCAACAATAATTTGAGGTAAGATATTTCCCAGTCTCAAAAAAGCTTGATTAAAAGAATCTCAAAATATTAATTCCTAAAATAAACAATTAAATAAATAGTTGTTTCAACTGAGAAGTTTTGAAATCAAAGTCATTTTTATTATCACATTTATCTTTTGGCATCACTTACAACAAGCATTTTAAAATAAAAATGCACTCAACTCAATGATATCCACCTGACAGAAGAAACTATCTTTTGAATTATCTTCCTTAATTCAATATATTTGTAGAATTTAAAGTTCCATGTTGAGAAATATTACTTTTTAAGAAAATTAGATGTTTTATTCTGAGTCCAGAATAATTTATAATTCTGAGTTTCAAAGTTATATCTTATTTCGTTGATTAGAGGGAAGAAATCTTTTACAAAAGGAAAATGGAGAATAAACAAATTTGTTGAGAACCTTGACTCTGTTCTTGCAGACAGAGCAGAGGGTTTTATTGGACGTGTAACTGGAGCTCATGAAGGTGTGACCCATTTCCTGACTTCACTGCAGCACACTGCGCCTTTATGCAATGTTTGTGTCAATTTGCCAAAATTAAATATAAATTTAAAAAAAAGTAAAAATGTCCGCTATACTATCACAAAGAGAGTATTTTTATAGATGAATTTAACAATATTAACTATAAATAAATAATAGTTTTAAAAAAACTAAACCAACACGCTTTATTAGAAAACCGAACTAAAAAATGAAAAATAATTTTAATTTCCAACACGCTTGGGATAAAATTAAAGTGGTCAGCAAAAAATCATCTCCAACACATGTAGAATAAAACTATAATTATCAACAAAGAGAAAATAATTTTACCATCAAAAGCGTGGGGCGCTCTACATCAATTAATATATTTGATAATAAACAGATATTTGTAAAAGTAAAGTCTCTAAGAAGAAAATGTAAAAATCATAAAAAGCACCCCACGCTTTTGATGGTAAAATTATTTTCTTTTTGTTGATAAGTGATTCCACTACAAGCCTCAGGAGGCCCTTGGGGTAGTAGGAGGTTAAGGCTCCCACTTTTTCTTGACAATCGGCACTTGATGTCAGCCGGGTTGTCAGCCCTGCGTGACGGCCGCCTTTACCCAGAACAAGCGTCTGGTACTCATTTCCGTTAGAGGCTGAGTCGACCCCAGGGCCATAGTGCCGCCAGAGGGTTTGGGTCAGTTTAAAAATCCTGACCCCACCGGGACTCGAACCCTCGACCTTCCGGCTTGTAGCGCAGTGCCTTAACCACTACGCTACGGCGTGCCCCTTTTTTGTTGATAACTCTAGTTTTATTCTATATGTGTTGGAGATGATTTTTTGCTGACCACTTTAATTTTATCCCAAGCGTGTTGGAAATTAAAATTATTTTTCATGTTTTTAGTTCGGTTTTCTATTAAAGCGTTGTGGTTTAGTTTTTTAAAACTATTATTTATTTTTTATTTTTTAGTTTTAATATTTTACAGAATAAGATAAAAATGTAAATATCTTTAAATTCGATACTATTGAAGTATGAGCTAAAAGTATTACTCTTCTAAAAAAAAATTATCCCCAGCCGGATTTGAACCAGCGACCTATGGTATGGATTACTGAAATTATATACCACTAGTTCAGCGCTCTACCAACTCAGCTGTTACAACGATTGACTAAAAAGTCGACAAGTCCGCAACCTATTATACCAGTTTTCATTTTTTTTTATTTTATGATGATTCTGGGCAGGATTTTAGAAACAAAATATGAATTATTGTATTGTCACGGGTCCTTTACAAGTACACAAAGTTTCGAGTCGATCCGATGTTTCTAAGTGGATGAAAATCGTGTTAAAAAATTCCGTTACATAGATACCAAGACACTTTTTTTATTTTCTGACGATTCCGGTCAGGATTTTAGAAACAAATATGAAATTATTGTATTGTCACGGGTCCTTTACAAGTACACAAAGTTTCGAGTCGATCCGATGTTTCTAAGTGGGTGAAAATCGTGTTCAAAGATTCCGTTGCATAAATACAAATACATTTTTTTTAATTTCTGATGATTCTGGCCAGGATTTTAGAAACTAAATATAAAATTATTATATTGTCACGGGTCCTTTACATGTATACAAAATTTCAAGTCGATCCAATTATTTTAAGTGGGTGAAAATCGCGTTGAAAGATTCAATTACATAGATAGATAGATAGATAGATAGATAGATAGATAGATAGATAGATAGATAGATAGATAGATAGATAGATAGATAGATAGATAGATAGATAGATAGATAGATAGATAGATAGATAGATAGATAGATAGATAGATAGATAGATAGATAGATAGATAGATAGATAGATAGATAGATAGATAGATAGATAGATAGATAGATAGATAGATAGATAGATAGATAGATAGATAGATAGATAGATAGATAGATAGATAGATAGATAGATAGATAGATAGATAGATAGATAGATAGATAGATAGATAGATAGATAGATAGATAGATAGATAGATAGATAGATAGATAGATAGATAGATAGATAGATAGATAGATAGATAGATAGATACAGGTCAAGCTAATATAAAGCGTGTAAAAATAGCTGGTCGAAAACACAAAATAACTGAATATTTTTATTCCACGTCCTCTCTAACTTCCGAGAAAAATATTTTAATGAGAAACAATAAAAAATGTTTGGTTTGGAAGCCATAGCCTCAGAGAAATAGGGCAGTATTGAGAGTGATTAAGTAAGACAATGAAATACCGGACATAAGGAATGCTGTACTGAACAATTTGAATGGCTTATGAGGATATCTGAGTAAACTTACGTATCCCACTGCGGTATATTATTAATATTTTCAATATGTCTGTAACGAATTCAGGGTTCGGAAAAAAATCTTGTATGCCGATGTCATGCTTGTATTAAAGTTGGTAGCCGGTAATTTGAGCAACTATTGTGAAGTAAAACATGGTACTTTAATCCACCGGTATCAATGGTGGTAGCTGCAGTTAGCTGTAAATAATTTATAACTTAAACCTGCATGTCGTTATAAATAAGTCGGAAAACAGTAACGACATGCAGGGATTTGACAGACGAGTTGACTTCCATATCCCCATTAGCTGGCTTCGTAGACTCTAGGTTCCCTACATCATACTGTTCAGTAGAATACCACCTAAGTCCTATTTCCTTTCTTTTATGTCTTTACTGAATCATCCAGTATAATAAACGCATTCTCTTTTTTCGTTAATATGGGCCGCTTCTTTTTTAAATCATTTTTGCCTTTACATTACTTGCAGATTTTTTTTTTTTTACATTTTTAACCACGTTTCATGTCGTAGAGCTATATATCTGAATACCAAATATCTTTTCCTGGATCGTCCAAATTATTTTCTACTAGTTGCTTGGTACTTTAAAATTGCTTTAGGAATCCTAGATCTGGACATACGGTACTGCCCGCATTTTTACATTTTTGTAACACACATGCACATACATACACACATACATACATATACATACATGTGGGAAAGATTGGCATGCTACGAGTTATTGGTAAATCCAGAAAATTGGATAAACCTCGGTAAATTTCTGGACAAAACGCGAAAAATAAGGAAACACTCATTCATAAATAAATATATGTTATCAAAATGCAATACCATTAATTCTTAACAATTATATATAAATTAATTAGTGTATAATAATATTGTGTTATTATTTAATTGTAATATTATTGTGTTTTCTTTATGTAATTGTAATGTTAATGTTTTTTAGTGTATAATGCTATTGTGTTATTATTTAATTGTAATATTATTGTGTTTTCTTTATGTAATTGTAATGTTATTGATTTTTTTGTTGTTTATTTTTCTTTACACTAGTACCAATTATTATTTTATTGTAACGGACTGTCAACAGCACGTACGGCTTACTGCCCGTGCGACCCATATTTGTAAATAATATTGTAAATATCTTACTTTTTGTCTAATAAAGTCCTACTACTACTACTACTACTAATACTACATTCACATAAGGCATAGACCCTACATAAAAAACACACGTGCACGCACGCATACATACATACACACACACGCACGCACACACACACACGCATGCGCTGTGCTGGGTAACATCGGTGACTTAGATGAGACAGGCCCAGATTCGATCCCGGGCGGGACAAAGTTTCCGGAAAGTAATTTCTCATGGGTTTTAATGGCCAAATAGTTCCTAAACATATCTGACCATCATAATTGTCCAAATAATTTTACATTTTTTTTAAAAAACCTTTTACAGATTAACAATAGAAATACAGATCCTTAAGGCTTAAAACTAATAATCATAAGACGCAATATAAAATTGACGTGAAAGCGTCTATGTATGAAATAAAATGAAAAGAAATAAATGCACGTACAAACATAAAACACAAATAGATTCACACACACTCAGAGCCTAATTTAACGGGAACATTTACATTTAGACAGAAATGCATATATCAAAGACCTGGAGGTCTTTTATTTAGTAGCCAGAAACATTGACCGTGAGACTAAAAGACTGGTCATATTTCGCATTTCATAAAAACTTTAAAAAAAATATTAGACTATCATCAGTCAATAAATTATTCATCATCATCATCATCATCGTGAACAAATTCGTTTTAGGCCATGTGGCCTGTACGGTAAACCTAGCGAAGATGTTCTTGATCTTTCCACCGATGTTTTGGTCTTCCTTGGTCCCTATGTCCAGTTGGGGTATATTGGAATGCCAATTTTGGAAGTCTATTTTTTGCCATTCTCCTCAGATGATTTTTCCATTCTTGTTGGTATCTTTGTATATCTTCATTTAAACTTGCTACTCCAAGTTTTCCTCTGATAGTAGTGTTCCTTTGGTGATCCAGTCTATTAACTCCTAACAATGATCGTAAGAAGCGCATTTGGCTTACTTGAAGTTTATGACAGTTTCTTTTATTTAAAATCCAAATTTCACTTCCGTATTTTAGAGCAGCTTTTGATGTGATGTTATGATATCTTAGTTTTGTCTCTGTCCTCATCTGTTTACCAAAATGTCTTCGTATTACCCCATTCATTTTATTATATTTTTGTAATTTTGAATCAATGTCACTCTTATACTCTGCAAATACACTTCCTAAGTAAGAGAAATCTGACACTTGTTCTATAATTTCTCCATCAATCTCAATTTTCACCCGTTGTATGTTTTTTCCACACATTGCCATTGTTTTGGATTTTGAAGTGGAAATTTTCATATTATATTTGCTGGTCAATAAATTATTAATATAGCATATTGTGCTGAAGCTCAAAACGAAAGAAATTCACATTTCAAGAACACAACGATGGAAACACGAGCTACTGAAAATACCCGAAAATCCTACATGTAATATGACCTTAGATGTTAAAGGCCTACAAAAAATAAGTAATGTGAATAATTACTAAAATGAATCCGGAACAGAAATATAGAAACAACTCTGAACGTGCATGCTATTATCGGTTGCAGGAAATATAGTTATTCCAACTTCACTAAAAATGTTAAAATGCATATATATATATATATATATATATATATATATATATATATATATAAACCATATAAATATTGAAACAATTTAATGTTTTACCTTTTGTAATTATAAATTGAAGATTTATGTAAAATTAGAATAGACATTCAAACAATATTTTCTTGTACAGTATTAGCAATACGAACAAGTTATCATTTGTAGCAGAAAACAAAGTGGAAATTTGAGATTTACAATTTTTTGGAATCAATGTCTTCATGGTACTTAGTACTTAGTGTGTCCTCCGTGAGCCTGAATGACCGCATTACACCTACGAGGCATGCTTGATAAGAAAATAAATGCCTGGATGGGATTTGAACCCGGACTTCTGGATTGATATTCCAGTGCGCTACCACTTACGCTACCAGGTAAACCTAGTACAAACATTTATTTTTCTTATATATATATATTTTTTTTCTCTCTATTATTACGAGAAGTAGCGGGAACTCGGTCTCCACTGCCATCCAGTAGCTGCTACAACAAGTAAGCAAATTAAAACATAATATTTTTACTTTATAGCAGTGGCGCTTTTTTATTTCGATGTTGCAGTTAACTTTTTTTGACATTGAGCAATGCAAGGTTAATAATAATAAGATGAAATGCACACACACCGTGCATGGAGGTAGGTACATTCTTGTCTTTACTATATGCTGCGATGGATTTCTGTCTATTCTTACACTTTATAATATGATATCTGTCACAAAATTCCGAACATAATATACAGTATACACACTTGTCATTTAGTGCTTGGTTGCATATAAAATGCAATATTAATATGGCATACGAAAAATAAATGCCTGCACGGGATTTGAACCCGGACCTCTGGATTGATATTCCAATGCGCTACCACATACGCTACCAGGCTAATCTAATACAAACATTTATTTATTTTTTGCATTGCTCAATGTCAAAACAATTAATTATAACATCGATATGTATATATATATATATATATATATATAATCATCATCATCATCCGGTATCATGGCAGCTGCCGCCGTCTTTCGGAAACCAAACGCCATTCCTCTCTATCCATCCATTGATCTTCCTCCATTCCTCTGATATTCATAGCTGCTTGTACCCCTTCTATCCAAGTTTTCTTCGGTCTTCCTCCTTTCCATTGGGATCCATTCCATAACAATTTTTGGCAATCTTTGCTCTGGCATTCGTTTGACATGACCATACCACTGCAATCTTTTCTTTTCTATGATGTCTATGATGTCCGGCTCCTCTTGTACACCCATAATTTCCCTTATTTCTTTATTTCGTATAGTATCCATTCTAGATTTTCCAGCTGATCTTCTTAAAACATCCATTTCTGTACTTAAAATTCTTTTCATTTCCCTGGTAGGAATTTGCCAGACTTCAGCACCATATGATAAAATGCTCTGAATTATGGTTTGATATATTTGTAATTTTCTATTTTTTGTAATATTTTTGCTCCACCAAACAGAGTTTAAAGCATTTATATATATATATATATATATATATATATATATATATATATATATATGTATCTGGAATCCTTTCAGTTCTACTATATGCAGTAAAACGCGATCTAATACTTTAAGACAAAAAATATTAAGAATATTTGAGAATAACTTAGGAACATGTTTGGATGTTTGGACCAAAGAAGGCCGAAGAGACAACTGAAACGGTTAAGTCTGTCAGACCTATGGGACATCCATCCATAGTAATTCTGCCCGAGGGCAGGTCTTTCACTGCAATCATAGCATTTTTATGCTATGTTTTGCAGCTTTACTAGGGAATTGTAGGTGTGGTAGCTTCCCGTTGCTTTCCACACCGGTGAAGGATGATGATGATGATGATGATAATGATAAGGATGATGATGATGATGATGATGATGACCATATAATTTCGGGGACCGTTTGGGCCTTAAAGTTTTCTTAACATTTGTCTTACAGGTGAGGAAAAACCCCGATAAAAACCTCACCCAGGTAAACTGTCCCTATCGGGGATCGAACCCGGGCCCGCTGTGTGACAAGGCAGCACGCTATCTCGAGACCACAGCGGTGGACCTATGGCACGTAATTATAGAAGGATATGCAAACTTCTTGTAGGAAAACTAGAGGGAAAGGAAACAGTAGGTATGCTAAAAACAAGGTAGGAGAACGGCAATCATGATTTGGTGACTGTACAGGTATTGATTGGAAAATATTAATTCTTTCTCTCAGAAACGTCTTTTAATATAATGGTTCCCAACCATAGTAGACCAAGTATACTTTTTCAAAATAATACGATAGCTCATGTAACAACTGAAACAATTTTTTTCTATTAATTCCAAGTACCATTTTAACTTACTGTTGCCATATTTATTGGTGAATGGAGAAGACAACAAACAATGAACTACATGGTCTTTATAGGAAGCCAGATCCAATAAGAACAGTTAAGTTTCGTAGACAGCGATGGGCAGGACATGTGGCACGGATGCGGAATGAAAGATGTGCATGGAAGCTTCTTGTAGGAAAACCAGAGGGAAAACGACCAGTTGGTAGACCAAGAATGAGGCTGAAGAATAACATTAACTATGTTTTGAGGGAAGTAAATTATACAGGTAATGATTGGAAAATATTAGCTCAGGATAGCGGTGTATGGAGAGCATATGTCCACGCGGCCATGAACCTACGAGTTCGATGATGCCAATGAGTTAGTTAGTTGCCATATTTATTAATATATACTTACTTTACCTGAATTAATTATTTACTTCTTGTTCTTCTTCTTCTTCGCGGTTTAGGCTTATTTTCCACCCTGTTCCGGCTCCAAAATACTGCTCTTTCCATCTTTTCCTTGGTCTTCCCAAAATTCTTCTTCCTCGTGGTGAATAGTTGTATGCTGCTTTTGGTATTCTATTCTCAGTCATCCTTGCCAAGTGTTCTTTCCAGTTTGTTCTGTATTTCTCATTAATTACTTACTAAAAACTTTAAGACTATTATTCAGACCAGCAAAAAATGGACTTCGTCGACTATGACTGTGAGGTCTTCATATTATAATAAATAACCTCAATAACAAAATGTTCTGTGTTTTTTTTAGAACTTAGATTATAATAAATAAATTAAATAAATCCATGGCATCACAACTCCGAACAACCAATGCTTACTGAGTATTTTCTGTTTCCCCATAGAATTTGTGAGTGTAAGGAGTCACATGGTTAGCGTATTGTAGTCCCTGAACCTTAGTTTCAGTTTTCGTGACCGAATTTCGCGGGTACCCAATTGAGTCAGTTACAGAATCTGCACACAAAGAAACGTGTCTATGATATAGTCAGGAATGTAACCCGGATCAGGCACAGTAACCGAACACCGCACAGCGGACTCAAGTTCGATTCACATTTTCTTGTTTGGGAAACCTTTTTTCATACTTGGATTCCTTTCACTGGCTTAATCGATAATTCAACTCTTGTGTGACCTATTTTCGGAATGGATAGAGGTTTGAAATTTACACCAAGTAAATGATACTCCAGAGGAGAAAAAAAATGGACGTGTGTCTGAATAGCTGCTGCAGTTTCTTTCTTTGTATACGTCCGTCACGCAGAAAATGTCAAAACTACGGGAATTCAACAGCAAGTCGAATTTGATCCAATTTTGCTGGTTTATGCAATAAAAAAACAGGGTTCAGTTGGCTCCGACTGATAGTACTCTATAAGGGCCCCTAGCCAGGGTTACGGTGAAGACCTGAACGGCAGAGTCGGCGCAGAAGGAGTCCTTCATCACGGCGGATCTGGCGGAAGAGGCAACCCTATCTCTAAGGGAAATAGAGAAACGCTGCCTTGCGGTGAAGACGGATCTTCAAAGGCTATGGGAGGAAAACCCAGACAGAAATTTTCCTGGTCCTCCAGGTTGGGGGTTTATACTGTGGACCAGCTCCCCACACATTAAAAAATAATTAATGCAAGCAAGAGGGCTAAGCATCGAAGATGCCCAAGAACGTAGGCTTTGGCACGGGAAGACGGCAGCAGCTGTAAAAACCCGAAGGTAGATATATATGACGCGAAAGAAAAATAAATGCCTGAGCCGGGATTTGAACCCGAGTTCAAATCAGCTTCAAATTCCGAATCAGGCATTATTTTTCTTTTCATGTTATATTTGCCTTCATTGTGTAAATGTAAAAAAAAATATTAGTACGTGAAGGAAAAACTTCTTCTTCTCCTTCTACTACAAGGTTTAGGCTATGCAGCCTGTTCCGGCGAAGTTAAAAGTGGAGTCCATCTTCTACGTGGTCGGCCAACATGTCTTGTTCCTCTGGGATTATACAGGAAGGTTCTTTTTGGTATTCTTTCGTTGTTCATTCTCATTGAGTGTTCTGTCCATTTCTTATTATTTTCGCTGATTTTATCTTCAATTTTATATATATTTAATTCTTCTCGTATAGTTTCACTCCTTATTCTATCCGCTCTTGTGCATCCTTTCACATTACGTAAAAACAGCATTTGCGCAGTCTGTATCCTGCTTTTATCCCTTGATTTCATTATCCAATTTTCATTTCCATACAACAACAAAGGAACAGCCAGTGTTTTATATAATTTAAGTTTCGTATCTTTCCTTGTTTTCCGACCTAAGGTTCTTTTTATGGTTCCACAAATAGCCTGAAATTGATTTACTTTATTTTCTATATCTTTATTTTCTCTATAAGTTATATCACATCCTAAATATTGGAAATGTGATACTTGTTCTATTATTTTGTTATCCAGTACAATTTTGGATCTAATTCCATATTTACCAATAAATGCCATTACTTTTGACTTATTTATTGATATTTTACAATTATATGTATTGGCTATTAATTTAAATTTATATGCTAACATTTGGAGCTCATTTTCAGATTCTGCTAAAAGTACAACATCGTCAGCGAATAATAAAGCATTTATTTTATCTTTATTATCAATTAATATTCCTTCATTAGTTAAACCTTCTTCCATTCTTTTAGGATATCGTCCATATAAATATTAAATGATATAGGTGAGAGTGAACACCCTTGTCATACTCCTTGGTTTATTTGAAAAAATGTCTTATTTTTTGTCAACTGAGGGTCAATACAAATATTTGTTCCATAGTACAAGCTCTTAACAGTTTCTATAATCTGAATAGGGAGGCCTTTTTCTTTTAGGATATTCCACAATATTTCCCTGTTTACTCGATCAAATGCTTTATCTAAGTCTATAAATAACAAATGTGTTTCCAGGTGTTTTTCTTGTCTTCTGTTTATTATCTGATTCAGGGCAAATACTCCATCGGTACAAGATCTTCCTTTTCGGAACCCGTTTTGTTCTTCTGCTAGTGTTACTTCAGTAATTCGTTGTATTCGTTTTGCTATTATTCTAGCATAGATTTTATATCCACTATTTAGGAGGGTAATGCATCTGTAATTAGATGGTTGTTTCTTTCTCCTTTCTTGTAAATTGGTTTTACTATACCTTGCCTCCATGTTGCTGTATATTATGAAAAACTTTGTAACCCTTTTTTAAGCAGATTGCGCGCACGAATAGTGTGATATTGGCATAATTAAAGTTCATATAGAGAAGGAGTGCAGAAAAATAAAATGTATGTATAATATGGGTTACAAATAAATTCAATTAAACAAAATAAAATAAATTGTCTCTAAGGAACTTGTGTATTACTCATTCATTTGTGTACTCATTCGTTTGTTTACGTTCATACTGAAAGTGCATTGTTGTAAAATGAAAATAGCGCAGCAGCAATGTGAACTGACTTACTCTCGCGTATTTATTATTAGTGGTTTAAAAAAGTTATTACATTTTATTATTTTATTTTATTTTATTATTTTATTTTTTATTTTATTATCTACATTTAAATTACAACCTGTATAATCTTGATTCCAATAATTTCATTACATTTTTTTTTAATTTACATATTCGCACATACTCCATTATGCCTCGACATAGAACATTGACGGGTCGGAGTGAGAGACAAAGAGAAATATATATATATATTCCCGTACACATATTAATAGACCTAATTCAAATTTAAATAGTATACAAATGTCAAATGACGCGTTATTGTTTTTTAAATATGGCTTAGCCAAGCTATAACCACATATTTCCTATCGTTCGTATTTTTAAAATAAATCGAAAATTAAAGAATAATGACATATTTGTGACAAACTTAAAACTATAATGAAATGTGGTCGAATTTCGACCGCTGGACGACTACTACTAGTATATATAGTTAATTAAATCGTATGTATCCATTTTTTTTTGCAAGGAAACAGAAATTGAGGCCGTTAGAGCAATTTTCAGATTATGGCTTCCGCGTAAACCGCAAATCCCAAAGATCAGATTTTGTTGACATAAAAATATATATTTTTTCGGCAGGAAGAGCAAGAAAGCGCTGGGCTGAACAGATGTGAGTTCGGAACAGGCAAAGACCTAATCCGCGAAGGATATTGATGCTCTTTTTTTACAAGCTTTATATTAGCGTGACCTGTATCTATCTATGTAACGGAATCTTTCATCACGATTTTCACCCACTTAAAACATTGGATCGACTTGAAACTTTGTATACTTGGAAATTACCAATGACAATACAATAATTTCATAAATAATATATAATATAATATATACTATATAATATATAATAGGTTGCGGACTTATCGACGTTTTAGTCCATCGTTGTAAGAAATTAATATTATATCCTCTGGTAGATCAGTTGATAGAGTGGTGAACTGTAGTGGTATATAATTTCAGTAATCCATAGATTGCTGGTTCAAATCCGGCCCGGAGGATTTTTCAGAAGGTTATTACCTTCAGCTCATACTACAATAGTATCAAATTTAAAGTTATTTACATTTTTAGAAAACCAAACTAAAAAATAAATAATAAATAATACTTTAAAAAACTAAAACAAGACGCTTTATTAGAAAACCGAACTAAAAAAATGAAAAACTATTTTAATTTCCAACACGCTAGGGTTAAAATTAAAGTGGTTAACAAAAAAATCATCTCCAACACATCTAGAATAAACTAGAGTTATCTACAAAAAAATAATTTTACCATCAAAAGCGTGGGGTGCTCTATATCAATTAATATATTTGATAATAAACATACATTGGTAAAAGTAAAGTCTCTAAGAAGAAAACGTAAAAACCATAAAAATCACCCCACGCTTTTGATGGTAAAATTGTTTTTTTGATAGATAACTCTAGTTTTATTCTAGATGTGTTGGAGATGAGTTTTTTGTTGACCACTTTAATTTTACCCTAAGCGTGTTGGAAATTAAAATTATTTTTCATTTTTTAGTTCGGTTTTCTAATAAAGCGTGTTGTTTTAGTCTTTATAACTATATTTGTTTGATAATTTAATCATATATACCAAGTTCAACTCAAAATGATCTGATTTCGCTGATTTTCGGAGAATAAGTTTCACATTTGATTTTAATGGCAACCTATATACCGAGATTGGTTGTGAATATACGCGTCGTCATTACTGCTGGGTAAGGGGAACGTGACAATCACTTCTCTTTGCAAACAGAACATACGGACCATGGAGCCTATCCTGATACTACTACGTTATCCTAATCGTAGTCATTGTACACGCACGCACACGCACACACACACATATATATATATATATATATATATATATATATATATACATCATCATCATCCGGTATCATGGTAGCTGCCGCCGCCTTCCGGAAACCAA
Organism: Diploptera punctata; assembly: GCA_030220185.1. Taxonomy (NCBI): domain Eukaryota; kingdom Metazoa; phylum Arthropoda; class Insecta; order Blattodea; family Blaberidae; genus Diploptera; species Diploptera punctata. Next base: position 189,420 of record JASPKZ010009380.1, read on the forward strand.
ACGTCATTCCTCTCTGCCCATCCATTGATCTTCCTCCATTCCTCTGATATTCATAGCTGCTTGTACCCTTCTATCCAAGTTTTCTTCGGTCTTCCTCTCTTCCTCCTTTCCATTGGGATCCATTCCTTAACAATTTTTGGCAATCTTTGCTCTGGCATTCGTTTGACATGACCATACCACTGCAATCTTTTCTTTTCTATGATGTCTATGATGTCCGGCTCCTCTTGTACACCCATAATTTCCCTTATTTTTTTATTTCGTATTCTATCCATTCTAGATTTTCCAGCTGATCTTCTTAAAACATCCATTTTTGTACTTAAAATTCTTTTCATTTCCCTGGTAGGAATTTGCCAGACTTCAGCACCATGCGTTAAAATGCTCTGAATTATGGTTTGATATATTTGTAATTTTCTATTTTTTGTAATATTTTTGCTCCACCAAACAGAGTTTAAAGCATTTATTGCTTGCTTTGTTTGTGCGATTCCATTTTTAATTTCCACTGTGTTATCGCCTGAAAGGTCTAATTTTGTTCCTAAATAAGTGCATTCAATACTAGGTTTTAGTTCTTCTCCATTGTTGAAATTTATATTTTCCATTTCTTCTCCTATACACAGATATTTAGTTTTCTCAATGTTTATATAAAGTCCCCATTTTTCATATTCTTCTTTTAGTTTTTTAGCCATATATTCTATGTCATCGTGGTCTTGTGCTATTAATACCTGGTCATCTGCAAAATTTAACGAATATACATGTGTATTTTGGATAGGTATGCCTTTGACATTTTTTGACATTTTTTCCTCCAGTCTCTTAGTACTCTTTCGAGATACATTTTAAATAGAGTTGGAGTTAAACTGCAACCTTGATATATATATATATATATATATATATATATAATGGCGTAGCCCAATGTTGAACCATAGGGTCTCCTCTGTTAGTCATCAATGGTATGCGGTCAACATACCAACTCAATGAGACATCTACTAAGGTATTACTAGGAGGATGAGGTCAGTAAACGTTACTTCTTCTTCTTCTTCTTCTTCTTCTTCTTCACTTCACAGGCTAGGAAAATTGCCTGTTCCGCCTCACAGTTGTTCTGTCCATCTTTCAACTGGCCTTCCTACATTCCTTGAACCTCTTGGCTTGTAGTTAAATGCTGATTTTGGTAATCTTGTTTCGTTCATTCTTTCTACATGTCTAAACCATTTTTCTCTATATTCTTTGATTCTATCATTCAATGGATATATATTTAACTCTGTTCTTATATTTTGATTCTTTATCCGATCCATTCTTGTGCAGCCTTTTGTTCTTCTAAGAAGTTCATTTCTACGCTTTGTATTCTACTTTGTAATTTTTTGGTCATTACCCAAGTTTCACTCCCATAAAGTAATGCAGGAACTGCCAATGTTTATAAAACTTCAATCTAGTATCTCTTCTTGTTTTTGTTCTTTAATGATCTATGTATATTACTGAGCGTCCACAGCTCCGTCCAACTCCTCCTTTCTCTTCACAGATAGCTTCACTACAGATTGTGATATATTTATGGAAGAATCACGAGTTTATCTGTATCACGAATTTATCCGAGTTTACCCTACATGGGGAAAACATCAGCATGAGAAAACAGGCTTGTTCATTTTTTTAAAATGCTACTTATTGTTAAAAACTGAGAAGTGGATAATTAACCCTTAAATTGTCGAACACACATTTATTTAACTGATCGTTTGGACCTTATATTGTATAATTAAACACAAATTTAAGTAATTTATACTCATTCGCATTTTTACTGTTTTATTCCATTACATTAACTTAGTTTAATCTCACCTTGCAGACCTGCGTACGCCACTCGCACTTCAGTGTGGAACGACCTGTCGGGAGAGGGATTTTAAACTATTGATCACAACATACTTTTTTGACCACGCAAGTAACGAGCTTCCAATATAAAACCGGAGCGGCCTCACGGAGTTTCACCGGCACGCAGTGCTGTCTCTTCCTCCCGCAATTCACCCTGCCTGCCACCCGTCCTTGAACTGTTTCTTACCTTATAGATACTGAAATCCCAACTTATGCTAATTTCGGTAATGCTTTTTGTGATGAACGTTCCAAATTTTCGCCAATTTCGTTTAATTTTTCTTCGGTGAGAACCGTACGCCTTCGCGTGTGTTTCTTATTTTGTACTGAACCAGTGGTCTCAAATTTAGTCACAAGATCGTGGATTGTCGATCTGGAAGGAGGTAATTGTCCAGGGAAGTTCCGAATAAATTTCTCGCGAACGCGACGAGCTGATTCGTATTTATAATAACATTTACACACATAAATGCGCTGCTCTAATGTCAGCTGACGTCTCATCTTGTCGAACGCTAGTAAACTGACTAGTTCAAGGACGAGCGGCTGGCAGAGTGAAATGCGGACGAGGAGAGAGCGCTGCCTGACGGGTGAAACCCCGTGAGGCTGGTCGGGGTTTATATTGGAAGCCCGGTACATGGTGGATCTCCTGAATGAATGATCAGTACAATGCCAGGGCCTCCTCCGAAACAACATACCATTAAATCGAAACACGCCATTCACACACACATTCATACTATAAATGGCGAATATGATGATTATGAAAAGTACTGCATTCATTGTTGTTTGCAGATGATCAAATATTTTTTGCAGGGGATGAAGATGATATGAAATATATGATAAATAAACTAATGGAAGAATATAAAAAATGGGGACTGAATATAAATTTACGGAAAACAGAATATATGTGTTTGGGAAAGGATGTGGATGACCTCATACTTGAAACAGGGAAAATAAAAAAGTGTGAATATTTTAAATATCTTGGGTCAATAATTACAAGTTTTGGTACCTGTGAGAGAGATGTACAGACTAAAATTGCAATGGCAAAAAATGCAACTAAGACATTACATGGAATAATTTGGAATAAAAAATATTACAAAGGAAACTAAAATGAAAATTTATAAGAGCATAATACAGAATATTTTGTCATATGGAAGTGAAACTTGGTCTTTGACGGAATTACAAAAGAACAAAATTAGAACAGTTGAATTTGATTATTTTATAAGAAGCCTCCAAAAAACAAGACAGGATAAAATAAGAAATGAATTCCTTTGGAGAGAAATGAATGTCACCACATCTGTTGTTAAGAGGATTGAAAATCAAACACTTAAATGGTATGGCCATGTACAAAGAATGGAAAATGAAAGATGGCCAAAAAATATATACCAATGGTCACCCCCTGGAAGAAATAAACGTGGCAGACCAAGATGGAAATGGAAAACCTACGTCAGAACTATAATGGATGATCGAAATTTGGAAGAGGGAGATTGGAATGATAGAGATAAATGGAAACTGAAGACGGCAAACCTGTAAGTGGGGGAAAGCCGAAGAAGAAGAAGAAGAAGATGAATATGATGGCCAGATGATGATAGGGGATCGTTTGGGACTTTAACGTTTCCGGATATATTTGTCTTACAGCTGAGCAAACATTCGAATAAAATCATCGCCCAATGAAGTTGTCCCGACTGGGGATCGAACCCGCCCACTGCATACGAGGCAGAGAGTGTACCTCAGATCACAGGGGTGGACCTACTGTTTTATTTAAATATTAGATAAATTAAACCAACTAAAGTTCACCACTGTGGTCTCGAGGTAGCGTGCTGCCTTGTCACGCAGAGGGCCCGGGTTCGATCCCAGGTCAGAACAAGTTTCCTGGGTGAGTTTTTTCGGGGTTCTTCCTCACCTGTAAGACAAATGTAAGGAAACTTTAAGGCCAAAATGGTCCCAGAACATCGTCTGGTCATCGATAGCATATTCGCATCATTAGATAAGTTTCAGGATTAAGGCCTCTCCTGGTGCATCGTTACCGTCATCATTATCTGTTATACATCATCGGGGCAACGTAACTCTGCATACAGGCGTCCCAACCTCCCTTAGAAGTTTGATTGCAATACCTTGATGCCAGGAGAGAATAACAGAATGTTGTTACTGACAAATTGGTGGTATTACATACAAAAAATCAACAAATCTTATAGGATACATTGTCAATTTAAAAGTTGAAAAATGACCTGTCAATAATATCATACAATCGTTACAATTCAATGGGAAACGTGTTTTTTTATTATTCTACATGTTTTTTTTAAGTCCCGCGCCGTAGCCGAATGGTTAACTCAGGAAGCCTTGCGCAGAGCTACGGGACTTGCGCTGGTTCGAGTCTCCATGAGGGAAGAAATTTTCTCATGGTATTTTGGCCAGTAGGGGACCGGTGCCCACCCAGCATCGTGAGGCATTTGGGTAGAAACAAGAAGTAGTGACTCCAGGTCGAGAAAACCAGCTATAACTGCTGGGGGACTCGACATGCTGAACACATGTCACCCCTACACTGGCTAGATGATCATCTACCTCTGTGATTGGCACATGTGGATGTGAGGCCAGCAGCCCACTGGTAGGCTAAGGGCCTTCAAGGCCTGTCGCGCCAGTAGTTTTCTTTTAATTAGAAATATTATTGGACATTCTTCTAAAGCAGCCAATATTTCTTCTATATTAGCGAAATGCCGCTAAATACTGCACAAGGAAACAAAGCATTTGAGAACCTCGGACTTGGCAGCGTTTAGAATTATAGAATAGAATTGGTTCAGAAACGGTGATGATACACCAATCAACAGCATTGAATGAATACTCCAACCAATTACCATATAACGATACTATTAAGTACATGAGGTTTTACTTGAGATATTAAATTAGAAATAGAGACTCAGATGAAATGTTATAAAGCAATGGCACTGCCAAACACTGATAAATGACAGTGGAAATTGGGCATTAACAGATGAGACAAGGAAAAATAGAAAATAAAATATATTAAATTTTTAAGATGAACAGGCGGTTATAAACTTGTAGACTGGATGAAAAAAAAATTAAGGAATAATTAAATCTATCTTGATTCAGATATAACATATAGCTATGATTGGGATATACATAATAAATTAAATCGATATCAAATGATGTGTGGCATAATAAGAAGAACCCTCCGAAAGAGTGGAAGAGAAACTCAGCTCAGGTTTTATAAAATTATGGCTGTTCCTGATCTTTTATATGCATCTGAATCTTGGGTACTTACAAAAAAATATATCTCCCATATTCTAACCACTGAAATGTAATTTTTAAGATCCATAAAAGGATGTACACAAAGGATGGATAGAATACATAACGAGTCAATAAGAAATGAACTGAGGATATTTTCAATACTCGATAAAATAGAAGAGCACAAATGCCGATGGAAAGAACATTTACACAGAATGGACAATACAAGATTACCAAAAACGATCAACACCTACAAACCGCATGGAAAAAGATCTTTGGGACGGCCAAGGAAACGATGGACTTGAGACTGGAACAGGACACATTGACCTAATCCTGGAAAGGAAGAAGAATAAGAATAAGAAGAAGAATTAAATATTTTCAATACAATAGAAATAATTGAACACCATAATAGAGAATGCATTCACCATATATACTTCTTTTTCTTCTTCTTTACAGGCTAGGCCTGCTCCGCCTCACAGTTGTTCTGTCCATCTTTTCACTGGCCTTCCTAGATTCCTTGAACCTCTTGGTTTGTAGTTAAATGCTGCTTTTGGTAATCTTGTTACGTTCTGCTTAAGTCGCCGTCCATTAAATCCGTCCGGCTGAACACTGTGAGAGAGATGAGTTTGGAAATTTCTACGTGGTCGGGTTACCAGCCCAGACGCACAACCACATTCCCTAGTGGATCGGGGATTTATTTCGGAGTTTCCTTCTCCTAGACGGGTTGCTAACCGAAGCTTTGGAGTCCCATTTACCCCTTGTCTTGCAGGTTTCCTTCTTTATCGTTGAGAACAATATTCTTCTTCCGCTTCTGAAGCCTTTGAGGTTCCCGCGTTGGAGCTAGTTCGCTTCCCTTCTCCTCTTACTAGATAGCAAGCTAGTTAACCCTTATATTCGCAATGTATCCAAAATGATACATCAATTGTTTTAATGTATCTAATAGTTTTAATAAAACAGAAGAAAGCTAACGATAAGAAATTACTGATATGTGTGCGGAATTACACAGTATAATTACAGTAAACAGTTATGAACGGTTTTGTTTTTCAGTGCGGTCCGCCTCATTTAAATAACTTATACCAGAATTTACTGTTTTGCAAATTTAAGGGTTAAAACCAGACTTCCCTATCTAGTCGTCTGGGTCATTAGGTACAGAGCCCCTCCACCACAACAAGGTCTAGCTCGTAGGAGGACCATATAAACAGTATAAAAAATAATAGACTCCGTAAGTTATTATTACGGTTAAAACCAATTGATAAAGAATTGCAAGAAGACTTACATGAAAATGTGGGGATTGGTTTAAAATTACTCATGTTCGATCAAGCCAACAGGCCTACACTATGCAGATGATGACAATTTAGAAACATATACACAACTCACAACACACCTTGTCTGGCAATTTAAGACACCGGAAAATTCACGTACAGATCCAGATAATCACCGCTTCATCTTAATATTTATTTTTTCCATCACTCACTGTCTGTATACTTCACATTTACGAAAAAGCGATCCATTTGTTTTATCACTTATTCCTTCTAGCTCCAAATATTTACCTTCTGTCCTATACTACCTTGAAAAATTTATATCAAAATGAGAACGATAAAATATGGCGATAAAAACATTTCTCCCATAAACATTTCTTGTAATAAAAATCAAATGTGTTATTCATTTTAGTACTGACCCCCATCCGACTGTGTTATGCAAGTTATATAGCTACTATTTTATGAGTAATAAACTTCACTGTAGGGAACTTTTGTTAAATATCAAGTCAAATATCATCACCCTTGTAGTTGTCTCTAAAAATTAATTCACTGGCAATATCGTAACCGTAGGTCATGGCCGCGCGGACATAAGATTTCGATACATCCCTATCCTGAGCAAATTTTTTCCAATCATCCCCTGTATAATCTACTTCCCTCAAATCATACTTAATATTATTCTCCCACCCTATTCTTGCCCTTCCTACTGGGCACTTTTCCTCTGGCTTTCCTATAAGAAGTTTCCATGCCTCTCTTTCATTCCTAATTCGTGCCACATGTCCTGCCCATCTATGAGAATTGATTCTTCTTATTATATCTGGTTTCCCATAACTATCATGTAGCTTACTGTTATGAATTGTAGTCTTCTCCATTCGCCTGTCTCTTCATCTCTCTCTGGTTCAACATTTTTCCTAAGAACTTTATTCTCAAATTATCATAATATTTTCTCCTCCTTTCAAGGAAGAGTCCATGTTTCGCATCCATATAATATAACCAAGAGAATAACAGTTTTATATATTTTCAGTTTAATGATTTTTGAGAGAAGCTGGGATGATAAATTCCCTGCAATGCATAAAAGCATGCATTTCCAGAATTGAGCCTACGTTTAATTTCTTTCTGCATCTCCCTACTGAAAAATTATATACTATAGTGGAGGGATCATACAGGCTTGTAATTTTTTTCGATAAACAACGTATCAGATTCATATTTAATGTTCGAAAATACGATCACATTTCTCCATTATTCCACGAATTGTCATGGCTACATCTAAAAGAGAGAAGAAAATCGCACTGTCTAATTCTCCTATTTAAGATCCTACATACCTCGATTCCCAATTATTTATCATCCCGTTTCCAGTATCTATCCTCAAACCATAACTTAAACACAAGATCACAACATAGTCTCTTACTTAATATACCGCAACATAGGACATCACATCACTCCATGTCATATACCATCTCCACTTCTCGCAACTGGAATTCCCTACCACAAGAAATAAGGGGCTGCCGGACATTGGCGACTTTTAAAAGAAATCTAAATTATATTTGCTCTAAACTCGACTTCATTATTATCCAGTGTAAGATATATATATTAATTGGTGTTTCCCGTATAATGTATCATATTTATATTATTATTATTATTATTATTATTATTATTATTATTATTATCGTATCATTATTGTTATTACCCTATAAAATGTTGTTTGTACATGACATTTACATTGCTACATTTATTGTATCTTTAACTGTTTATAATTAGTATAGTGTATATCTATATTTGTCGAATATTTATTTGTATTTGTGCTGGTTGAGTGGAAGAGAGGCCCTTATGGCCTTAACTCTGCCAGAATAAATAAAGTATTATTATCACTATTGTGGCGTATCGTGTACGCCATATATTGCACAGTTTTCATGCTCTTATATAAGCTGAAACATATTTTCAACAGTATTTTGTAATATTACATCAAGAAAAGGCATTTAAGTGACGTCATCAAGCTTAATATTTTCGTGTAACTTGGGAAAGAAAACATAATTTTGAGAAATTTTCATCGATTCTACTATGGTTGAAATGTGTGCATCTTGCAGTTCGTGTCAGGTAATCTGTTGTGTCTGTCAGTTTTTAAAAATAACTTCATCGATTTAATTTCGAAGGTAATATGAAAACATGATTATGACGAATTGGATTAAGTTAATAAAATTTCATCAGTAACAATTGAAAAAATAAAAATCCCGCTATAACATTGGTCTATCCGTGGATCGAAGTTGGGTGCTCCCGAAGGCAAGTGTGAAACACTGCTTATTCCTACGATTGCAAATGTTTTAAGTAATTTATCCTGACTATTTAACTCATGCCCCAAATGGGAGTCAATGACCAATCACGTTTCAATGATATTTTATTTACAACCAATCACAGTCGTGTTTCACGAAATATTTATCAGTGTTATAATTACCATATTAAAGAAGGCTCCTCCTTTTTAATATTCTGAACATGTCTGACCATTATTTTGCAGTGACTGAGCCTGTGAGAAACACGGCTACCAGATTGTATATATAATGCATGAATGTCAACACATGCCGCATGCGGGAGTTAATATAAAAACATTTGTAGCAATTGGTTATACCACCAAAAAAAGAAACCACTGTTTGCACTTTCTTAAATGTATTTTTTCCCAGGTAACAATCCAGAAAAATATAATTGTCAAATTTACATCGCACGACATCAGAAATGAATTAATATACAGTTTGATGTGTTTCATTTTTTCTCCACTAGAGAGCATTCTTACAATATTGCGTTCCTTTGGCAATAAATAGTATGATCTGGTTGCAGTGATAAACAAAAGAAGCAGATGAAGCGTTCCTATCGCTTCTCATTTGTTTTCAAACATCGCCGTTTACATTAAATATATAAATATTTTAAAATAACTATAGTTAAATGATGATTTGTGAGCAAACAGCTTAATTTTATTCGTTGAATAGTCCTAACAAATGCCACTCTTGATTTCCAAATTCTCTAGATAAATTCACTCCTCACTTCGTGAGTCGTGAATTTATCGATAATTTGGAAATCACTCGTGGTATTACTTATGATAAATTCATCAACTTTTATAAGATTCATGATGTGTTCCGTTGAGGTATTATTCAAAATTAATATAAAATTATGGAATATTCACCTGAAAGGTCCGTCTGCTCAACTTAATTATTCATTTAACTGTAGCGCTTTCGGGACTTGTCCCATCATCGGCAGGATTCAAAACTGGTGTTTCACTGAAGATCTGGTAGAGGGGGTTGAATGTATTGGGTTCGTTTTCGTTTATCAGGCTGTCGTTGTTGTGAGCTGCTTTCATGATTTCCACCTCTTCGAGTACGTTTATCTTCGCTGGATTATTTTCTCTGTGCATTACTGTTAGGGTGTTTTCAATATTTAACATGCGATGTCCTTCATGGATAACGTGTTTTGCATAGCTTGATTTCCCTTCTGCGTGAATGAAGTCTCGAAAATGTTCTTTGAATCTGATGTTAAAACTCCTGTTTGTCCTTCCTATATAAAATGTGTTGCAGTCCTTACATGTCAGTTTATAAACTCCTTTGCTGTTGAAAATGTTATTTTCTTCAATGTTATTGTTTATTATGTTGTTTAATTTGTTATTGGTTCTGTATGCTATTTTTACATTCTTATCGGCTTTCTTTAGTGCATTGGCTAATTTTGTCGTTTCTTTTCCTGTGTATGTGTTATCCATGTTTTCTTGTTGTTGTCGGATTCTTTTTCTAGTTTAGTTATGTTGGTTATGTTGTTCTTCCTTTTTTGTTTTTTTTTTACGAGCTTATCTATGAATTCTTCATTATAGCCATTGGTTTTTGCCATATACTTAATGTAGTTGAGTTCTTGGATATGATTGTCTTTGCTTAATGGGAGTTTGAACATTCTACTGACTAAGCTGTTAAATGTACTAATTTTCTGTTGAAAAGGGTGTGTAGAATTTTTGTTTATGGCCAGGGCATTGTTTGTGGGTTTCCGGTAGCTACCGATTTCTAGTTTAGACTTCGTGAGTCGTGAATTTATCGATAATTTGGAAATCACTCGTGGCATTACTTACGATTATTTTGTTACATATTTCATTTTAAAATTGAAATTAGCAGTCCTATGTTTATAAAAAAATATAACTTTTTAGTCACTCTTGTAGTAAATAGTACATGAGGAATATAATTTGTTTATTGTGAAATAAAGTTGTTGAGGATAATTTTGTTCTAATTAGATTAATGAGCACATAATAAGAAATGCACCGAATTCAAGCCAGTTTATCGAAATACATCACTCCATCCATAGTAATTCTGCCCGAGGGCAGATCTTTCACTGCAATCATAGCATTTTCATGCTATGCTTTGCAGCTTTACTAGGGAATTATAGCCCTGATAGCTTCCCGTTGTTTTCCACAACGGTGAAGGATGATGATGACTATTTAACTCATGCCCCAAATGGGAGTCAATGACCAATCACGTTTCAATGATTTCTGTTTTACAACCAATCAGAGTCGTGTTTCACCAAATATTTATCAGTGTTATAATTACCATATTAAAGAAAGCTCCTCCTTACAATATTGGGTTCCTTTGGCAATAAATAGTATGATCTGGTTGCAGTGATAAACAAAAGAAGCAGTAGAAGCGTACCTATCGTTTCTCCTTTTTTTTTCAAACATCGCCGTTTACATTAAATATATAAATATTTTAAAATAACTATAGTTAAATAATGATTTGTGAGTAAACAGCTTAATTTTATTCGTTAAATAGTCCTAACAAATGCCACTCTTGATTTCCAAATTCTCTAGATAAATTCACTCCTCACTTCGTGAGTCGTGAATTTATCGATAATTTGGAAATCACTCGTGGCATTACTTATGATAATGATAAGGATGATGATGATGGCCGGATGATTTTCGGGGACCGTTGGGCCCTAAACTTCCTGACTATTGTCTTGCAGGTAAGGAAAAATCCCGAAAAAACTCACCCAGAAGCCTGTGCCGACCGGGAATCGAACTCTAGCCCGCTGCGTGACAAGGCAGCACGCTACCTCGAGACCACAGCGGTGGACTATCAAAATACATATGGACATTTAGTTACAAACGATCTCGTTTGATGTTTGTTTTTATTGTATTGAGGTTACTTGAGTCCCGCGCCGTAGCCGAGTGGTTAAGGCAGGAAGCCTTGGCGCAGAGCTACGGGACTTGCGCTGGTTCGAGTCTCCATGGGGAAGACATTTTCTCATGGTATTTCGGCCAGTATGGGACCGGTGCCCACCCAGCATCGTGAGGAAATTGGGTAGCTACAATAAGTAGCGGCTCCAGGTTGAGGAACCAGCTATAACGGCTGGGGGACTCGATATGCTAACCACATGTCACCCCTACACTGGCTGTTGATCATCTACCTCTGTGATTGACACATGTGGATGTGAAGGGCCAGCAGCCGGCTGGTAAAAGGGCAACCGCTGAAAAGTGGAAAGACCCTCAATCGGAAATCGGAGGTTACTTGAGCAGTAAATTCTCCTGGCATTGTCAGAGCAGATAGTGTTGATGGCGGCAGGGCGTATTTTCTCAAATGTCTTGTTTAATAATTTTTTAAAACTGGTTAAAACTAAAAAATCTCTAGCAATATCGAACTTTATGGCCGCGCGGACATAGGCTCTAGCCTATATCCATCCATATGTTGAGCTAATAATATCCAATTATTTCCCCTATAATACAGCTTCCTAAAACCATGGTTAATATCATTATTCACCTCATTCTTGACCCACCTGATTGATGAATTCCATCTAGTTTTACTACAGGAGATTTCCATGACCATCTTTCATTCCCCACATGTCCTGCCCACCGAAGTCTACGAGAGTTAATTGTTCTTATTACATTTGGTTTCCCATAAAGATAATGTTTTTCATTGTTATGTTGGTTTCTCCTTTTATCTGTCTATTCATCTCTCTTTGATCAAACATTTTTCATAAATATATTATTCTCAAATACTGATAATATTTTCGTTTCTCTCTTAAAATAAGAGACCATTTTTAGCACCCATTTGGTATGATTTGAATAATCTCTCTTTTATGTATTTCTAGTTTAACGATTGTGGGAGAAGTTGGGTTAACAAGAGGCCTTGTAAATCATAATAACATGGTTTTATTGAATTGAGCCTATGTTTAATAGATTTAAGCATCTCTTTCTGTTTTTAATTATTATTTTAATTATCGTGAATTTCGATATTTCTTCAAAATTTGTCCCGTTTGCTGTTACGGTCAAATAATTTCAAAAATAAAATAAACTTATAACGAATATGAAACATTACAATATTTTTCATCCACACTTAACTCTAATAATAAGGATTTACTATATTTAAATTAATATACTTTCTCATAAAATGTTATGGATTTTATTCAAAATTTAAATTGTTCGTTTTAATAATATACGTTCGTGTAAGTTTTTGTGAGGACATGCAATTATACGTTTATTAGCATCTATATATAGTGGTTAGAGAATCGATATCCTGTGGATTTTAACTTAACTCACTTCATAGTTCTGCCTTCTATAGTTACAACATTATACATAATTTGTACACACCAGTTGCTGTTATCATAAGTAATGCCACGAGTGATTTCCAAATTATCGATAAATTCACGACTCACGAAGTGAGGAGTGAATTTATCTAGAGAATTTGGAAATCAAGAGTGGCATTTGTTACGACTATTTAACGAATAACATTAAGCTGTTTACTCACAAATCATTATTTAACTATAGTTATTTTAAAATAGTTATATATTTAATGTAAACAGCGATGTTTGAAAACAAATGAGAAACGATAGGTACGCTTCTACTGCTTCTTTTGTTTATCACTGCAACCAGATCATACTATTTATTGCCAAAGGAACGCAATATTGTAAGGAGGAGCTTTCTTTAATATGGTAATTATAACACTGATAAATATTTGGTGAAACACGACTCTGATTGGTTGTAAAATAAAAATCATTGAAATCTGATTGTTCATTGACTCCCATTTGGGGCATGAGTTAAATAGTCATAAGTAATGCCACGAGTGATTTCCAAATTATCGATAAATTCACGACTCACGAAGTGAGGAGTGAATTTATTTAGAGAATTTGGAAATCAAGAATGGCATTTGTTAGGACAATTTAACGAATAAAATTAAGCTGTATACTCACAACTCATTATTTAACTATAGTTATTTTAAAATATTTATATATTTAATGTAAGCGGCGATGTTTGAAAACAAATGAGAAACGATTGGTACCCTTCATTTGCTTCTTTTGTTCGATCACTGCAACCAGATTCATAATATTATTTATTGCAAGATCGGCATGTTGTAAGAATGCACTCTAGTGGATATAAATTATAAACCAAACGTTATATGTATTAATTAATTTCTGTTGTCCTTATTATGTGTAAAGATATGTCCAATTACATTTTTCTGCATCATTTCCTGGAAAATAATTGTCGTTTCAGAAAGTGCAAACAGTGCTTTCTTTTTGTTTGTGGTATAATCAATTCTTACAATTGTTTTTATATTATCGCTCGTATGCACTACGTGTTGACATTCAGTACTACCAAAGGATACACTGGAACACACGGAAGAAAGTTAGCCGTATTTCTTAGAGAGTCTATCACTGCAAAATAATGTGATGACCTATTCAGAATGTTAAAAAGGAGATGCTTTCTTTATTATGATAATCTTTAGTTGGTAAATTTTAGGGGAAACACGACTGTGATTGGTTGTAAATAAAAAATAATTGAAAGGTGATTGTCATTGACTCCCATTTGGGGCATGAGTTAAATATTCAAAATTATGCGACTGCTCCCTGATCAGAAATTCCCGAGTTCAATCCCGATCAAGTTAAATTAAATGTTTCCGATGGAAAAACTTGAATGCGCATGAAGTTAACAGCAGTGATCCCACGTTACAAATTTCTAATAGCATATGGGAGCAAGAATCTCGTACTCTTAAAAAAAGAACACGCAATTAAATTAAGAGAAATAAATGTTATAGTACCAGTAAGCTATAATTCGAAATTCATTAAGAGTGACGTAAGGAGTACAATGTGGTTACTCAAACAGTTTTCAGATACTTTTGAAATTCACAATGGGTTAAAACAAGAAATTGAACTATCGCCTCTGCTAATAAATCTGGTGCTAGAGCATGTAATCAAATATTTAGGGGTTAAAGAAGGTGTACAACTCAATGCTACTAGCATTGTTGATGATGTATTAGAAGATAGTGAGGAAATACTTAAAGCTAACATTTATATTTAATTTAACAAAACTAAGATGTGAAGCTGAAAGTCAATACCAATAAAACTAATTATGTGATAACTCGTATACATTCTGTATACAATGGAAAAATACACTTAACAAATGAGGAAAATTTTGAAGTGTGGCTGAATTCAAATAACTGGGAACAATATTTGCAAACAGAAATGAGGTAGAGAAATATATCAAACATAAGTTACATTCTAATAATGCATCCTATTATGCATTATAGGTAATTTTGTCATAACAAATTCTCTCGAAAAATTTTAAACTAAAAAAAAGATATATATCATCATCATCATCATCATCATCATAGTACATTCACGAATTTAGGCCATTTGTTGACTTCTTTCGGCCTCAAGAGAAACACCATCCAGAAATGTCTTTTGATTGGACGTCCTGGTCTTATTCTTCCTGCAGGTTGATATCTTAACAATTGTTTGGGTATCCTGTGATTTTCCATTCGATGAACATGTTACATCCATCTTGACTTATAATCAGAAATTTTGTTTTCTAAAGGTCTTCTTCTTCTTCTTCTACTACAAGGTTTAGGCTATGCAGCCTGTTCCGGCGAAGTTAAAAGTGGAGTCCATCTTCTACGTGGTCGGCCAACATCTCTTGTTCCTCTGGGATTATACAGGAAGGTTCTTTTTGGTATTCTTTCGTTGTTCATTCTCATTAAGTGTTCTGTCCATTTCTTATTATTTTCGCTGATTTTATCTTCAATTTTATATATATTTAATTCTTCTCGTATAGTTTCATTCCTTATTCTATCCGCTCTTGTGCATCCTTTCACATTACGTAAAAACAGCATTTCCGCAGTCTGTATCCTGCTTTTATCCCTTGATTTCATTATACAATTTTCACTTCCATACAACAACAAAGGAACAGCCATTGTTTTATATAATTTAAGTTTCGTATCTTTCCTTGTTTTCCGACCTAAGTTTCTTGTTATGGTTCCACAAATAGCCTGAAATTTATTTACTTTATTTTCTATATCTTTATTTTCACTATAAGTTATATCACATCCTAAATATTGGAAATGTGATACTTGTTCTATTATTTTGTTATCCAGTACAATTTTGGATCTAATTCCATATTTACCAATAAATGCCATTACTGTTGACTTATTTATTGATATTTTACAATTATATCTATTGGCTACTAATTTAAATTTATATGCTAACATTTGAAGCTCATTTTCAGATTCTGCTAAAAGTACAACATCGTCAGCGAATAATAAAGCATTTATTTTATGTTTATTATCAATTAATATTCCTTCATTAGTTAAAACCTTCTTCCATTCTTTTAGGATATCGTCCATATAAATATTAAATAATATAGGTAAGAGTGAACACCCTTGTCGTACTCCTTGGTTTATTAGAAAAAAATGTCTTATTTTTAGTCAACTGAGGGTCAATACAAATATTTGTTCCATAGTACAAGCTCTTAACAGTTTCTAAAGGTTCCATGTATAATTCTTCTAAGATGTCTTCATTTTTTTTGGTGATCTAGTACTGTGTATCCTGCAGTCCTCCGAAGGTATCTCATTTCAGCAGATCTAAGTCTCTGTATATCCTTCTGTTTCAACGTCCATATTTCGCTACCATACAAAAGAGTTGGAAGAACCAGTGTTTTATACACTTTTAGTCTCGAATGTTTTTGGACTAACTGTGGCTTGAAGATAGAATTTATTAACTGTAAAATTCTTAAAAAATTTAGATATTTTTGCATTTACATCCTTTTCTTCTTCATATGAGATATTGCATCCTTGATATGTAAAATTATTCATCTGCTCCAAAATTTTATCAGGTTTACAATTTTACTTCTGACAGGATCTACACCTTGAAATGCCATAATTTTCGTTTTCTCTGTAGATATATTCAATCCATATTCTTCCGTAATTTTGTTAAGTTCATACAGACCTTTCTGCAGATGATCTTCTGAATTTGCTATTATTATTTAGACATCTACAAACAATAGGGTGTTTAATTTTGTATTTTCTGATAGGGGGCAGCCTTGTCTCACATTTATAATTCCTTCTTCAGAAAATCTTCTGAATTTGCAATTATTATTTGGTCATCTGCAAACAATGAGGTGTTTAATTTTGTATTTTCTGATATTCTTATTCCAAATTTATATTTCTTGTTCCAGCAACATATTACTTCGTTGATGTAGATCACAAAGAGTGTTGGGGATAGGGGGCAGGCTTGTCTGACACCACGATTTATAATTCCTTCTTCAGAAAATCTGTTATTTAATTTAAACTTTATGGTTTTGTCTGTGTAAATATTTTGTATGTTCTGCAGAAGTAAATTTGGTATATTTCTGTCTTCCAATATATTGAAGAGTTTTGGTCTCTTGACTGTGTCGAATGCTTTTTCAAAATCTATGAAAACAAAATGCGTTTCTAAGTTGAATTCTCTTCTATTTTCAAGTAATAGTTTAACAGAAAATACTGAATCAATACAAGATCGTCCTTTCCTAAATCCATTTTGACATTCGATAAGGAAATTTTGGCTGAAACTTTTCAATTTTCCATTTAAAATGTTTGCATAAATTTTGTAGCATGTGTTTAACAAACTGATTCCCCTATAGTTGTCCATTTTTCTCTTGTCTCCTTTCTTGAATAGGGGTATAACAATGCTTGTCTCCTATTCTTGTGGTATATCTGCATTTTTGAATACATTATTAAAGAAGGACAACAGTCTTTCATGGAATTGTTTGTCTGCATATTTGTATAATTCAGAATTCAAGCCATCTGTGCCAGTTGCCTTCCCATTTTTCAATTTATTTAAACTATTTTTCAATTATTCTAATGCTATTATGGAATCTGTCTCATTATTGTTTCGGAAAATTGTATCTTCATAACTATTGTCAGTCCAAAGACTTTTATAATAAAATTGAAAACATTCTTTTTTTGTTACTCCACAATTAATTTTGGTAGATTCTTCAATATCTTTATTCAAATTATGTAATATTTTGAAGGCATTAGGTTGGAGCTTATGCAAGTCTGATTCTAAATGTGTAACAAAAAATTTAACCATGTTTTCCTATGTCTTTTTCTTATTTCCCTCTTAACAATAGCTCTACAGCGTTTGAATTCTATTTCATTTTCTACTTTCTTTGTGTTCAAATATTTTTATAAGCTGCATTTTTCTCTCCAATCAATTGTTTTATTTGATCATCCCAGATTTTTAGAGTTCTATTTCTCCTTTGTTGTATATTTACTTTTCCTTAAGTTTCATTAGCTGAATTTTGAATTATCATGTTTTCCATTCTTCTTTGACATCATTACTTTCTGGAGTTGTAGCCATATATTGCGGAATTCTTCTCGAATATAATAATTTAATGCTGTCATCATAAAATAATTTTACTTTGTATTAGATATATAAAACAGCGATTCTTCCAGTTACATTATGTTAATTCCAAACATGGCCTTTTACTTAAGAGAAGAGCAAATATTAAGAATATCTGAAAATTAAGTTCTTAAGCATTTTTTTGGACAAAGAAAGACGAACAGATAGGAGAATTGAGAAACTACATAACAGTGTGATACACGATCTTCATGGGAAAGCATATATATATAATAACAACAGTTAGGTCCCTAGAGTGTGATTTCTTCGGTTTTTTCTCACCTGTAAGACAAGTGCCAAGAAACAGTCGCCGAACAGCATCTGATCATCATAATCATCATTATATTCGCCGTGTTTAGTATGAATGTGTGTGAATGGTATGGTGTTGTGTTGTCTCGGAGGAGACTCCGACATTGAACTGCTCACTAATTCAGAGAGGCCTCCTTATCCTTGCGTAATCAAAAAAGTAAGTGTGTGATCCATAGTATAAAAATCCCTTTCCCGATAGGTTGTGCCACTGTAAAGTACGGGTGGCGTGTGGTATGTAAAATGAAGGCCTCTTGAAGCTAAACAAATGCTTAATTAATAACACGGATCGACAAGGTTTTCTTCACAAGAAATCTGATTAGTGAATCTAGAGCATTTTTTCATACTGATTTCAGATATGTAGTCAGAATTTTTCCATCAGGCACAGTTTTTTTGTGACAGCTACTTTCTTTTAAAATTGATTTTAGCTTTCTCTTTGATCTGTCATAGGAACCTTTACCTTATATGTAGCGATTTTATTCAAACTGTATTTAAGTGCTGTCTCTGATGAGCACGGTGAGCGCTTTCATCAGCAAATTTCCACAATGGAAAAGAGGTACCAAGGCAAGTAGAGTTCTAATATGCTGGCTGACTACTGTTGGACCAAGAAGAGAGATGTTCCAGATGCAAAATATGCCCGAAAATCACTATCTACCACTTTCTAGGTAAATCAGAATGAGTTATGGTTAGATGGATTTTATTAAAAATAATAAAAAATGTAAATGAATATCACAGAAAACTCTTACCTGATAGGAAAAAACTGAAATTATATATAAATTCAGGATGAAAAATACTTCTAAAATCTCATATTTTTATTCTTGTGAAAGAAAAAAGTTAATTTTTGTCGACCAGTGCAATGTATTAATTTATCTCTCTTCGGGTTTTTACAGCTGCTACCGTCTTCCCGTGCCAAACCTCCAAAACCTACGATCTTGGGCATCTTCAATGCTTAGCCTTCTTGCTTGCATTACTATCTTCATGATTTCCTTTCGTGTTAACTTTGGTCTCCCTCTTTTCTTCTTTCCATCGTGTTTCTAATTTCCTTATTTGTGACATGTTCTAATTTTGACTTTCTGGCACTTCTTGCGTAAATAATCCATTTCTAGAGCTATTAGGGTCTATTCTTGTAGTACATATTGATTGTCCATACCTCACTTGCATATATTGCAACAGATTCCACCAATGTTTTACCAATATATTTTTGTTGTGTCTTTCCAAATATGCTTATCCCACTATATGGAATTTTTACGACTATATTATTTTGCTACTCAATTTAATTATGTTATTTATGCTCTCTTTGCCTATACCTTCAATGTTACCAATAATTATTCGCAATATTTAGTTTCTTTCACTTGCTTTATTTGAATTCCTTCTTCCAATATTACATTTCTCTTTCATTGCTATTTGTTAATGATACTAGATGATTATAATTAAATGTATCATTTTATTTTGAGGAATAAACCCAATGGGTACAAGTTAGGACATTCGCACACACCCAGTCCCAAGGTTAAGATTTTTAAGTCCCTTACCCCGTCGGGAATCGAACCCGTAATTAGGATATGCTTTTCTAGCTCTGTTGAAAACCGACCACCCTTAAAACTAGTGTTATAGGATGTAGAGTTAATGTTAATGTTTTCCGGGAGTCAGAGAAACAAAGAGACATGAATTATGTGCCCGGAGATATCAGTGTTGTGTTGTGTTGTGTTGTGTTGCCTGGCAATTTCTATGACGTTAATGAAATGTGTCACGCATGCAGTATCACATCATCACAACATTGTTCAAGCACATCGAATATTCTCCAATTCTAAATTGCTTTTTTAAAGCACACATGGACAAAAGTCAATTGCTTATCAAAATATTTTGACGCACGAATCATATTTTAAGACTTCCACAAAAAATTTAAAAAAATATATGTAGGGTAAAATGGACAAAAAATAAACGTTCATGTGGCTACTGGATTGAATATATTTTACAAATACAAATTTAGCATGAGACGTTAACTCTCCAAGTTTCCATGATATTCACAGATGATCAATGTGGGCTCCATTTGTGACACGGCAGATGTCTATGCGACCTGCTCGAAGTTAGCCTGAACAGTTGAGTTAATCGCATAAACTTAGGTGCTGTAAGTCCTGTGGAAGTGGGGGTACGTACACCATAAGTTACACATACCCCCCAAATCGACTGACTTGGGGGGGACCTCAACATAAACCGTACATCATTTAACCCAGTACATCTAAACCAGCGTTATGTAAGACACTCATTGAAATGACTAGGAAAGAGGTTATGCCAATGGCACAGGTAACCATCTTGCTGAAAAAATTAAGTCTGGTACTTCTTTTCTATATTAATTTCGATTAATAGCTCCTAAAATTCAATACAAATAGTTACAGGAATGTTTTCTTTTTGTCCCATTCATTTTGAATTGCCTGCGTGTGTATGCAAAAGGTAGAAGAAATATGCTTCCTCCATGAAGCTGATGATGATGATATATACTTCGTGAAAGGTAAAAATCTCCACTTCATTAATTTTTTTTTTCACGAGAAGCCAAAAACTCGATTTCCTAAATTTCTATTTTAATTTATTGGGTAAAGATGAAATCAGTGAAAATAATAAGAAATGGACAGAACACTTAATGAGAATGAACAACGAAAGAATACCAAAAAGAGCCTTCTTGTATAATCCCAGAGGAACAAGAGATGTTGGCCGACCATGTAGAAGATGGACTCCACTTTTAACTTCGCCGGAACAGGCTGCATAGCCTAAACCTTGTAGCAGAAGAAGAAGAAGGGTGTAAAGTTCTCATACATTCACATACCGATTTCAATGTCATATGTTAACATTTGTTGACAAATGAACAGACATCTGATAAATCAATCAATAAGTATTTCTTGGATATATTTAGTTCTCAAAACTCTCTCTCTCTCTCTCTCCTCTCTCTCTCTCTCTCTCTCTCTCTCTCTATCGAGTGTATTAGGGGGGTCCCAATACACCCAAGACGTAAAGAGGATTTTTTTTTCGTAAAATCAAATACGCATACCCTCTATATTTATTCTGTTTGATCTTAATAACTGAACAAATATTATAGCGATTGAATCATGACAAACCGTGCCGACGTCTTGGTAAACATAAGAGATGAAAAATTGACTTGTAAATTTAAGATATGAACATTTTAAGACATGACGGGTTAGTATAGCAGGATTCTAGAACTAAAAGTTTATTTAGTAAATAAAAATCAATGTACCTAAAACGTATAACTATTTACTATTTTACAATAAAACAATATTATTCAAATTTCGTTCGCTTTAGTTAGCAAGTACCGATATGTTTCGAAGCAAGTCGGCACGGGTTGCCGTGGATCTACGTACACCAAATTATACTTAACAATTATTTCAACATTATACAAATATATTAAGAGGGTTCATGATGTGTTCCGTTGAGGTTTATTCAAAATTAATAAAAAATTATAGAATATTCACCTGAAAGGTCCGTCTCCTCAACTTAATTATCATTTAACTGTAGCGCTTTCGGGACTTGTCCCATCATCGGCAGGATTCAAAACTGGTGTTTCACTGAAGATCTGGTAGAGGGGGTTGCATGTATTTGGTTCGTTTTCGTTTATCAGGCTGTCGTTGTGAGCTGCTTTCATGATTTCCATCTCTTCGAGTACGTTTATCTTCGCTGGATTATTTTCTCTGACAACGACAGCCTGATAAACGAAAACGAACCAAATACATGCAACCCCCTCTACCAGATCTTCAGTGAAACACCAGTTTTGAATCCTGCCGATGATGGGACAAGTCCCGAAAGCGCTACAGTTAAATGATAATTAAGTTGAGGAGACGGACCTTTCAGGTGAATATTCTATAATTTTTTATTAATATTAAGAGGGTATACGAGTTTTTTGCAATACCTTAGTGTGTATGTATGTGCCAGTGTAACTAAGAAGCGCCTGAAGAAATTACATTGGTACATATATAAATTAAATTCTGGAAATATGCTTTAAAGGTCAAGCGACTCCTAGCATTCTTAGCTGGATGAAGGGAGTGGTTTGTAAAAATCGAAAGACCGAAAAGGACTGATATATGTTACACAAGTCTGCAACACTGGAGCAGTTTAACCAAGTCTGTACACATATAACTTAAAGTTCGAAAAATATAATAATAATAAATAATATATTGTGAAAGATAAAAATACCCTAGCAGCCGTAGGAGGAGGAGATAAGGAATATGACCTAAATACAATCGAAATGTATCGACATTAGTTTCGTATACATAGTCGCTAATCGAATTTGTAACAGTCGCGATGGAATTTATATCCAATTTAACCCTTAATACACTTAAAGACAGGGTGAGTGGGGTGAGAAGGGGTGAAAATAAATAAAAAAGACTATTGAGATTAGTGTCAAAATCAAAGTTTCCGTGGTAACTATGTTCACTTAAAAAGCCCGTGTCATTTAATCCAACGTTTGGCCCATAGTAGCCATAAAGGGAATGAAAAGGGGTGAAACATGAAATGTCCAAAATTGTGGATATTAGTGTGGACTTCATAATTTCCCAGGTAGGTAAACTGATTGGTGACAGTCTTGATGCCATTTAAACCCAATTTGGCCCCAACATCCATAAGTTTGGCGAGAGGGATGGCATGAAAAATAATCGAAAATGAACGAGGTAACTGTATTACGCCAATTTTCCCCATATACATAAATAATAATAAATTGGTAAGAGGCACTCGAAAGAGCATTAAGTTATAAGTTTATGATTTGTCTTTTATGAGTTCGTTCAGTGATCCTGTCCATATTCTGCATTGTTTGTAATGGTATCGCTCACACTTTTGGTCGCATATCTTGCATTCACACGAATCACTCGGTTGGTGGAATTTTGCATTTTTGCATATTTTGTGATGATATCCGTGTGTTGCTAAACCTATGATTCTGTGCCTTTGTGGTTGGTTACTTCCAGTCCACTCTCTGTTTACCATGGCATCTGAGGCGTAGAAATCTTCGTCGATCTCTTTTTCTCTCTGTTTCTTTTTTTCGATGACTTTCTTATATGGCTCCGTTGCTGGCAGTAGTATCCTTTTTCCCCATATATAATACATAGCTTAAACTGGCGTAAAACAGTTACCTCTGTTGGTGAAACCGACCCTTAGTGTCAAATCCACAGTTTTCGTGAACTCTGAGGTTAATAATGACATTCCCAGTCCTTCAATTCCAAATTTAAACCCCTATCGGGAAGAGGTTTGAGAAGGGATGAAAAATAAATGTGCAAAATTATCGAGATCAATGCTGAATCCATAGTTTTCGGGGTAGCTAAGCTGGTTAGTGACAAGTTGATATGAAAAAAATAAATAAATGCAAGGGCATCGCCGGGTAATCAGTTAATGACAAAATATATTTTTTAGAAATGTCCCAATTCATAAAAATGAATACTCTTTCACAGAAAATAACTACTATCATAAACAGAGAGCGGGGTTATAGTAAGTGTACAATAAAGTTAGTATAAGGGATGAGGGCGCACCTGTGACCGTGCAGTGTTCAGTATAAACAAAATGATGTTTGGTGGAAGGCATTACACCCTGCTTCCTAAACTGTTAGGATACGAAATTATAGAAAGAAGCAAACAATCGTAGTTTAGTTATTTGTAGTGTGCAATAAGACTACTTCATTTTGAATAAGGGTTTAATGTAAAGAAATATCTTCTTACATACATCATGATTACTTCTTCTTCTTCTTCTTCTTCTTCTTCTTCCGAATGCAGTATTG
Source organism: Diploptera punctata (assembly GCA_030220185.1). Taxonomy (NCBI): domain Eukaryota; kingdom Metazoa; phylum Arthropoda; class Insecta; order Blattodea; family Blaberidae; genus Diploptera; species Diploptera punctata. The sequence goes on from JASPKZ010009380.1 coordinate 213,480, forward strand.
GGTGATGATGCCCGCTCTGTGACTACAAAAACTGATCTTTCCATCGGTTGAAGGGTCTTCCGAGGTCTCTTTTGCCTTTAGGGTTGAGGTGGTAAATCATCTTTGGTAAACGGGAATTTGACATTTTTTGGACGTGTTGGAACCATTTAATCTGATAATTTTGTATATGTTCAACCATTTCCCTACTATTCCACTGCATCCTTATCTCATCACTTTTCATTCTATCCCTTAATGTTTACTCCAGTTAGTGATCGGAGGAATCTCATTTGTGAACTATTAATGCGGGATTTATCTTTTGCTCGAAGTGTCCAGCATTCACTTCCGTATAGTAGAGCAGGTTTGGCTATGGCATTATGAAATCTCAATTGGATTTCTTTCCTCATTTGTTTTCCAAAATTTCTCCTAATTATACCATTTAATCTGTTAAATTTTTCTAAATTTGTTTCCACATCTTTTTGATTATGAAACTGTGATATATTATTACCTAAATAATTAAAGTGTGTTCTTGTTCTATCGGTTTATTATTTATTATTATTTTTACTCTCGAAAGTCCCTTTCCAGTGATTGCCATCGATTTGGTTTTATTTTCAGATATTTTCATGTTGTATTTTTCCAGGGTGTTCTGCAATTTAAACACTGATCTCTGCAAATCATCTTCATTCTCCGCTAGAAGTACTTGATCATCTGCGAAGATTATTGTTTGTATTTGATTTCCTCTACATATTTTTACTCCTGGGGGGTTTAGTTTTTTCCACTCCTGGACAATTTTATTTAGATATAGAATAAACAGTAATGGAGATAGTCCACATCCCTGTCTTAAACCTTGGTTAATTTCAAATTTATCTGTTATTTTCCCATGATCTAACTTTACTTTTATAAATGTGGTTTCATATAAACACATCATGATATACAGTTATTATAATGTACAAAAATGTACTTTCGAAATGCACTGAAAGTAAATCTCATGCGATTAGCACGTAGACAGTTTTTATATATTTGAAAAACTACGTTCCACGTCGCACGACGTAATAAGAGCAAATAAAAAAATCAAAATATCAGGGTTGCTTGAGCAACACGTCCCTCAATTACACATTTCTGCGTACCCAGTATTCTTTTTTTAAAACACTTTTAAGTTTATTTGCTACTCTTTCTTTAAACAGTTCCCACTTGTACTTCACTCAGTGTTTCTGAAAATTGTTCTATTGTCTCGAGAGCTTCCGGCATTATTAGTTTAGATAATTGGAAATGTTGCATTGTAGTTGCAATCTTACTGAAATAATTTGGAATATAAGAAAGGTCGTCTACCGCTGTGGTCTCGAGGTAGCGTACTGCTTTGTCACGCAGCGAGCCCGGATTCGATTCCCGGTCGGGACAGGCTCCTGGGTGAGGTTTTTTTCGGGATTTTTTCTCACCTGTAAGACAAATGTCAGGAAGTTTAGTGCCCAATGGTCCCCGAAAATCATCCGGCCATCATTACCATCATCATCCATCATCGGTGTGGGAAGCAACGGGAAGCTACCATACCTATAATTTCCTAGTAAAGCTGCAAAGCATAGCACGAAAATGCTATGATTGCAGTGAAAGACCTGCCCTCGGGCAGAATTACTATGGATGGATGGAAGAAAGGTCTTTAAACAAAGCTGATGAAATGATTTGCTTCACTGCATGTACAGTGAGATTTTTTGTATCGTCAAAGACATTAATTGTGCTTACAATTTTGTCGTAATACTGGCCATAGTATAGTGCAGCCCGTAACATGTTTCCCCACCGAGTTACAATTGGCTGTAGAGGCAGGGGAATCCCAGGTGCCATTTCTTTAAATATTTTAATTCTCGATGGTGCCTTGAGAAAACTATTTTTTCATGTTGTTTATAAATATATCAACATCCGGAAAACAGATTCTAATTTCTTCCGCAACTCGGTGGAGACCATGTGCTAGACATGTTAAATGTATTAATTTTTGATATGATTGCTGTATTATTGTAGCAGCTTTTCTTGTATATGCAGCCCCTCCGTAACAAATAGCAAAATATTTTCTTTCTTAATACCGGCAGACCACAGGAGGGACAATGAATCATTAAACAAGCGAGTGGTTAACATCAATCTCTTCGGATGTTAAGAAAAATGTTTAAATTGGACCATCAGGCGTTAGGGTACCTACAATAACATTAGCGAATAGGATCACATATCTACATTGTATCAGTGCGTCCACCGCTGTGGTCTCGAGGTAGCGTGCTGTCTTGTCACGCAGCGGGCCCGGGTTCGATCCCCGGTCGGGGCAGTTTTTCTGGGTGAGATTTTCATCGGGGATTTTCCTCACCTATAAGACAAATATCAGGAAAACTTTAAGGCCCAAACGGTCCCCGAAATCATATGGCCATCATCATCTTCCTTATCATTTTCATCATCATCATCCTTCACCGGTGTGGAAAGCAACGGGAAGCTACCAAACCTACAATTCCCTAGTAAAGCTGCAAGCATAGCACGAAAAATGCTATGATTACAGTGAAGGACCTGCCTTCGGGCAGAATTACTATGGATGGATATCAGTGTAACTAGTTTCTTAGGATCTATATGTAATATACCTTATATTTCTACATTTGGGATTTATTTTTGACTGACCTATGAGCGGCACCTTTTGTTTCGTCTATAGCCAGAAAAATCTTTTTATCTGCTACTTCATCCCTAATATTATTTAGGCATTTTTCATAGGCTGTTGGTAGATACGTTCTTCGTAATTGTGTTTCTGAAGGCATTTTTCTGTTAGTATATTTTTTTATGAAAGCTACGAAACAAGGATGATGCACTTTTGTAAAGGAATATCGGCTCCTGCTAATGCATGACACAAATCCTTGAAAAATTCTGGTCTCCAGGTTAGGTCTGCGGAGGTGAAGCTGCACTTACCATCTTTTCTTTAATAATGCAACATTTCTCTTGCGTTTTCTTGAATTAATGTGTTGTTTAACATGATGTTTGAAACTTCCTCTAGGCTCTATGTGTCATATCTTACATCTGATGGTTTCGCCATTTGTGCTGAAGTGTTCTCAGCCAAATTCCTCTACAAACGATGCTAATTGTGATGATGATTTAAAAATATTACTCTTTAAAATAGTTCCAGCTATAACGGCTGGGTGATCCGACATGCTGACCACATGTCACCTCTACATTGGCTAGGTGATCGTCTACCTCTGTGATTAACACATGTGGATGTGAGGCCAGCAGCCGGCTGGTCAGCCAAGGGCCTTCTAGGCCTGTCACGCTTGGAGTTTTTACTCTTTAAAGAGCGTGCATGGAAGCTTCTTGTAGGAAAACGAGAGGGAAAACGCCCAGTTGGTAGACCAAGAATGAGGTGAGAGAATAACATTAACTATCATTTGAAGAAAGTAGATTACACAGGGGATGATAGGAAAACATTAGCTCAGGATAGGGATATATGGAGAGCTTATGTCCGCGCGGCCGTGGTCCTATGGGTTCGATAGTGGCACTGAGTTAGTTAGTTAGTTAGTTAGTCTATTTACTTTAGGCATATTTTCACAGTTCTTTAGTACTGTGTAGTATGCAGCGAATAAATGAAACTCTATTGTAGAGGAACGTGTCATGCGCAGTACATATTACTTCGTGTGCAGGTAAAATGAAGTGTCTGTTTATTTACTCAAACCCCGCTCCCTGATCATAAATGCATTTGAACATGCAATCAAGGTACGGTAGGCCTTACTTACTTACTCACTGGCACTATCGAACCCGAAGGTTCATGGCCGCGCGGACATAAGCTCTCCATACATCCCTATCCTGAGCTAATGCTTTCCAATCATTCCCTGTATAATCTACTTCCCTCAAATCATAGTTAATGTTGTTCTCCCACCTCATTCTTGGCCTACCAACTGGGCGTTTTCCCTCTGGCTTTCCTACAAGAAGCTTGCATGCACGTCTTTCATTCCCCATACGTGCAACATGTCCTGCCCATCGCAGTCTACGAGACTTAACTGTTCTTATTATATCTGGCTTCCTATAAAGACCATGTAGTTCATTGTTATGTAGTCTTCTCCATTCACCTGTCTGTTCATCTCTCTTTGGTCCAAAAATTTTCCTAAGAACTTTATTCTCAAATACTCGTAATCTCCTTTCCTCCCTTAAAGTAACAGTCCATGTTTCGCACCCATATAATATAACTGGTAGAATAATAGTTTTATATATTTTCAGCTTAACGTTTTTTGAAAGGAGTTGGGACATCAAAAGTCTCTGCAATGCATAATAGCATGCATTTCCAGAATTGAGCCTATGTTTAATTTCTTTGTGCATCTCATTCCTATTTGTGATTATTGTTCCTAGGTATTTGAATTCAGCCACTTCCTCAAAATTTCCCTCATTTGTCATTAGCTGTCCATTTCCATTATATACTGAATTTCTACTTGTGACCATATATTTAGTTTTAGTGATATTTACTTCCAGTCCTAATGTCTTAGTGTTACTCAATAGTGTGTGCGTGTTGGCCTTTAGTATCTCCTCGCTATCGGCCAGTAGTACTACATCATCAGCATAAACTAACAGCTTATTAATACCATTGAGTTGTAAGCCTTCCTCATTCTCTAAAGATTTAATGGCATGCTCTAGTACAAAATTAAATAGTAGAGGAGATAGTGCATCTCCTTGCTTCAACACCACATTCTGGATTTCAAAAGTGTCTGAAAACTGTTTGCCTACACGCACCCTACTCTTTGAGCCATTTAGACACATTCGTATAAGTCTAACCAACTTTTTAGGAATTCCGAACTCCAGCAGGATACTATATAACTTCTCCCTCTTAATTGAATCATATGCTTTTTTGAAGTCTACATATAGTTGATGTACAGTACCATTATATTCCCATTTCTTCTCTAAAATCTGTCTTATACTGAAAATCTGATCTGTTGTAGACCTGTTTCTTCCAAATGCACATTGATGATCTCCTAGAATGTCATCAATATAGGGAGGCCTACTTGTTTGTAATTTTCTCATGTATCTACAAAAAATAATTACTTAATTTATATTTTAAAACGAATGTTTATCTCAGGCTTGGGGTAGAGAAGGGATGTCAATCTGTGACACAATATGCCACTGCGCGGCAATGTAATTTCTACCTCCAAGATGCGTATGCTGTCTCGTATAACATCAACATTACGCAATATACTCGTACTTGCAATGAAATCTGAACCGTTAATGTATATTCTACAATCTAACAACAAAATAGCAATGAATATTCAACACTTACCGCATAGCAAATGCTTCACAATGTCACAACGGTAAATGGATATTTAAGTTTTTTTCCCCCTCACACGGTTGAGTTATTCTTCCGTGAGGTAGAGGATATGAATTTCAAATTTGGAGGTTGGCTGCGAACATATTGAATAAACAGTCGTTAACAGTCGACAACGTTGGTACTCAAGCTTGGGAGTTTACAATTTACCTTCTTAAAAAAAAGCTTGTTCAGAAATGTTCTTTAATTTTTTTGGAATAGGTATTCCGATATATCTTCGATAACTGGATATCGGGCATAAAACTGGTTTAAGTTGGGTGACGACAGTGAAAATTTAATGCGGGATTCAATATGCAAGTTGTATAAGCCTTAGATATATCTATTATCCATTTTTGTTGTTTCCCCACTCTTCTGTTGTTTTCCTTAGCTCCATAAGTTCTTAGATATTTTCATAGCTCACGTGAAATTATTATTATTATTATTATTTATTATTATTATTATTATTAAGCCTATTGTATTTTTATTTTTTGATATTATTATTATTATTATCATCATCATCATCATCATCATCATCAATTTTACTTCTTAGCATCAAAAAATTGGAGATGAAATAAAAAATTAAATATATATAAAATATATAAGGTAAAGTGATCCCTCTACAGGCCTCAGGAGGCCCTTGGGGTAGTAGGAGGTTAAGGCTCCCACTTTTTTTTAGACAATCGGCACTTTATGTCAGTCGGGTTGTCAGCCCTGGGTGACGGTTGCCTTTACCCCAGAACAAGCGTCGGTTACTTATTTCAGTTAGAAGCTGAGTCGAACCCAGGACCATAGTGCCGCCAGAAGGTTTGGATCAGTTTAAAAATTCTGACCCCACCGGACTCGAACCCTCGAACTTCCGGCTTGTAGCGCAGTACCTTAACCACTAGGCTACGGCGTGCCCCATAGAATATACATATATATTTATTTAGTTATTTTATTTATTTACTGATTAGTCTAAGGCCCTGGCGACGAGCTCCAACTACGGGACATGGTTCGAGTTCCCATTGGATTAGCATTTTCTCGTTAAATTTTGGCCAGTATGGGATCGTTGTGGGCTATAGAGAAAACTTAGAGAACATTTAGGTCGCCGAGTACCTGTCTAATGCAGTTTAATCACCCTAATTTAAGCTAACCTACCTAACATAACCTCAATAAACATTGACTATAGCACAAACGTGATTAAACATGTTGGTAACCACGTCATTCTCACGAATATTATCCGATAATTAAGATAACTACCAACGTAGTTAGCAAGATTCACAAACTGATACCTGGCATAGAGTAGAATAGTCTCGATACACCAAGGTTAAAAGATAGATAACAATTTCCAATGTTACTGAAATAATACAGTGCGAACCTGCGGATATTTACAAAGTTAATACGTTATTAAGTTTCCCATTTGGAAAATAGTTTAACTTTGAAATAGAATATTATGATCAATGTGGCTCTGGGAGAAATCAATTTTCGTAAAGTTGCAACCAGGCAATAATTTTACAGCTGGGAAAAAAAGGCAGGAGACAACAGCTCTCTCCTCTTTGAGAACGATAAATACAGTTCTGCTATGAGTTCAGATTGTGTTGATGTTCGAGGACATTCCTTAAACTCGCCAAGGAAATCATGATGCGTATTGAGCCAAGAGGCATATGTCAGAGAACTGCAAAGAAATCAGGCTTACGACCATAAAAAGTACAACTAAGTGCAGGGATTCAATGACCAATCACATTTCAATGATTTTTTAATTACAACCTATCACAGTCGTGTTTCACCTCTAATTTATCAAATAAGTTTATCATATAAAAGAAAGCTCCTCCTTTTTAACATTCTGAATAGCTCGTGACTGACGCTCCAAGGAATACGGCTACCAGATTGTATATATAGTGCACGAACGTCAGCAGATAGTGCATGCGGGAGATATTATAAAAACATTTGTAGCAATTGATTATACCACAAAAAAAACAAACCACTGTTTGCACTTTCTTAAATGAATTATTTTCCAGGAAATGACGTTGCAGAAAAATGTAATTGACATATTAACATCATAGGACATCAGAAATTAATTATTACCTATAATGTTGGTTATAAATTTCTCCACTAGGGTGCATTCTTATAATATTGCGTTCCTTTGGCAATAAATAATATGACCTGGTTGCAGTGATGAACAAAAGAAGCAAATGAAGCGTACCAATCGTTCTCATTTGTTTTCAAACATCGCCATTTATGTTAAACATATAAATATTTTAAAATAATAATAGTTAAATAGTCCACCGCTGTGGTCTCGAGGTAACGTGCTGCCTTGTCACGCAGCGGGCCCGGGTTCGATCCCCGGTCGGGGCAGTTTTTATGGGTGAGGTTTTTATCGAGGTTTTTCTTCACTTGTAAGACAAATGTCAGGAAAACTTTAAGGCCCAAACGGTCCCCGAAATCATATGGCCATCATCATTCTTATCATCATCATCCTTCACCGGTGTGGAAAGCAACGAGAAGCTACCACACCTACAATTCCCTAGTAAAGCTGGAAGCATAGCATGAAAGTACTATGATTGCTGTGAAGAACCTGCCTTCGGGCAGAATTACTATGGATGGATAGTTGAATAATGATTTGTGAGGAAACAGGTTAATTTTATTCGTTAAATAGTCCTAACAAATGCCACTCTTGATTTCCAAATTCTCTAGATAAATTGGAAATCATTCGTGTCATTACTTATGATAATTCAGAAGATAATGCATATGTTTAATATTATTGAATCAGAAGTTACAGGTGCCCACAAAGTCCTGCTACCAAAACAATGTAACTTAGCTCGTAAACTATTTGAGATAGAGACATGCGGTTTTTTGCAACGTTTTCTACATATCTCAAAGTTTTGTTTACATTTGTTGCAGATTGTGATTTAAACGACAATGACAACACCACAGGAAAATGCCCAAAGTGTATGGTGGTATGCTGAGTCTGGTAAATCACCAGTAACTGTTCAGCGAAATTTTTGCCGGCAATATGAAGAGATCCTTCATCCAAATAATCCATAATTAGATGGGCCGAGAAATTTCTAGCGACTGGCAGTGTAATGGACTTGCCACGATGTGTACGACCAGGTGTGAGCCAAGAAACTATCGACAATGTGCAACTTGCATTTCAACGCAGCCCTCCAAAATCGGTTCGTCGTGCTTCACTGGAACTGCATTTACCAAAATCAAACATCCATAAAGTCCTCCATAAGCGGCTACATATTCAGGTTTATAAAGAGCAAATTACGCAAGCGTTGCTGCCAACTGACTTCCCTCTACGCGCTGAATTTGCTGATTCTATGTTGAACGCAATTGACGAAGACAATGAGTACCTGCAGAGGATGATGTTCTCTGATGAAGCAACATTTTTTTGTGTCTGGATATGTTAACCGCCATAACTATCGGATATGAGGGCACTGGCGATTTACCACACTCAGCATAGCACCATACACATTGGGGCCTTTTTCTGTGATGTCGTCATTGTTATTTAAATCACAATCTGCAACAAGTGTAAACAAAACTTTGAGAGATGTAGAATTCGTTGCAAACAATTGCATGTCTCTCTCTCAAATAGTTTACCAGCTAAGTTACATTGTTTTGATAGCAGAACTTTATGGACACTCTGTATAACTCATTGAAACTAAAGATATATATTATCGCCTAGTATATTTAACACTTTTATATTTTTTTGTAATTTAATAACTTAATATTTAAGTAAGTTTTCCATAATTGGTTTTATAGTTGAGGGATCTTACTACAGGCTGCGGCAGCATAACTTCCTTTTTTAAAATGTGCGCCATTTAGTCGGTTGATGTCGTAGCGGAGCGCTAGTGGTCTCGTTCGAGAGGGGGGACTATAAAGTTTTGTCCTGACACAGTTCAGTCGCCATCATGCGTTGGAACAGTGAGGAGCGTGCGTTTGCCATTGAGGCCTACTTTTCGAGCGGATGTTCTGTGATCGCAACCCGGCGGAATCGCTTTAATTTAGCCCCGTTGGCCCCTGTCCCGGACCGGAAATCAATTGTTACGTGGGTCACTACGTTCAGACAAACTGCAAGTGCGACAAGACGAAGAACTGGAGTCCCTCGGCCGATTAGATCACCTGAGTCATGACAAACGCCAGAAATCGGTTTACTCAGTGTATGGAGAATGGGGGACGTCACCTACCTGATTTGATCTTCAAAACTGAGTAAAACAAAACTTTATGTATGTGCCTATATTATAAAAAACGAATAAAAATTTTCTGATTCATACAATGCATTTTATTAAGTTTTAAAAAAAGGAAGTTATGCTGCCGCACCCTTCTGCCTCATCTGATAAGCGACGTTTAATATCGAGACATAATACATCCAAGAATATGACAAAACCGAAGAAGCTTCTATAAAAACACTATATTTACAGATTGTATTTCTCCGATATTTTAACCTCAAATAGTTCAGTCCTTATTCAATCTTTGATTACACAGGTCAACATGATTTTTGTCTCATGAGTACCAATAGTTGTACTTAATGCAGTTTTTTATCGTGTTTTCAAATACGTATTCGGAATTTCTCCATCACCTACATTTTTTTATTTCAATTTCAATTAATGGATTTAAATAATAATTGTTTAGATAAGCGTTTGTTTGTCCACTTGTCCATTGTAAAATAAAACCAAATGAGCTAACTCAGGAGATTTCAGCTATGGAAAACAAATATCAAGGCAAATGGAATCCCAATATGCTGGCTGATTATTGTTGGACCATCAAGAGAGATGCTCCACAGGCGAAATATAGCAGAAAATAGTCATTTCTTACTTTGTAGGTGAGTCCGAATGTTCGAAAATTGTGTAGTTACGAATGTAGAAAATATTAAAGTGTTTGAAATATTAAATTCCTGTCTCTCGAAACCTTGCGTGATGGAGAAAAACCGATATCATATTTGAATTGAGGATAAAAAATACTATCAGATTCACATATTTTTCTTTCTGAGACAAAAAAAAATATTTTTTGTTGCTCAGTGTTATTTATGCAATTGTGTTTTATGTTGTAATGATTTTCTTCTTTTAGTCAATTTGATAGAATATTAGGGTCAGAAATATAGCATATTTTGTAATTATCACAGATGAAACATGGCAATGATATTGTAATGAAATGTCAGTCTTGAAGTTGCTTTGCCCTTTCTTGTTATTGTGAAATACTTTCGATACGAAATGAGATAAGGAATGAAACAGCAGTGCGATTTATTCTGGAGCTTTGTATTCATCTGAATTCCTAAAAATCTTTGCCCCATTTTATTTTATTGATAGTTCTCAGTACAGAGATATCTTTATCTGAAGTTCTGTGAAGTGTCGATACTGTATACGAAGTTAGTGATTTCTCACTTTACGTAGAGATAGAAATTTCTGGGAATCGCAATAAATGCCAAATGTGTTCACATGATTGTTATCAAAACAAGTAATTTTATTTTACAAACTCATTGAAGTACATTATTGCTTTTTTTATTCCAAGTTAACATGACAATTTTACTTAAAGTGTAAAAAAATATCCTTTTCTGCGAAATAGTTTTTTTCCTGAACCCACAATACTCTGTTATCTCTAGTATTGAGGCCGGAGATGAGAAGAAAGTGTAATTACTTGCGACATGGTCACTCGAAGAGAATAAATAATCCATAATAAGAAATAAAGTGTGTTCGTTGCAAATAGTTGGCTGATAAAATGGGTAGAGATAAAATAACGAGCTTAAAACTACAACAATAGCAGTTTTATGTTAGGATTCAAGTATTCTAATGTGCAAGTTGTATATCATGATATATTGGCAAGAGATGTGCTGGAGAATCATATAAAAATTATTAACATCTTGTTGTCTAATGTGCTTTATCTAACACTGAAGTCTTCCTCTCCAATACTTTCAGGTCTTAGAATCGTCATGTTTGACAGCGATACAGTTGTTCAGATGACCTTCGTCCATTTCTTCATCAGGGTGATTGCATGAAATGCATTTCGGTGAAGGCAGAACGTAGATTTTGTGAAGGCGTTTTTTCAGGTAGTCGTGGCCCGTTGTCATTCTAAAATGTGCTACTTCTATTTTTTCTTGGTATGTTCGGTATATCAATATGTTTTATTAGACATTCCCATTTTTTTGTTTCTGGCCACTGTTTGAAGTCTATTGTCATTCATAATTTTGGATTTTAACTTTATGTGGCGTTTCACTGAGGAGTAAGGTGTTGGTTTATATCCAGGCATTTGTTCAATGCGAGATCAAAAGCAAGACAAATTATCAGTGGTATTTTGGTTGGTACAAAAACTTCACTCACTTCAAAACTCCAAATTGTAAAATAAATGCAAGAACAGGATAAATTGGAAGCAGTAAAACTTGATGTCTGGAAGAACATCCAACACTTCATAATATATGGCTGTTACAATCCTCCCTCACCTTAACTTCATATTGGCAACCTCAAAGACCATACTTATAGGTGATTGTAATGCACACTCGCCTTTATGGGGACTTAGAGATGTTAATGCTACAGGTAGAACTTTTGAAGATTTTGTCTACTCAACTTCAATGGAAGTAACGTATAACCAAAATGACACTCATACATTCATCCACCATACAGGATCATGCACTAATCCCGATATTCTCTTGGTATCCCCAGACATAAAACTATTAACATAGAAAGTGTTACTTATAAAATAATTTAAAAATATGAATCCAGATGAGTTTTTAAGATGTTACGATTATTTTCATAAAACGCTACAAAATGCTAAATACAAATTTTCTTGTTACTATAAAATACTAAATTTAATTTTTGAGATACAGAATTTTGGAAATTTGAATTTAAAAACTTGAAAAATGATGAAATGCGGCAAGAATACCAAATCAAAATTGCTAATAGATTTGAAGTATTGGAATCTTCAGATGACAATGTGGCAAACGAAGAAGAAACTCATATAAATAAAGAATGGGAGGCTATAAGATATACTATTAAATTGTCAGCATCAGAAAGAATTGGTTGTTTAAAAAAGAGGCAAAACAAGAAATGGTTTGATGAGGAATGTGCCGACATTATAAAGAAAATAAAGCTAGCAAAAATGAAATGGTTACACGAGCCAAATGAGGTAAATTTAGAGCAATTGGGTAGTATTAGACGGGAACCACCAAGTTATTAAAGAGTAAAAAAGACGGAATATTTGAGAGAGAAGATTAATGATCTTGAAATTAATGCAAAAAATAGGAACATTAGAGAATTATATCAGTGAATTAGTATAGAGATGAAAGGGTTTCAGGCTACGACAAACTTAATTCGGGGTGAAAATGGGGATATGATTGCAGATTCCAGGAATATATTAAATAGATGGAAAAGTTACTTTAATCAGCTATTAAATGTACATACAGAACAGGACATTAAGGATGATAATTAACAGACAGCTGAAATGCTACTCGCAGAGCCATGTGCATTATAGGTTGAAATGGCGATTGTAAATTGAAGATGTATAAAGCATCAGGTTCAGATGAGATCCCAGCAGAACTGATAAAATCAGGGGGAGAAAAATTGATGGACAAAATACGCTGGTTGCTTAGTATGATTTGGGAAAAAGAAGCTCTCCCAGAGGAATGGAATGAATAAATTATCGTACCAATTTATAAGAAAGGAGATAAAACTGATTGCAACAACTACAGGGGCATCTCATTACTTTCAACTTCGTACAAACTTCTAATAAATATATTAGTAAGCAGACTTACTCCCTATATTGATGGCATTCTAGGAGATTATCAATGTGGATTTAGAATAAACAGGTCTACAACAGATCAGATTTTTAGTATAAGACAGATTTCAGAAAATAAATGGGAATATAATGGTACTGTACATCAGCTATACGTAGACTTCAAAAAAGCATATGATTCAATTACGAGGGAGAAGTTATATAGTATCCTGTTGGAGTTCGGAATTCCTGAAAAGTTGGTTAGACTTACACGAATGTGTCTAAATGGCACAAAGAGTAGGGACACTTTTGAAATCCAGAATGGGTTGAAGCAAGGAGGTTCACTATCTCCTCTACTATTTAATTTTGTACTAGAGCATGCCATTAAATCTTTAGAGAATGAGGAAGGCTTACAACTCAATGGTATTAATAAGCTGTTAGTTTATGCTGATGATGTAGTACTATTGGCCGATAACGAGGAGGCACTAAAGGACAACACGCACACACTATTGAGTAACACTAAGAAATTGGGGCTGGAAGTAAATGTCAATAAAATTAATATATGGTCACACGTAGAAATACATTATATAATTAAAATGGACAACTAATAACAAATGAAGGAAATTTTGAGGAAGTGGCTGAATTCAAATACCTAGGAACAATAATCACAAATAGGAATGAGATGCACAAAGAAATTAAACATAGGCTCAATTCTGGAAATGCGTGTTATTATGCATTGCAGAGACTCTTGATGTCCCAACTCCTTTCAAAAAACGTTGAACTGAAAATATATAAAACTATTATTCTACCAGTTATATTATATGGGTGCGTAACATGGACTCTTACTTTAAGGGAGGAAAGGAGATTACGAGTATTTGAGAATAAAGTACTTAGGAAAATGTTTGGACCAAAGAGAGATGAACAGACAGGTGGATGGAGAAGACTACATAACAATGAACTACAAGGTCTTTATAGGCAGCCAGATATAATAAGAACAGTTAAGTCTCGTAGACTGCAATGGGCAGGACATGTTGCACGTATGGGGAATGAAAGACTTGCATGGAAGTTTCTTGTAGGAAAGCCAGAGGGAAAACGGCCAGTTGGTAGACCACGAATGAGGTGGGAGAATAACATTAACTATGATTTGAGGGAAGTAGATTATACAGGGAATGATTGGAAAGCATTATCTCAGGATAGGGATATATGGAGAGCTTATGTCCGCGCGGCCATGAACCTACGGGTTCGATAGTGCCAGTGAGTAAGTAAGTAAGATACAGAATTTTGAATTTTGAATTGCTAAAATCTACTATTTTTAGTTATAAGCAATCTAAAATGTCTAATATTCAGTATGGATTGAGACATGTAGAATACTGTAGCATGGCTTCTAATAGACAAAATATATGTCTGACACATCATCAAACTATAGGTACTCTGTGATATCGGAAACCTGACTTCCATACACAACAATTCTTGAAACTTTGAAAGTTTGTCGGTAGAGTTTGTTTCTATTATGTACATATAATGATGTTCTCATAGTCGGTAGTGAGGAAATATTAAAACCCAACATACCCAATGTATTAAATAACATTAAGAAACTGGGGTTGAAGTCAATATCTATAAAACCAAATACATAGTTACAAAAATAAATATGTTATTAAATTGTAATGAAGATTTAATACAAATGAGAGAAATTTTGTAGAAGTGGCATGATTCAAATGACTAGGAACAATAATTAAAACAAGATTGCGGCACAAAGAAATGAATCATAGGCTCAACTCTGGAAACGCATGCTATTATGTAATTCGTTGACACTTGTCATCCTAACCTCTCTAAAAAATAAACTGAAAGTATACAAAACGGTGATTTTTTATCAAGTTATACGCATGGATGAGAAACATGGTTTCTTACTTTAAGAAATGCGAAACATTTTCGAATACTTTGAGAATAAAGATGTTATGAAAATTTTGGTGGGAAAGATACATGAACAGGCTCGGAATTAAAAGAAAAGTTAAGTTCTAAAGCAATACAATGAAAATGATAAATTTATTCTCGGTTTTTGACCCTTCAACAAGTGATTACACTGAGCAACAAAAAAACTTTTTTTTTGTTTCAGAAAGAAAAATATGTGATCCTGATAGTATTTTTTCTCCCGAATTCAAATATGATATCGGTTTTTCTCCATCACGCAAGTATTCAAGAGACAGGAATTTATAATTTCAAACACTAAGCGGACCCAGGTTCGATCCCCGGTCGGGACAGTTTTTCTGAGTGAGGTTTTATCGGGGTTTTTCCTCACCTGTAAGACAAATGTCAGGAAAACTTTAAGGCCCAAACGGTCCCCGAAATCATATGGCCATCGCAATCATCATCATCATTCATATTCATCTTAGGTTAAGCTTAGGATTAGGGACTCTGCTGGCGCACCATTATCATCATCATCACCCATCATATCATCGGGGCAACGTAACCCCGCCTTCCAGGCGCCCCAAACTCAGAAGTGGGTTAAAAGTACGCCATGCCAGAAGAGAAACCGGGAATGCCGAAAGACAAACCTGGAGCATTTGAAAAAAAAAATATTTTTTCTACATTCGTAACTACACAATATTCGAACATTTGGACTCACCTAGAAAGTAAGAAATGACGATTTTCTGCTATATTTCGCCTGTGGAACATCTTTCTTGATGGTCCAAAAATAATCGGCCAGCATATTAGGATTCCACTTGCGTTGATATCTCTTTTCCATAGCTGAAATCTCCTGAGTTAGCTCATTTGGTTTTATTTTACAATGGACAAATGGCCGAGAAAACGTTTATTAAAAAATAATTATTTAAATCCATTAATTGAAATTAAAATAAAAACTGTGGGCGACGGAGAAAATCTGAATACACATTTGAAAACACGTTAAAAAAACTGAATTAAGTACAGCTATTGGTAGTCATGAGACAAAAATCATGTTGACAAGTGTTGTTACTAAACTGAAGTAGAACATTATTTGGATTAATATAAATTCATTCAATCAATACTAGTAAAATTCATATCAAATTCATTTGAGGTGAAGTCATATGATGAAAGTTAAAAATTAAATTGTACCTGTTGGTAGGTGCCGTCGTCCTCAGCAGGTACAATTTAATTTTTAACTTTCATCATATGACTTCACCTCAACGGAATTTGATATGAATTTTTACTAGCATTGATTCTATAGCCAGTCAGGCTAAAGCAAAATCTAACTTTCTTAAACGCAGTTAATTTTATAATAAATATTTTAACAAAGTTGAGGACGACGGCACCTACCAACAGGTACAATTTAATTTTTAACTTTCATCATATGACTTCACCTCAACGGAATTTGATATGAATTTTTACTAGCATTGATTCTATAGCCAGTCAGGCTAAAGCAAAATCTAACTTTCTTAAACGCAGTTAATTTTATAATAAATATTTTAACAAAGTTGAGGAGGACGGCACCTACCAACAGGTACAATTTAATTTTTAACTTTCATCATATGACTTCACCTCAACGGAATTTGATATGAATTTTTACTAGCATTGATTCTATAGCCAGTCAGGCTAAAGCAAAATCTAACTTTCTTAAACGCAGTTAATTTTATAATAAATATTTTAACAAAGTTGAGGACGACGGCACCTACCAAAAGGTACAATTTAATTTTTAACTTTCATCATATGACTTCACCTCAACGGAATTTGATATGAATTTTTACTAGCATTGATTCTATAGCCAATCAGGCTAAAGCAAAATCTAACTTTCTTAAACGCAGTTAATTTTATAATAAATATTTTAACAAAGTTGAGGACGACGGCACCTACCAACAGGTACAATTTAATTTTTAACTTTCATCATAAATTCATTCAACATTTTGATTAATTCCCTACAAGGTCTACATAATAGTGAGCTACATGACCTTAATGGGACACTAGATGTAATAAAACTGTTAAGTTTCAAAGACTGTGATAAGCAGGACATGTGGCACGAATTTTGCATTGGTTAATCAAAGGGAAATCACCCAGTAGGTAGGTAGGCAAATAATGTGGTGGGAGAATACAATTAATTTTATTGAGGGACGTGAATTATACGTACTATTTAACTCATGCCCCAAATGGGAGTCAATGACCAATCACGTTTCAATGATATTTTATTTACAACCAATCACAGTCGTGTTTCACGAAATATTTATCAGTGTTATAATTACCATATTAAAGAAATCTCCTCCTTTTTAATATTCTGAACAGATCTGACCATTATTTTGCAGTGACTGAGCCTATAAGAAATATGGCTACCAGATTGTATATATAGTGCACATAGCGCTTGCAGGAGTTAATATAATACATTTGTAGCAATTTATTATACCACCAAAAAAAGAAACCACTGTTTGCACGTAATTAAATGTATTTTTTCCCAGGTAATAATCCAGAAAAATATAATTGTCATATTTACATCATACGACATCAGAAATGAATTAATATACAGTTTGGTGTGTTTCATTTTTTCTCCACTAGAGAGCATTCTTATATTATATCGTTCCTTTGGCAATAAATAGTATGATCTGGTAGCAGTGATAAACAAAAGAAGCAGATGAAGCGTACCATCGTTTCTCATTTGTTTTCAAACATCGCCGTTTACATTAAATATATAAATATTTTAAAATAACTATAGTTAAATAATGATTTGTGAGTAAACAGCTTAATTTTATTCGTTAAATAGTCCTAACAAATGCCACTCTTGATTTCCAAATTCTCTAGATAAATTAACTCCTCACTTCGTGAGTCGTGAATTTATCGATAATTTGGAAATCACTCGTGCATTACTTATGAGAATGGTTAGAAAATATTAGCTAATGATAGGAATGTAAAGAGAGCTTATGTCCGCGCGTATGTAACTTCTAGGTATAATAGTGCCAGTGAGTTATAGGAAAGCTCTGTCATATAAGTTCATACTTTTATTATAAATTTCATAATTTTCCTCTTGGAATGCAACACTGCACGAGGAAGTTGATTGTACCATCACGTGTCATTCTCCTCGTGACCGGCAAAGTGTCAATTTACTTCGATAGATCTCACTACTTTAGCATTGAGGGGATTCATGTTTGCACATTTCCTCTCCCTCTCAAACATTCTGTATCAGACATGGCGTGATCAAAAAATTATCAAATTTACAGTCTTATTTATACAGTGTGTTTCAAGTTCCCGTTGGGAAGAATAGGGCAAGTCAGGATTTAAAAAAAAACTGCCAAAACATTGTAACACTCACCGATTTTAACGCTAGAGACATTGGTGCGGTTAAACAAGTTCTGCTGGGGTTATGTATAACTGTAGGCTTTCACGGCCGGCGTCTTGATCCCTATTAGGTTCGTCTTCCGGGCATATAGGCCGTGGTCCAGTCGTTCTTCTACTCGACGTTTCGTCTACTGCTGCGGTAGACATCTTCAGGAGATACTGCGTGCTCTCTGTGAACTCCTCAACAGTCGGCTGCAGACTGTTGAGGAGTTCACAGAGAGCACGCAGTATCTCCTGAAGATGTCTACCGCAGCAGTAGACGAAACGTCGAGTAGAAGAACGACTGGACCACGGCCTATATGCCCGGAAGACGAACCTAATAGGGATCTGCTGGGGTTATTCGCAAAAAGTAATTGCTGCTAAGTACAATGCAATATAAATGTATGGTATCCTCGAACTTTGGATTTAAAAAAAATATAGAAGAATATTGTTCTCAACGATAAAGAAGGCGGAAGAGGAAACCTGCAAGATAAGGGGTAGATGGGACTCCAAAGCTTTGGTTAGCAACCCGTCTAGGAGAAGGAAACTCCGAAATAAATCCCCGATCCACTAGGGAATGTGGTTGTGCGTCTGGGCTGGTAACCGACTGGTAACCGACCATGTAAAAAAAAATCCAAATTCATCTCTCTCAAGCGTTCGCAGCATTTAACTACAAGCCAAGAGGTTCAAGGAATGTAGGAAAGGCAGTGAAAAGATGGACAGAACAACTGTGAGGCGTAACTGGCATTTTCCTAGCCCGTGAAGTGAACAAGAAGATAGAAGGGGTATGTCGGCCGCGGTAGGCTATGGTTATGTTCCTCAAGCCGACCTGGCTCGATGGCTTTTAAGGATGAAAAAATCCATGGAAAAAATCCTCCGGGAGGGACTTTAAGCCGTGAGACCCGAGTCTGAAGATTTTGAGACTCATAAAAGAACAGCAAGTCTGAATAAAAAAGCCTCTGTGCAAAATTTACCGACCGTTACCCATCCAAGTAGTACCTTAGTTGCCCACTAGCTGTTTCACTGAGGCGATATATCGATCCCACATCACTCAGTGGCATCCATGGGCAAATAAGCGCAAATAAATTAGGTTGGTTAAAATACTTCCACTAGGGAACACCCTAATCCTCACGGGGAAGAAGGAGTATAGGCTGTAATTTGATAGCAGAGACATTCAATTAAATTTGAAATCCCTTTTGTTTAATTCGGTATCCTGCTTACAAGGAATGGCAGATTAACAAGAATCTAACGATTATATGTTTTTAGAGTTTTGATATTCGAAAGAGACCAAATGTATTTGGATTTGTTGGAATTTTACTTTCGTATTCTAATAAAGTGATTAAAAATATAATTTAATATTTCTTCTTCTTCTTGACTTCCTCGTTTAGGCATTAATTGCCTGTTCCGTCTACACTAATATATCTAAGACCATCTCTTCCGAGGACGTCCGACATCTCTTCTTCCTCTCGGAAAATAATGTATGATTTTATTTGGTAATCTACTTCCTTCCATTCTTCCTACATGTTCTTTCCACTGAATCTTGCTGTTAAATATATTTTCTTTCGTGGAGTAGATCTGCAGTTCTTCATGGATATCCTCATTTCTTATCTGGTCCATTCTAGTGCAGCCTTTTATTCTTCTTAAAATTTCATCTCGGCTGCTTGGATTTTACTTTCTTGTTTGGTAGTGATAATCCAAGATTTGCTCCCATACAAAAGGACAGTGACTGCCATTGTTTTATACAATTTTAATTTTGTTTGTTTATGGGCTTTATTATTCAATGTTCTATTTATTGTGCCACAAATAGCATGGAACTGATGAGTTTTATGTTCAATATCTTTATCGTAAGAATGGAAGATAAGCGATTGCCAAAGCAACTATATCAATGGCAACCGACCAGAAAAAAGAAAAGATGGAGACCAAAGTTAACATGGAAGGAAAACATGAAGACAGTAATGCAAGCAAGAGGGCTAAGTATTGAAGATGCCAAGATCGTAGGCTTTGGAGGTTTGACACGGGAAGACGGCAGCAGCTCTAAAAACCCGAAGATAGAATAGAATATCTGTAGCTGATATCACATCCTAAATATTTAAAGTGGGATACTTGTTCAATAATTTCATCTCTAATTATTATTATTTGTGCTCACAGAGTGTTTCTTCAACAAAATGCCATTACTTTAGTTTTACTTTCTGAAATTTTAAAATTACAATCGCTACATATTATATTTAGTTTATAAGCAGCCAATTGTAACAGATCTTCATCATGGTGCAGTAAGACTAAATCATCGGCGAAAATTAATTAAATATATAATTTAATTCCAGCGGTAATTTGCGAGAATGCGTTCAAAACTAATTTTGAAGCCTATAGTTCACTTTAATCAACGAAACGGAATCGTTCAAAATACACTATTAAGTAAAAGGACAAATATAAGGTTAATGTGTGATGTTTTAGGTTAGCTTTTTCTTTTATTTAAGACCGATGTGTATCAATGTGCAATGAAACATCTAGTCCAAGATCCGGCTGCAAAATTATTACGTTCATCGAGTGTATGAACAAAATCATTTATTTTCATAAAATTGTGAATTGCTGAATATATTTTTGCCGAGTTGCCTATTAAAATTCGGCCGCCGGTATGTTTAATTAAAATATAATTTATTTATTTATTTATTAGAAATAATTTGATTTACTTGTTATTAAAATAAATTATAATCCAGTTCACAGAAATCGATGTATAGAGCTTGAAAAGTTTTGGTTGCTATTGTACACTTGGCCTTAAACCTCCTCGCGGCTACAGCAGGCTGTGACACCAATCAGTAATACAATGGCGGTAAATACGTATTTATTGTTTTATATTGTTTCAAGTAAAGTTCAATTAATTTAAAATATTGTGATTTGTTTCGTATAATGCATATTAACACTACCTTTTGGATATATATTTGTATATACATTGTACGTAGTATACATAAAGGGCAGTGGTTTTACTTCCCGCTGCGAGGGAACAATATAAAACAATAAATATGTACTTACCGCCATTTTATAACTGATTGGTATCACAGCCTGCTGTAGCCGCGAGGAGGTTTACGGCCAAGTGTGCAATGACAACCAAAACTTTTCAAGCTCTATACATCGATTTCTGCGAACTGGATTATAATTTATTTTAATAACAAGTAAATCGAATTATTTAGAATAAATAAATTAATTACATTTTAATTAAACATACTGCCGGCCGAATTTTATAGGCAACTCGGGAAAAATGTATTCAGTAATTCACAATTTTATGAAAAAAAATTATTTTGTTCATACACTCGATGAACGTAGAAATCTTGCAGCCGGATCTTGGATTAATCCAATTTAGAAATAACAAAACACGAATATTCTTAATGTAATACATAACGGAATCAATCAATTATTGATCTAGTTATAAAATTAGTTCAAAACAGAGTGATGCAAATTTATCATTCCAGCAATAAACAAGTCCGAGACTTCTATGATTGCGTTTTGAAACCATATAATTTTAAAACAAAACATATTTATATTCATTATGAAATAACATTTTTTTCTCCTTTTCATATGGGGAATTGAAATCTGTCCTTCACAGATTTTTCCACTTTTTTTTTGTAAATTACAATTAAATTAAATTATTACTACTGTGAAAGCAAGTTGTTGAATGCTACATTCTATCAGAAAAATATTTAAAATGTAATTGGCGCGAAGGTGAAAGATCACAGTAGGTAACTATCAAAAATGAATGAATTGGGACGAATATAACGCGCCTCGGCTGGAAGTGATAAAAATCTCTGTTTTATTTCTCTGGGGAGAGAGGAGGCCTAATAACGAGTTTTAATGAAGCTACAGCAGAGCAAAGTGACAATAGTCACGGAAAGAAGCAACATTCAACGGAAGACATGGGTTATTTTCCTGCGTTACATTATGATCACTGAACTCAAACTAAAATACAGATTACTATACCTTTTTTTAATTGTAAAAGTTTCAGAATGTTTTAATGTAGTTCCTTATCAAGATTTAAAATAGCTTTATAATCATTATTATTATTAATTATTATTATTATTATTATTATTATTATTATTATTATTATTATTATTATTATTCCTCGAGGCAGAAGATCTGTGGGTCGACCTTTTCGGAGATGGCGGGAGATCGTAACGGGCCACTGGGCCTAATACTGGAAAGAACGATGATTATGATTATTATTATTATTATTGTTATTATTATTATTATTAAAACTAAATATCTGTGGATAGGAGAAGATATGGAAAATATAAATTTCAACAATGGAGAAGAACTAAACCTAGTATTGAATCCACTTATTTAGGAACAAAATTAGACCATTCAGGCGATAACACAGTGGAAATTAAAAATAGAATCGCACAAACAAAACAAGCAATAAATGCTTTAAACTCTGTTTGGTGGAGCAAAAATATTACAAAAAATAGAAAATTACAAATATATCAAACCATAATTCAGAGCATTTTAACATATGGTGCTGAAGTCTGGCAAATTCCTACCAGGGAAATGAAAAGAATTTTAAGTACAGAAATGGATGTTTTAAGAAGATCAGCTGGAAAATCTAGAATGGATAGAATACGAAATAAAGAAATAAGGGAAATTATGGGTGTACAAGAGGAGCCGGACATCATAGACATCATAGAAAAGAAAAGATTGCAATGGTATGATCATGTCTAAAGAATGCCAGAGCAAAGATTGCCAAAAATTGTTATGCAATGGATCCCAATGGAAAGGAAGGAGAGAGGAAGACCGAAGAAAACTTGGATAGAAGGGGTACAAGCAGCTATGAATATCAGAGGAATGGAGGAAGATCAATGGATGGATAGAGAGGAATGGCGTTTGGTTTCCGGAAGACGGCGGCAGCTGCCATGATACCGGATGATTATTATTATTATTATTATTATTATTATTATTATTATTATTATTATTATTATTATTATTATTATTATTTTATTGCGGATGGGCCCATGTAGGACTACGCAAAGTACTTAGAGGCGTTCCCTTTGAGCCCAAATTTCTTTCATTCTTTTGCTATGAGCTTGTTTTCTATCATCTGTCCAAGTTGTTCCAGTTTTTTTCTTCGGTTTGTCCTCTTGGTCAACTTGCCACTTATTCACCTTAATTCTAAATATATCTCTGATTGGGATATCTTCTTTAGTAATTCCTGCCAATTTTAAGTCCTTTTTGACTTCATCAATCCACTTCATAGTATCCACTGGAGTTTTACTTCTGTTTTCGTAGAATTCCATTATCTGTTTTGTAAGCCTATTTGAGTTCATTCGTTTAACATGGTCATACAATTTTAACCTTTGTTATCTAATATCACTATGAATGTCTGTGTATATATTATATTATTATTATTATTATTATTATTATTATTAAATGTGAGGGTAAGCGTATATAGGGTACATTAAAGGACATTTTTAATAATAATAATAATAATAATATAATAATAATAATAATATAATAATAATAATAATACTTTATTTATTCTGGCAGAGTTAAGGCCATAAGGCCCTCTCTTCCACTCAACCAGCACAAATATAAATAAATATTCGACAAATATAGATATACACTATACTAATTATAAACAGTTAAAGATACAATAAATGTAGCAATGTAAATGTCATGCACAAACAACATTTTATAGGGTAATAACAATAATGATACGATAATAATAATAATAATAATAATAATAATAATAATATAAATATGATACATTATACGGGAAACACCAATTAATATATATATATACCTTACACTGGATAATAATGAAGTCGAGTTTAGAGCAAATATAAATTTAGATTTCTTTTAAAAGATGCCAATGTCCGGCAGCCCCTTATTTTTATCTATCTATCTATCTTCGGGTTTTTACAGCTGCTGCCGTCTTCCCGTGCCAAACCTCCAAAGCCTACGGTCTTGGGCATCTTCGATGCTTAGCCCTCTAGCTTGCATTACTGTCTTCATGTTTTCCTTCCATGTTAACCTTGGTCTTCCTCTTTTCTTCTTTCTGTTAGGATGCCATTCATATAGTTGCTTCGGCCATCGCTCATCTTCCATTCTTAAAACATGTCCTAACCACTTTAATTCCTTTTCCTCAATTCTTTCAATTATGCTTTCTTCTGCTTCCATTTTGTTTCTAATTTCCTTATTTGTGACACGTTCTAATCTAGACTTTCTGGCACTTCTTCGTAAATAATCCATTTCTAGAGCTATTAGTCTATTCTTGTAGTACTTATTGATTGTCCATACCTCACTTCCGTACATTGCAACAGATTCCACCAATGTTTTACCAATATATTTTTTTGTGTCTTTCCAAATATGCTTATCCCACCATATGGAATTTAATGATGATATTATTTTGCTACTCAATTCAATTCTATGTTTTATGTTCTCTTTGCCTATACCTTCGATGTTATCCATAATCATTCCCAAATATTTAGTTTGTTTCACTTGCTTTATTTGGATTCCATCTTCCAATACTAAGTTTTCTCTTTCATTGCTATTTATTGCCAGATATTCTGTTTTTTTGTAAATTTACTGTGAGACCCCATGATTCATATGTGCTTTTCAACCTTTTTATCATGAATTCCATATCAAAATTGTCCTGCGCTAAAACCAGTTGATCATCGGCAAATTGTAATGTCAGCAAAAATCTATTGCCTATTGGGATCCCCATACCTTTGCAGCTTTGTTTCCATTTCGTTAATATAAATTCTACATAAATATTAAATAAAATTGGTGATAGACTGCACCCTTGTTTCAATCCCTTTGAGGTGTTTATAGGATTAGACATTATATTTCCCATTTTATAAAGGTTTCTAAAAAAGTACGTGTATAAAATAGAGAAGTTTCAAATCGAAGTCAACTTTTTCGTTCCATCGCGCTTCAATCAGTATCCTAATTCACTCATTTTAAACTAATTGTCATTTTCTTTGGAAACAAATTGTAAAAACCATCACTGACTTGCTACCCGAATTATAACTATTGCCACAATGATAAATGGTAATAGAAAATGAAAGGTAAAGAATCGATTTAAAGTAGCATTATCTACTGCAAATCCTATGTACTACATACAAAATAAGACCCTTCCATGACAAACATTTATATTTCTCCGCGACATACTATGTTGCAGCTTGATTCCTATTTCTGTATCTTTTCACGTTTATTCAGGTGATCTGAAGATAAGTAACTCTTAAGAAACATATAGGCCTACTTATGATTGACTGACCGTAGCTCTGTCAAAATGACGTATTATACTGTAAAATAGAGAGCCTAAGCATTCAACGCCTGTTTAATAAATCATCATCATCCGGTATCGTGGCAGCTGCCGCCGGGCCGTCTTCCGGAAATCAAACGCTATCCCTCTCTGTCCATCCATTGATCTTCCTCCAATCCTCTGATATTCATAGCTGCTTGTACCCCTTCTATCCAAATTTTCTTCGGTCTTCCTCTCTTCCTCCTTTCTATTGGGATCCATTCCATAACAATTTTAGGCAATCTTTGCTCTAGCATTATTTTGACATGGCCATGCCACTGTACTGTTTAATAAATAATTTATTTAAATTTACAAATATATTAGAACATATTCGTCCGGTGCAAAGTGTGGACATCCGAATTCCGAGTTTATTTTTTTGTTTAAAATAAACCTTACAGATTTCCAACAATAAAATAGAGAAAAATTGCGGATCACCCATGAACAAACCAGGAAAATAAATTATAAAACACTCCATTGCGGTAATGCACGTGCGTCGACTTGTTAGCTACAACTTACAACGATGCTCTTTTTTCTTTTCTATTTTACACAAGGTATAGGTTGTTAATAAAACTCCTATCACCAAACAATATCGGAAGTATAATAGTTTACAAGCAATAGGTTAGGTAGCACAAATTATTGTACACCAGATGGTTTACAGTTTATTGAATATATGCATGTAATTTATTTGGTTAAGTTACTGTGGTCTCGAGATAGCGTGCTGCCTTGTCACTCAGAGGGCCCGGGTTCGATCCCCGGTCGGGGCAGTTTTTCTGGGTGAGGTTTTTATCGGGGTTTTTCCTCACCTGTAAGACAAATGTCAGGAAAACTTTAAGGCCCAAACGGTCTCCGAAATCGTATGGCCATCATCACCATCATCATCCTTATCATTGTCATAATCATCATCATAATCATCATCATCATAATCATCATCATCATCCTTCACCGGTGTAGAAAGCAATGGGAAGCTACCACACCTACAATTCCCTAGTAAAGCTGCAAGCATAGAATGGAAATGCTATGATTGCAGTGAAGGACCTGCCTTCGGGCAGAATTACTATGGATGGAAGTTAAAGAGGGGAAAATTGTTGCACACCAGATTAATTTATAGTTTATTGAATAATAAGTAGTCCATCATGTAATTTATTTTGATAACTTAGGAAGAGACAAGTTAGTGTACACCATATTAATTTATAGTTTAAAGAATAATATGTAAGTAATTTATTTCTTTGGGTAAAGTAAGTGTACACCAGACTCATTTACAGTTTATTGAATAAGGTACAAGCTAATTATTTCATTAGGTTAGAGAGGGGCAAGTTAGCATACGCCAGATTAGTTTATTGAATAAATTTGGTTGAATTCAGTTTGCCACTGTTCATTTACGAGAAATACATATGACGATAGAATTATATTTAACGACAATCGATTAAATTATCGAAACCTTTCGTGAGATTCTTTATTGTGTACTTTGTTATACTTAAATTTCTTTTCTATGTAATTTTGGTAATAGGTCTATAACACTGCCATTTCCATTACAGTATAATGTTTCTTCAATTTCAGCTCCCTGTAATACTGAATAAAACATCTTAACACATTTCCATTACAGAGTCAAAAATACTTACTCCGTGGTAAAAAGTTATTGCTCCATGACTATATTGTTAACTAATATATAATATTGATACTTATGTCATATCCAAAAAGGCCATTACATTCTTCATATAACATATACAAGAGTGATTTATATTTTTGGATTTGTTTGTGTTTTAAAAATGGTTCATGTTTTAATATTTTATGAACCTGAGCTTCAATTAAACCAAGAATATTACCAAGCATAAAAAAATAAACTTTTTTTTTCTCAGAAAGAAAAATATGCGATTCTAATAGTATTCTAATTCAAATATGATATCGGTTTTCTCCATCACGCAAGGTTTCCGAGAGATTCCATCCTTTTAGCCGGGAACCAAGCATTTCAGACTGGTTTTTGGATAACTTTAAATCTCGTTTGAGATCGTTAAGATATTCTTGAGTCAATAAATGAGGCTCAGATGAACAGCTTCGTTCAAAAGTTGTATCACCAAAATCTTTTTCTTCTTCTTCCTTACTTCCATCAGAATCTGAGCTCTCTTCATCTAATGTCACACGTCCTGGAGGCTTTGGTATGGGCAATTCTTCGCAGTGTGGAACTGGTCTCATTGCAGATTGCAAGTCAGGGTACACTACTGTATGTTTTGATTTTGACGTAATCACTGTAATGTTTGTTAAGCAGAAAATAATTATTTAAATCCATTAATTGAAATTGAAATTGAAACTGTGGATGATGGAGAAATTCCGAATACTTATTTGAAAACACGATAAAAAACTGCATTAAGTACAACTATTGGTACTCATGAGAGAAAAATCATGTTGACAAGTATAATCTTGAATTTTGAATCTCTAATTTATACGCACGCTTTTTATTCACTATCATTTGAATATCAATCCTTTGCACCTGATTGTCCATTTATTTCAAAACAATGTGTAAATCCACCATTAGTTTGCTATTTTGGATCCAAAACAAGACCCGCCATAATCTTAAAAAGCTTTATGAAAAACATTCAAATGTTTTACTTATATGTAATTCTGGTTCAATATTGTCCTACGCTACCAGGGGTTCGTTCTCACTTTTTTTATAATTAACACAACATATGTTCACGTAAAATTTTCACAATTTTATTTGGTTCTCATAAACTTTCAGTGACAGTTTACTGTACTAATAACTTGTTGCAATAATCAACCTTACTTTTCAGTTTATTTGTCGCACAATTATTTAGAGTCACTAATGACTCCACTTTGTACAGTTTCTTCTTATATCAGTTCACTGTACCGCTGTCACTGACTCACTCCTCACTCCCGACCCTGGCAACAGTTTATATAAGCCGGGGGAAAAAGTTTCTCGGATAGTCACCAAAATCGTTCTAGATCGGAAGTTTCGGGAACCGAAGCCTCTGTACAAGGAGGTAGAAGTGCACAGGACCTTCCGGAATGGAAATCTAGACGCATATCGAAATTTGTGCGCGAGTATTTGAACTCGCGATTTTTCCATCCCTATCTACTATCTAGCGAAACCGTCGCCCGCGCAATTCAAACGCTACTAAAACAATCGTCACAATTTAATACCTAAGTCACAATCTGTGAGCTACACACTTATGAGATTTATACAGTACTTGTTACGTTTTAGGGTTACTTAGTTTGTAGCTGGCCTAGTAAATAAGACTGTGCGAGTAAGGCCTGGTCTACACATAACGTTTTGTCGTCAGTGTTGCATGATCGTGCTATGTTTGTCATAAGTAATGCCACGAGTGATTTCCAAATTATCGATAAATTCACGAGGAGGGAGAAAGGGGCGCTGTTGCAGATATAACGTGTTAGCTGGAGCACTGAAGAAGAGAGTAACATGAGAGGTTCTGCGTCTTACA
This sequence comes from Diploptera punctata, assembly GCA_030220185.1. Taxonomy (NCBI): domain Eukaryota; kingdom Metazoa; phylum Arthropoda; class Insecta; order Blattodea; family Blaberidae; genus Diploptera; species Diploptera punctata. The sequence continues at coordinate 242,443 of JASPKZ010009380.1, forward strand.
TCTCCTTCATCTCCCGTCATGTATTAATGTTTTTAAAATACATTACGAAACTCCGTTGAGGTTACTGTGTTAAACTTTTAATAATTGTATAACAGTACCTGATATCTCAGTCGTCCTCAATAATTTGCAGTGTTGTTTTATAGGAGGTCTTTCGATAACTTACGTATCATCTTTTGTTTTCATTTTGGTACTGACTGTTGTTGGTAATTATTTTGAACAGAGGGTATGTTCTCGTTCAGCAGGTGTTTATTCGTGGTTTCCTTGATGATTTCTAATTCTTCGAGAACGTTGATTTTCGAAGAATTAGAAATCATCAAGAAAGCCACAAATAAACACCTGCTGAACGAGAACATACCGATCAATATAAACCCTCTGTACAAAATAATTACCAACAACAGTCAGTACCTAATGAAAGCAGAAAATTATACATAAATTATCGAAAGACCTCCTATAAAACAACACTGCAAATTATTGAGGATGACTGAGCTATCAGATACTGATTTACAGTTATTAAAACTTTAATCCCGTCATATAGTGACACCATTATCAGATTTTACAGTTTCTTTTTTAAATGATCTTTTCGTAGCTAAACATTCTTGGTGAAATAGGAACCTGTGATTGCACATATTTTAAAGAAAAACATTTTATTGAAGAGTTTAGTCAATTGTTCTACATAAGTAACTTGTATCTACAAGGGCAGTAGTGTACAGTGGCTAATATAGTCATCCATCCATCCATAGTAATTCTGCCCGAGGACAGGTCTTTCACTGCAATCATAGCATTTTCATTCTATGCTTTGCAGCTTTACTAGGGAATTATAGGTGTGGTAGCTTCCCGTTACTTTCCACACTGGCGAAGGATGGTGATTATAATGATAAGGATGATGATGATGATCATCATCATGGCCGGATTTTTGGGGACCGCTGGGCCCCAAGCTTCCTGACATTTGATTTACAGGTGAGGAAAAACTCCGAGAACACCTCACGCAGGAAGCTTGTGCCGACCGGTGATCGAACCCTGGCCTTCTGCATGACAAGGCAGCGCGCTACCTCGAAACCACAGCAGTGGCTAATATAGTCATATTATGATCATTTTTCCACAATGGACGCGGTGGGCTTGTTACAAGAAGAATTACAGTGGAACATATAGCCCCACTTTGTGCCTCTGATTTACGGGATGCAATAAAAAATAAATAATTTCATTTTTAGTAAAAATACATAGGTCTACGCATAAACGCCAACAAACATAACGGTGGCAAACTCAGTCCGCTTCAACTGACAGTTCCATCCATACCATTCATTTCCAACAACCCCAAAAGAGTTGTTTTTACACGCTTTATATTAGCTTGACCTGTATCTATGTAACGGAATCTTTGAACACGATTTTCACCCACTTAAAATCATTGGATCGACTTGAAACTTTGCATACTTGTAAAAGACCCGTAACAATATAACACTTTCATATTTTGTTTCTAAAATCCTGGCCAGAATCATCAGAAAATAAAAAAAGTGGCTTTGTATCTATGTAACGGAAATTTTAAACACGATTCTCACCCACTTAGAAACATTGGATCGACTTGCAACTTTGTATACTTGTAAAGGACCCATGACAATACAATAATTTCATATTTGTTTCTAAAATCCTGGCCAGAATCGTCAGGAAATAAAAAAGTGTCTTTGTATCTATGTAACGGAATCTTTGAACACGATTTTCACCAACTTAGGAACATTGGATTGACTTAAAACTTTGTGTACTTGTAAAGGACCCGTGACATTACAATAATTTCATATTTTGTTTCTAGAATTCTGGGCAGAATCATCAGAAAATAAAAAAAAATGAAAACTGGTATAATAGGTTGCGGATTCGTCGACTTTTTAGTCAATCGTTGTAAGAGCTCAGTTGGTAGAGCGGTACACTCTTAGTGGTATATAATTTCTGTAATCCATAGGTCGCTGGTTCAAATCCGGCTGGGAGTTTTTTTTAGAAGAGTATTACTTTCAGCTCATACTACAACAGAATCGAATTTAAAGATATTTACATTTCTATGTTATTCTGTTAAATATTAAAACTAAAAAATAAAAAATAAATAATAGTTTTAAAAAACTAAAACATCACACTTTATTAGAAAACCGAACTAAAAAAATGAAAAATAATTTTAATTTCCAACATGCTTGGGATAAATAATTTTACCATCAAAAGCGTGTGGTGCTTTTTATGATTTTTGCATTTTCTTCTTAGAGACTTTACTTTTACCAATATCTGTTTATTATCAAATATATTAATTGATAAAGAGCACCCCACGCTTTTGATGGTAAAATTATTTATCCCAAGCGTGTTGGAAATTAAAATTATTTTTTAATTTTTTAGTTCGGTTTTCTAATAAAGCGTGTTTTTTTAGTTTTTTAAAACTATTATTTATTTATGTATTTGTTTAATTCTCAAGTCGCATAATGAAGTGGAAACACAGGACAAGAAGTTTCACATATAGGGATATGAATTTTTTTAAACGTATAATGCAACGAAAACAGATTATAGTTTTTCTAATTTATCTGTAACTTATCTTATTAAATATTATTCGTATTATAATATTACTTGTACGCCTCAATCTCAGAAGTTGGTTACAATGCCAGGAGAGAACACCAGAAATGTCCAAAAGGACAACCTGGGGCATCAATAAAAAACAATATTACGTCTTCTTCACTTCACGGGCTAGGCAAAATGCCTGTTCCGCCTCACAGTTGTTCTGTCCATCTTTTCACTAGCCTTCCTACATTCCTTGATTCTCTTGGTTTGTAGTTAAATGCTTCTTTTGGTAATATTGCGAAGTTCATTCTTTCTACATGTCTAAACCATTTTTCTCTATATCCTTTGATTTTATCATTTAATGGATATATATATATATATATTTAACTCTGTTCTTATATCTTCATTCTTTAACCGATCCATTCTTGTGCAGCCTTTTGTTCTTCTAAGGAAGTTCATTTCTACACTCTCGTACAATATTAGTTGTTAAATAAATTTTACTATTTAGATAAAAGTAATATATACTAGGTGAATTCCACGTAAAAGTTTACATAACACATGGAAATTGAGGTTTATTCCCTGATTCCCAAAGTTATATATACGGAATTCAAAAATATTTTCAAGTACCTGTATCCAAAAATATTATAGAATTTGAACAAACTCATACATAACGTATAATTGTTATTTATTTTAATTAAGTTACTTGTAATTGTACAGTAACGTCAGTTACCGATATAAAACCGTACATTTCAAGTTGGCCTACAATTATTATAGACGGAAACTCCACATTTTAAAGAGATTGAAACTTATATATAAATTATTTGAAAAGAAAATGTAGTGTCCTACAACTTGAAACCTATAAAATTAAAACATTATTTTGTTGTATTTCTTACATCAGTTACCGGGATTCACCGACTTGGTAGTAAGTTTAAACCACTCTCTGCTGGCAACTGCAACGTGCCTTCCTCGCGTTCGCGTTCTGCTACGAACAGCGATACTCCTGCTTTTCTTTTCTTGAAAAGTAAGTTATGAATGAGAGTCCGTCGGATCTAATATCGCTATGATCGTCCATATAATGCCATACGTGGATAATTAATAACTCTACTACACACTATTGAGTAACACTAAGAAATTGGGACTGGAAGTAGGCTAAATATCAACAAAACTAAATGTATGGCCACACATAGAAATACATTTTATAGTGGAAGTGGAAGCTAATAACAAATGAGGGAAAATTTGAGGAAGTGGGTGAATTCAAATACCTAGGAACAATAATCACAAATAGGAATGAGATGCACAAAGAAATTAAACATAGGCTCAATTCTGGAAATGCGTGCTATTATACAGTGTGGAAAGCAACGGGAAGCTACCACACCTACAATTCCCTAGTAAAGCTGCAAGCATAGCATGAAAATGCTATGATTGCAGTGAAGGACCTACCTTCGGGCAGAATTACTATGGATGGATGCATACATTACAGGGACTCCAGATGTTCCAACTTCTTTCAAAAAAATCTTAAACTGAACATATATAAAACTACTATTTTACCAATTATATTATATGGATGCGAAACATTAACTCTTATTTTAAGAGAGGAAAAGAGATTACGAGTATTTGAGAATAAAGTACTTAGGAAAATTTTTGGACCAAAGAGAGATGAAAAGACAGGTGAATGGAGAAGAGTACTTAACAGTGAACTACATGGTCTTTATAGGAAGCGAGATATAATAAAAAACAGTTAAGTCTCGTAGGCTGCGATGGGCAGAACATGTGGCACGAATGAGTAATGAAAGACGTGCATGGAAGCTTCTTGTAGGAAAACCTGAGGGAAAACGCCCAGTTAGTAGATCAAGAATGAGGTGGGAGAATAACATTTACTATGATTTGAGGATAATAGACTATACAGGAAATGATTGGAAACATTAGCACAGGATAGGGTTGTATGAAGAGTTTGTCTGCGCGGCCATCAACCTACTGGTTCGATAGTGCCAGTGAGTTACTACCATCACAATCATCCACGGGCAAATACAGTGTTTTTGAGGAATATAGAGATTATATTTATTCTTTAACATTTAATTCCACAATTCTAACATGAATCCACGATCGCGAAACGAAAGGAAGAACCAAGATAGAAACATAATAATAATAATAATAATAATAATAATAATAATAATAATAATAATAATAATAATAATAATAATAATAATAATAATAATAATAATACTTTATTTATTCTGGCAGAATTAAGGCCATAAGGCCCTCTCTTCCACTCAACCAGCACAAATACAAATAAATATTTGACAAATATAGATATACACTATACTAATTATAAACAGTTAAAGATACTATAAATGTAGCAATGTAAATGTCATGTACAAATAACATTTTATAGGGTAAAAACAATAATGATACGATAATAATAATAATAATATAAATATGATACATTATACGGGAAACACCAATTAATATATATACCTTACACTGGATAATAATGAAGTCGAGTTTAGAGCAAATATAAATTTAGATTTCTTTTAAAAGATGCCAATGTCCGGCAGCTCCTTATTTCTTGTGGTATACTCATACTTTAAATTCAAAATAAATATTCACTAAAGCAGAGAGTCTATGCGCTGGGCCCGAGATACATAGACATGTTTTATTATTTTATTATGCATCTGCTGATTATATACGAAACATACAATGATTCTAAAGTAGTAATCTGACCTTTAGATAATTCAACTTTACTAATATTAACCATTAGCGAGACTTTCGGGGAAGCAAATTAAGTGACTGTACTAAACTCAACTTCAAAGGGAGTCTTGCATTATATAAATCATCGACAAACCGCATGTAACTAAAATTGATATCTATTTCAACACAAAAGAAGTCATAAATAATTAAATAAGTTTATAAATGGCTGTCATAAATTAATTCGACAAAAGATAAAATTATTAATCCTGTTGAACAATAATCACAAATAGGAATGAGATGCACAAAGAAATTAAACATAGGCTCAATTCTGGAAATGCGTGCTATTATGCATTGCAGAGACTCTTGACGTCCCAACTCCTTTCAAAAAACGTTAAACTGAAAATATATAAAACTATTATTCTACCAGTTATATTATATGGGTGCGTAACATGGACTCTTACTTTAAGTGAGGAAAGGAGATTACGAGTAATTGAGAATAAAGTACTTAGGAAAATGTTGGACCAAAGAGAGATGAACAGACAGATGGATGGAGAAGACTACATAACAATGAACTACATGGTCTTTATAGGCAGCCAGATATAATAAGAACAGTTAAGTCTCGTAAACTGCGATGGGCAGGGCATGTTGCACGTATGGGGAATGAAAGACTTGCATGGAAGCTTCTTGTAGGAAAGCCAGAGGGAAAACGCCCAGTTGGTAGACCAAAAATGAGGTGGGATAATAACATTAACTATGATTTGAGGGAAGTAGATTATACAGGGAATGATTGGAAAGCATTAGCTCAGGATACGGATGTATGCAGAGCTTATGTCCGCGCGGCCATGAACCTACGCGTTCGATACTGCCAGTGAGTAAGTTGAATAATACTTCTTTGTGTCAATTTACAATAACAAATAATATAATTAATATTTGCATACAATTTCACAATCACAGTTGCATTCACTCCGAAAGCGAAGTCCTTTTTCCCACAGCATCGTAGAATAACATAAACCAAGACGATGTGCTTGATGGCCGAGGGACTCGTATCTCCGAATCCCTCGCCAAACGAAGGACTCGAAATCTTGAAGAAGACAGTTGGTGATAAAAACTGATGGAAAAAAGGTCAGAAGAAATTTTAATAAATCAAGGAGTTTGACAAGGGTGTAGTCTATCACCCACTCTTTTTAATATATATATCGACGACATTTATGAAACAATGGAAACTTATTATGGACAATGGCCTTAGATTGAACAATAACTCAAGTATTAATAATTTACTTTTCGCCGATGATTTGGTCTTACTACACCATGATGAAGATCTGCTACAATTGGCTGCTTACAAACTAAATGCAATGTGTAGCGATTATAATTTTAAAATTTCAATAAGTAAAACAAAAGTAATGGCATATTGTGGAAGAAATACTCTGCGTGCAAAAATAGTAATGAGAGACGAAATTATTGAACAAGTATCCCACTTCAAATATTTAAAATGTGACATCAGCTATGGGTATGATAAAGATATTGAACACAAAACACATCAGTTTCAAGCTATTTGTGGTACAATAAATAGAACATTGAATAATAAAGCCCATAAACAAACAAAATTAAAATTTTATAAAACAATGGCTGTCCCTGTCCTTTTGTATGGGAGTGAATCTTGGATTACCACTACCAAACAAGAAAGTAAAATCCAAGCAGCCGAGATGAAATTTTTAAGAAGAATAAAAGGCTGTAATAGAATGGACCAGATAAGAAACGAGGATATCCGTGAAGAACTGCAGATCTACTCCATAAAAGAAAAGATATTTAACAGCAAGATACAGTGGAAAGAACATGTAGAAAGAATGGAAGAAAGAAGATTACCAAATAAAATCTTCCATTATTTTCCAAGAGGAAGAAGAGATGTCGGACGTCCTCGGAAGAGATGGTCTTAGATCTATTAGTGAAGACGGAACAGGCAACTCTTGCCTAAACCAGGAAGTGAAGAAGAAGAAAAAAGGATATCGCCTGACGCGCAGAATTAACGCGCAGACAGACGAGGAGGTGGGTGCGTTCAGGAAAGAAAGGAGGCACAAATATATAGATAAAACACTAGATATAACAGGGCAACACGGAGGAATTACTCTAGCACAGTTCATTACTTTTATTATAAACTTCGCATTTACATAAGTCTAAAACAATTCACTCGACGAATGCCAAAATTTACAATTGTTATACAGTTACACATTGTCTGTCTATAGTTAAGAGGATATATTTTTAGCTTCCAGTACATTGGATCCCTTTACTACAACCGTAATATTCGACAAGACTACAACAATCGTGTTTGAAGCGAACATCTATGTTGTAAGATTCGTACAAAGTTTAACAACCCAGTCAAGTGAATCCCAGGGGGTCATTCGCTTTGATATGGACGTCAATATTCAAATTCCCGTACTTGTAGGAGGCAGACTTTATACTGACACATCACAGTAACCAAGCTATCAGAATCGTTAAGAAGCTACTTTCATCTTCCACTAAGAATGTCTGCATTTGACCACTGCGTAAGGAATACTATTGTATTCAAAACAGACAGGAAATTGTAATTTTGTTCCATAAGAGTATCACTAAGTTCTAATGGAATATAACCCATAATCAAATACGAGTTATTGAAATTTTTATGATGTGAGACGACCTGTGTTAACGAAGTCCAAAAATATATATTTTTGAAATAAAGAAATAACTTTAAAATGTTTAATTGTTCGTACTTACGTAGCTATAAATGTATAATATCCCCTTCTTCTTCTTCTTGGTTCTAGGGTGAAAGTGAAACTTGACTTCCCTCGCAATAACTCTACATTGCCCTTTGTTTGTAAGAGTATACTGAGCTCCAAATGGCATCTATATAAGCCCAAATAAGCCGGTCATGAGATTTTTACGATTTTTTATTGATATTGGCCTTCTATTCGTCAAATGAGGGAGATGTTATTTTAATATATTTTGTTTCAAGTGTTACCCAATAATAATAACAATAATAATAATAATAATAATAATAATAATAATAATAATAATAATGTAAATATCAGTAAAACTAAATATATGGTCACACGTAGAAATTCAGTATATAATGGAAATGGACAGCTAATGACAAATGAGGGAAATTTTGAGGAAGTGGCTGAATTAAAATACCTAGGAACAATAATTACAAATAGGAATGAGATGCACAAAGAAATTAAACATAGGCTCAATTCTGGAAAATGCATGTTATTATGCATTTGCAGAGACTTTTGATGTCCCAACTCCTTTCATAAAACGTTAAGCTGAAAATATATAAAACTATTATTCTACCAGTTATATTATATGGATGCGAAACATGGACTCTTACTTTAAGGGAGGAAAGGAGATTACGAGTATTTGAGAATAAAGTTCTTAGGAAAATTTTTGGACCAAAGAGAGATGAACAGACAGGTGAATGGAGAAGACTACATAACAATGAACTACATGGTCTTTATAGTAAGCCAGATATAATAAGAACAGTTAAGTCTCGTAGACTGCGATGGGCAGGACATGTTGCACGTATGGGAATGAAAGACGTGCATGGAAGCTTCTTGTAGGAAAGCCAGAGGGAAAACGCCCAGTTGGTAGACCAAGAATGAGGTGGGAGAACAACATTAACTATGATTTGAGGGAAGTAGATTATACAGGGAATGATTGGAAAGCATTAGCTCAGGATAGGGATGTATGGAGAGCTTATGTCCGCACGGCCATGTAGTTAACTGTGAACATGGGTACCGGAAAAATGTATATTCATTGTAAAAGCCGGAATAATAAAAATTATTATTATTATTATTATTATTATTATTATTATTATTATTATTATTATTATTATTATATCGGGGGATCTAAGGGGGTATAACTTTCTACTCATTCTCTGATCGTGAAATATTCAATAGAACTCAGCAAGTGAAACGTAGACCTTATAAACAGTTTTTCCATTGTAGTGTAGACAAAATATTTAGATTTCTTATTATCATGAAACAATACACAACCACGATCTCATATAAAAATATTTTAAATTTTTTATTTGCTTGTTCTTATTCCAAAATTAGGAAATATTTTCCATTTTTGGTTGGTGTCAACAATGCAAGTATTAAAAAGCGTTGGCGACGTCCTGTACTCCTGCCTTAAACCTGTATTTATTAACATTCCTAGAGCGAAGATTAAAGTGTGCAGTGGTACCGGCCTTGTAAAGGCCTTGACCCAGCAATTAAGGTGCTTGTAGTGAAGGTCTGGCGAAAATTGAGTGGTAGCTGTTGAAAGTTCTCCTCTCACGGCTTTTCTAGTAGATGTCTTTTTTGGAGTGTTGCATAAGCTTTTCGATCTTAAAAGTTTTTCTTGTAGTTTTTCAGATTCGTTAGTCTATTTTCTTGAAGAAACTTGGGAGTTAACAAAGGATAGTGTGGGTTGAAGGACTTGAGGGTTTTGAAGGATGGTAGTGAGGAGAATAAGAAGGGATTGGAGTAAATTTTCAGGTTTGGGATCTATAGAAGGCAAAGGAGGGAAGTTTTCTTCTGTCTTTCTAGGTGTTCTTGGAGTAGTTTCAGGCTTCCTCGAGATTGATGGTTGATTTGTTCCTTGAGCTTGTTGTCTCATTTTCAGGTATTTCTGAAACATGGGACATTTTCTGTGACTTGCTGCATGATCTTCGTTGCAGTTTGAGCATTTGGCTTCTGTCTGAGTGCAGTCAGAGACTTTGTGGTTGCCGGAACATCTGACGCATTTTGTTTCTCGGAAGCAGAATTCTGCGATGTGTCCGAAGCCTTGGCATTTGAAGCACTGGGTGCCTCCTGTGGGTTTCCTGTAAGGTTCCAATCGTATACGGATGTTGAATAGCTCCTTGAGGTCTTTTTCAATTTTTTCCTTAAGGTCTTCGGTTTTGTAGAATGTAAGGATGTAAATTGGAAGCTCTAACTTCTTCTTTACTCCGTTGATGTATACTTGTTTTTCGATGCTTCTTACTTCTTTGAGAGGCAGCTTCCTATTTTCGATTTCATCGCATATTTCTTGTGTTGTGATGGACTTAGGAAGTCCTTTCATAACTAATTTGAAGATAGGAGGTCTGCCATAGCCGTGGGTGTAGAACTGAGTCTCTGATTTCTTGAGCTCCTTGTAAGCGCGCCTGTAGGCCGACTTTGTCGAGGTCCTAATGGTTAGTATCCCCTGGTTGTATTTCATGGATACATCTTCCTTGTTTCCTGCCGTGATGCTTTCCAATTTTAGTGGTGTTATGTCTTTGGAGTAGACCACTATGGGAGGTGGAGTTTCTTCCTTGTCTTCATTTAGATGTTCGAACAGATTTCTTGTTTCTATTGGTGTCTTGTATTTACTGAAGTTTTGATTTTTCCTGGCAGTGCGACGTGCCGGCGGGTGAACGAATCCATCCCTGTCTTGCATTTCTGCGTTGTATTCTTCTTTCAGCGAGGTTCTAGTAGTTGCCAGCTTCATTCCTTCAGATACATATTTTCCTATATTTATCATAAGTAATGCCACGAGTGATTTCCAAATTATCTAGAGAATTTGGAAATCAAGAGTGGCATTTGTTAGGACTATTTAACGAATAAAATTAAGCTGTTTACTCACAAATCATTATTTAACTATAGTAGGCCTATTTTAAAATATTTATATATTTAATGTAAACGGCGATGTTTGAAAACAAGTGAGAAACAATAGGTATGCTTCATCTGCTTCTTTTGTTTATCACTGCAACCAGATCATACTATTTATTGCCAAAGGAACGCAATATTGTAATAATGCTCTCTAGTGGAGAAAAAATTAAACACATCAAACTGTATATTAATTCATTTCTGATGTCGTATGATGTAAATATGACAATTATATTTTTCTGGATTATTACCTGGGAAAAAATACTTTTAAGAAAGTGCAAACAGTGGTTTCTTTATTTGGTGGTATAATAAATTGCTACAAATGTTTTTATATTAACTCCCGCATGCGGCATGTGTTGACATTCATGCACTATATATACAATCTGGTAGCCGTATTTCTCGCAGGCTCAGTCACTGCAAAATAATGGTCAGACCTGTTCAGAATATTAAAAAGGAGGAGCTTTCTTTAATATGGTAATTATAACACTGATAAATATTCGTGAAACGCTACTCTGATTGGTTGTAAAACAGAAATCATTGAAACGTGATTGGCCATTGAGTCCCATTTGGGGCATGAGTTAAATAGTCAATTATATTTGTATCACAAAATGCCAGTAATATATGACACTCCAATAATGAAGAGGCTAATAAACGAGTTGTTTTGAATCTAACAGTTCAAAAAAGTACCGAAGTCGATGATAACAGATAGCAGGTAATTTCTTTTCAGAATAATACATTATTTTATGTGGGGTGGGGAAATCGTTATACAACTTTGTGTATTCGAGTCATATTCGTGAGGTGAATACTAAGGTACAAATTTCTTTGTCTCGAGATTAGAAAGTATAAAATTCCATTTACCCAGAGAAGAGAGAAGTGAGAGTAATTAAGATGTGAAGTAGCTGTATGAATTAGAAATTAAAGCAATTTACTAGACTGTCACTTAAATACGCAAACACAGAGAATCGCATTAAAATGAACCAGGTGTTTCTGGAGAAGCGCCAACTACCTGCAGCGCCCAGCGCTTGTTCACTCCGATCAATGCCTCTGCAAAGGACCTCTAACTTTTTACAAACATGGCTTAAACAATGTATTTAATTTATGGATCATTGCCAATCATTGAATATGTCAATTCATTTTGAGAATAATGAATGCATGTTCATTTATATATCATCATATCATCCTTATCATCGTCGTCTCTGAATATATTAACAATGCATTATCATACGTTCTTTTGATTGAATTTATACACTCTTAACCTTTTCCTTCAAATCTCTTTATATTCTCAGTCCTGTTCTTGCAATCTTTTATCATTCACCGTTGTATTTATGTCCTGCAACCAAGTGCTTTTTGCTCGACCTTTCCTTCCAGCTGGAATCCAATCCAATACTCTTCTTGGTAATCTTTCATCATCCATTTTATTTGTCCATACGATTGCAACTGTCCGCATTTTACATAACCTATAATTGAGTTTTCCTTTATCCATATGTTGCCATATATGCTTCATTTCTCTTTCTGTCAGTTTAGATTGGCTGGCCGAACATCGTAAAAAATCCATTTCTAGTGGCTATATTTTTAATGCAAATCTGTGTTACCGCTCCATATGGATTTGAAAGGAATGTACCATTATATAAATATATTTACTGATAATTCTACCTCGCATTATATAATTTTTTGTGGGCCCTTTATCATGTTGGGGGAACTCACTACAACCGAAACTCCCCCTTAGGACTCGCCAGGTGTCGGGACCAATAATTGAAAACGCTGCTCTAAACGAATTAATTTTTAAGTTGGAGACTATGATTGGTACATCGAGGAATACTGAAAAATTGAATATTGAATGTAATGGACAACGACACACTTTATGTGGTAGAAATCTTTGGTTAAATTGTTAAATATCTGTAGCTTTGCTTATCGACCTTAAGATCATAAATTGAATACCACTTATGCTTCATTTCTTCATACAAACGAACGTCCAAATCTATCGAGCATGGCCGTATTATATTTGATGTGGTGAAACGCATAATTGAGCTCTGGGGCAACTGAAGTTTCATACACCATACTTTTTACATGCCCCCCAAAAAATCAAGGGGCGTTAAATCAGATGAACGCGCTGGCCAAGCAATATGTTCTGTTTGTCTAATCCAATGTTCTATTAAGTCGACGGTTATTTGTACTGGCGCATCGATAACGAAGTGCTGGGTCTGCATAATGTTGGATAAATAGTAAAGTCTTAATATAAATCTATCTCATCTCATGATAAACATTCAGCACCTAATGTTATCTCTCTTTTTTATGAAAATGGAAATAATGTTGATAACTCATATGTAAAACATATCTCTCATAATCAGTTTTTGGTTCACATAACGCACCGCAAATTGGATCCAAAAACAACTTTATTTTAATTTAATATTAAAAAAAACTCCAAGCGCAACAGTTCTAGTAGGGCCTTGGCCTACCAGCTGGCGCTGGCCTCACATCCACACGTGTTAATCACAGAGACGATCGTCTAGCCAGTATAGGGGTGACGTGTGGTCAGCATGCCGGGTCCCCCAGCCGTTATAGCTGGTCTTCTGATCCTGGATTCGCTACTTATTTTAGCTACCCAAATGCCTCACGATGTTGGGTAGGCACCAATCCCATACTGGCCGAAATTCCATGAGAAAATTTAATATTCGCTAAACACAGAAAAAATCATGGTTCCACTTCAGGGCTGAAAAGGTTAAAGAGAGTCATTAAATAAAAATAATAACTCAATAATATAATATTATGATATTATGAAAACAAAAATTAATGTCTGAACCAGGAATCGAACCGTGGACCTTTAGTTCTAAGTAGGCCTACAAGCAGCCCACTACACCATTCTAGACTTGGCACAAACATTCCTGGTTCAGACATTAATTTTTCTTTTCACAATATCATTATAATATTATAATATGATCCATTATTGGAACTGTGTTAAAATAACAGTATTGGAAAATGTTAAATAACATCGTTTACTGCTTATAAAAGTGATAGTGTAAAATTTTCAAATATAGATACTTCTAAACGAAGCCGGCCGTTGGCGATGGTAGTGACACCTACCTGACAGCGGACGAAATGAGAATTATAGATTCGTATATGTGAAAAGAATGGTTAATGTTTGTGCCAAGTCTAGAATGGTGTAGTGGGCTGCTCACTAGTACGTAAAACTAGAGTCGACGGTTCGATTCCTGGTTCAGACATTAATTTTTCTTTTCACAATATCATTATAATTATAATATGATCCATTGCTATTGGAACTGTGTTAAAATAACAGTATTGGAAAAAAGTTAAATGACTTAATAATATTTGAAGAGAAAAATTATACGCTCAGACCGGGACTTGAACCCGGGACCCTTGGTTCTCTAGACCAAGTGCTCTACCAACTGAGCTACCTGAGCAAGTACCGATCTAAACGCAAATCTTTCTCTATATACATTGTAATTCCCATCCACCAAATGCTGTGAAGCCATGCTTCTATCTTGCAAATGGCGGCTCCTTTATTAAGAAGACATATTTGGGAATTATACATTACAGCCAGTACGGCTTTTTCCAAGTTTTTTTTTATTGTTGATTTCGTACATCTCAATGATGGATAAATCATATTTGAAGAGAAAAATTATACGCTCAGACCGGGACTTAAACCCGGGACCCTTGGTTCTCTAGACCAAGTGCTCTACCAACTGAGCTACCTGAGCAAGTACCGATCTAAACGCAAATCTTCCTCTATATACATTGTAATTCCCATCCACCAAATGCTGTGAAGCCATGCTTCTATCTTGCAAATGGCGGCTCCTTTATTAAGAAGACATATTTGGGAATTATACATTACAGCCAGTACGGCTTTTTCCAAGTTTTTTTTTATTGTTGATTTCGTACATCTCAATGATGGATAAATCATATGCGTTTAGATCGGTACTTGCTCAGGTAGCTCAGTTGGTAGAGCACTTGGTCTAGAGAACCAAGGGTCCCGGGTTCAAGTCCCGGTCTGAGCGTATAATTTTTCTCTTCAAATATGATTTATCCATCATTGAGATGTACGAAATCAACAATAAAAAAAAAACTTAATAATAGTTAAATCATTCTGTCGTTCTTTCTCTCTCCCAAGATTATTTTTAAATACACGACTCTTTCCATTCCTTGACTGCAGCAACTTTTGTTAAATTGCATGACTCTATAAATTACATAACATAAATATACTACATTTTATTATAATGATAGAAAATTTGTATTCTCGACTTTCTCAATTGGATAGTCGCATGATTGTTCACTCTGTAATAATATCTTACAAACTTGATGCGTGTGTAGGATGTTATGTGAACAGCGGAGAAACATCACGTTTCTTAGGGTAATCATACGAAATGCCATCTGTCGAAAAAGAACAGGATTATTTTCTTATCGAATTACATTTCATAAATAAGAGAACAACGGAATACAAGAAGCTGATTATAAAAGCTTGTCATTATTTATACCTAGCATACATATTCTTTTATCACTAAATTTGAGTCACCTAATGGTCCTTAGATTCCCCTAAAAATAATAGGACTAGAAAATGTGTTCTTCATTTAAATATTTTCTTTGCAGTGAATTATGTTTCTGAACTATTTGTTCCAGTGAAATCTTATTATATGTCCATCGCTGTGGTCTAGTGGTTACTCGTTGACTCAGATGCAAGTTCGATCCTCGGTCGGGACATGTCTCCTTCCTGGGGGAGTTTTTTTTCAGGATTTTTCCTCACCTGTAGCACCAATGTCAAAAAACTGTAAGAGTCAGATAGTCCCTGAATACCATCTAGCCATTACATCCGTCCATACTATATTCGTCTCGTTTAATATGAATGTATGAATGAATGGTGTAAGCCTATCTTATAATGTTTCTATTGTCTCGGAGGTGACCTTGGGATTGAGAACTTTCTTGTTTGCTCAAAAAATGTATGTGTGATCAAGAGTTTAAAATCCTCTCCCGAAGGGTCGTGTCCCTGTAAGGCCCAGGTGACGTGGAGCATGCAAAAGTACCCACAAAGGAAGATATATCATAACGTATTATTAAATTGTCAATATTTTTTTTTATTGCGGATGAGCCCATGTAGGACTATGCAAAGTACTTAGAGGCGTTTTCTTTGAGCCCAAATGTCTTTCATTCTTTTGCTATGAGCTTGTTTTCTATCTATATCTTGGACAGATGTACAAGTTGTTCCAGTTTTTTTCTTCGGTTTGTCCTCTTGGTCAACTTGCCACTTATTCACCTTAATTCTAAATATATCTCTGTTTGGGATATCTTCTTTAGTAATTCCTGCCAATTTTAAGTCCTTTTTGACTTAATCAATCCACTTCATAGTATCCACTGGAGCTTTACTTCTGTTTTCATACAATTCCATTATCTGTTTTGTAAGCCTATTTGAGTTCATTCGTTTAATATGACCATACAATTTTAACCTTCGTTTTTTAATATCACTAGGAATGTCTGTATATATTTTTATTTCCTTTTTTACTTCTGAGTCTAAATGCTTCACCTATGAGTTGTGGACCTAAAACTTTTCTTATAATTTTGCATTCTTTTTTCACTATATTTTCGATATTTTTTTTCTGTTCAAAATTAATGTTTCTGCTCCATAGAGGCACTCTGGTTTAATTACAGTCTTATAGTGTCGTAATTTTGTATGTAAAGATATGAATTTTAATTATAAGTGTTGTGAGTAAGCCGAAATGCTGTTTCCATTTTTTGACATCTACTTTTATTGGCTTTAGTTTCAATTCCATTTTCCTGAATTATTTCACCAAGATATTTAAATTTTGAAACTCGTTTAATTTTTCCATATTTGGTTTCCAGGTATTTTGGTGCTTGTTTATTGCATGAAATATATTCCGTTTTTTCAAAAGAAATCTGCAGATGTTAATATATTTTATTAACCACCAACAACCTGATTCTAAACGAAGATCCGTCATTACATATACAGGGTGGACCGCTCGAATGGACCTATTTTCAATTGCTTGTTACTGGCAAACGGTTGAAGATAGAAACTTAAAACAACGTTCATAGTACAGAAAAACTCACCAAGTTTCGAATCCTGTCGGTAGATGGCACAAAGATACGTTTCTCGTTCTTAGATTTAATTGTTTGTGAAAATGGCGACTCCGCAGATGAAAGCGCAAGCTGTTTTGTGGTATGCGGAGTTTAAATCAATCATTAGAGTTCAAAGGGAGTTCCGGCGTGTGTTTAACCGTGATGCTCCAACTGCTAGAAGCATAAAGAAGTGGCGTGATACATTATTAGCTACAGGATCTGTGTTGAAGAAGCATGGTGGTGGTCGCAGAGCATCCGATGAAATGGTAGCAAATGTTCAAGCCGCATTTGAGCGAAGCCCCCGGAAGTCATTAAGAGAGCTTCGCGGGAACTTCAAATACCAAAATCGACATTACAACGGATTGTCCATAAACGCCTCAAACTGCACGCATATAAAGTGCAGTTAGTGCAACGTCTGGAGCCGAATGACATGCCGAAACGAGTGGAATTCGCCAATACGATGCTGGACCGTCTCGGCGCTGATCCTGACTTCATGACCAAGATTTTCTTCTCGGACGAAGCCACTTTCCATTTGTCAGGCAAGGTAAACCGGCATAATGTGCGGATCTGGGGATCGGAGAATCCTCACGCTATTCAAGAGCATGTTCGTGATAGTCCGAAGATGAATGTTTGGTGCAGTTTGTCACATAATAAGGTCATTGGACCGTTTTTCTTCGCCGAGAAAACTGTTCGTGGTACCACATATCTTGACATGCTGGAGCAGTTCTTCTTTCCACAAATTGAACAACTGCAGCCTAACATCGTTTTCCAGCAAGATGGTGCTCCTCCCCACTGGTCCAATGAAGTTCGTACGACTTTGGACAACATTTTCCCTGGCCGTTGGATTGGTAGGGGAGGACCAATCGCGTGGCCCCCGAGATCTCCCGATTAACACCACTGGATTTCTTTCTCTGGGGCTATGTCAAAGATAAAGTTTACACCACCCCAGTCAAAGACCTTCGTGATCTTCGTGAGCGCATCATAGAGGCTATTGAGAACATTCCAGAAGACATACTCCAACGTACTTGGCAAGAAATTGTTCATCGCTTTGATATCGTCACAGTGACTGCTGGGGCTCATATAGAGATGTGGTGATCTGGATATCAAAACTTGGTGAGTTTTTCTGTAATATGAACGTTGTTTTAAGTTTCTATCTTCAACCGTTTGCCAGTAACAAGCAATTGAAATTAGGTCCATTCGAGCGGTCCACCCTGTACATCTATCCATAGTAATTCTGCCGGTGGCAGGTCTTTCACTGCAATCATAGAATTTTCATGCTATGCTTTGCAGCTTTACAAGGGAATTATAGGTGTGGTAGCTTCCCGCTGCTTTCCACACCGGCGAAGAGTAATGATGATAATGATAAGGATGAAGATGATGGCCGGATGTTTTTCGGGGACAGTTCGGCTCTAAGCTTCCTGACATTTGTCTTACAGGTGAGGTAAAACCCCGAAAAAAACCTCACCCAAGAGCCTGTCCTGATCGGGAATCGAACCCGGGGCTACTGCGTGACAAGGCAGCACGCTACCTCGAGACCACAGCGGTGGACCTATTACACATAACAATCTCTATAAAATCGTCGCAAATATGCCATTACTTCATTCAGCGTCACTTCTCCTGATGATGGGACTAGTCTCGAAAGGCCTACAATAAATTAATATTTTACAAGTTGAGGATACAGACATACAGGGTATATAATTTTATAATTGCATATTATAATTTACATATTTTAGTATTTTTAAGTACAGTATTCAGAGTTGGATGATAATTACGGAGAGCTCGGATTTACATCTCGGTATCGACCAACCTGACCAGAGGTTTTTATTTTTTTCTGGGTTAGAATCCATTATCATGTCGAATTTCATCACAAAACTGACATTTTATAAAGTCGTTAACAATTAAATTGCAAATATGTCTAATAAGATTCATTGCTTTAATTTATTTAATGTTATTAGTAAAATAATTGAAAAATGTAATCAGAAAATTTGTTTTCTCTGCAGGTCGACACATTTAAATAAGGTGACTAAAAACAGTTTTGCCACTTTAAAGGTTAAAATGAAGAAATGACAAATCTGACTCCAATTATAGCTCGCCTTTAGATAGAGGACATATACAATCAATAAATTACTACAATAAACATGAAACATAAAATAAAATAAAATTATAAACAATCAAACTTTCTATAATGAAATGTCTGAAACTGAGAAAATGCAAATATGTTTTTATTAATTTTGGAATAAATATGATGATGTAGAATTTGTAACGATCCCCTCAATGCTTGAAGAGCCATCCATGTATGGTTAACAATACTTCAATAATTTGCAGAATGAGGAAAAAATGTTTTGTTACGGTCCCCCTAGAATCTACCATCAGACCGATGGCTTCTGTATCCCTCAGTTTATATAATTCTTAAATTAGAGGTAGTAGTCCCGCGCCGTAGCCGAGTGGTTAAGGCAGGAAGCCTTGGCGCAGAGTTATGGGACTTGCGCTGGTTCGAGTTTCCACAGGGGAAGAATTTTTCTCTTGGTATTTCGGCCAGTATGGGACCGGTGCCCACCCAGCATCGTGAGGCATTTGGGTAGCTACAATAAGTAGCGGCTCCAGGTTGAGAAAACCAGCTATAACGGCTGGGGGACTCGTTATGCTGACCACATGTTACCCCTACATTGGCTGGATGATCATCAACCTCTGATTGACACATGTGGATGTGAGGCCAGCAGCCGGATGGCAGGCTAAGGGCCTTCTAGACCTGTTGTGCCAGGAGTAGTAGTCGACTCATTAATGGACTTCATCTCGATATTAACTTCCTCTGCTTGATCTCGGTGCGTTTCAAATCAGATGGTAGATCCAAGTTCTAGGCTTGAAAGCGATTGTATTAATCCGATGAACGCTGCCGCTACAGTGCTTTGATGATGGGATATCTCATGGTATCTTCTGATTCGAAAATGTTCACCGAATGAACAGAATCCCAAGATGCGAGTCAATGTTTCTATGTCGCTTTGACAACGCTTGCAGAGGTTGTTGTCTTGATTCCGGTTTGGAATGGCATGCACCGGAGAATTTTACAGGAAACAAATGACGAACACAATGGGGAATGGGGGTTAGTACATCACATCCTTCACACACCATCAAAAGAAAAAAAAATGCATTGAGTAAGGTCGGGTGACCTGCGGAGCAACAGCATCAATGGCACATCATTCAATCCAGCAAGGCGAGACCAGCGTTCTATATGTCCGTTGAGATGACTACGTAAGAAGTTATGCCAATATGGCGGGGCACTATCTTGCTGACAAATTAAATTTAATGTGCCTTTTCTATCGTTGAAACCGCCATTTCGTTTAATATCTCCTATAATGAGCATCGGCGAAACTTGGAGCGATACCTCTTCATTCTTCATTTGAATTTATAAAATAAATTCAATGTCATAGGCAAAGGAATGTTTCGTTCTGTCCCTTCCACTCCTGTCTACATGCTGTTTAAGGCTGGATTACAATGTTATTCTTTTATACAATACATCATATATCCGTCACTATTGTTGATATTAGTGCTCCTCCATATTAATTTGCTCAAAATTAAAGGCGTATTAAAAGTGACTATTTAACTCATGCCGCAAATGGGAGTCAATGACAATCACATTTCAATGGATTTTGATTTACAACCAATCACAATCGTTTTTCACCTCGGCTTTATCAATTTAATTTTACCACTTTAAAATCAAGCTCCTCCTTTTAACATTCTGAATAAGTCAGAGCATTATTTTGCAGTGACTGACTCTCAAAGAAATGCGTTGAATGTAACAATTTATATATTAATATGTAAGAATTCTAGAATGCATGTGTCTACCAGATTGTATATGTAGTGCACGAATGTAACCAGATGGTGCTTGCGGGATATAATATAAAACATTTGTAGCAATTGATTATACCACAAAAAGAAAAGAAACCACTGTTTACATTTTCTTAAACGTTTTATTTCCCAGGTACTAACGTTCCAGAAAAATATAATTGACATATTTACATCACAGAACATCAGAAATTAATTAATTGCCTATAAAGTTGGTTATAAAGAGTTTGATGTGTTTCAATCTCCATTAGGGTGCATTCTTACAATATTGCGATCCTTTGACAATAAATAATATGATCTGGTTGCAGTGATGAACAAATGAAGCATAACAAACGTTTCTCATTTGTTTTCAAACATCGCCGTTTACATTAAATATATAAATATTTAAAAATAACATATATATATATATATATATATATATATAATGATTTGTGAGTAAACAGCTTAATTGAATTGGTTAAATAGTCCTAATAAATGCCACTCTTGATTTCCAAATTCATTAGATAAATTGAAAATCGCTCGTGGAATTATTTATGATAAATTCTGTAAAACTTTCTTTTACTTGCATTAGAATTGTTAATATTATGTATCAATGTTTTCAAGTGTCCATTAAAGCGCAAGAGTGCTCCATTTGCGTGATCTTAATGGAAGCGTTCACTCCATGTCACGAAACAACAAACTGTTTATAGAGTCCGCCATTTTGTCTAGTCTACAACGTTTATACAATGGGATAAACACATATATAAAGATTATCATAAGTAATGCCACGAGTGATTTCCAAATTATCGATAAATTCACGACTCACGAAGTGAGGAGTGAATTTATCTAAAGAATTTGGAAATGAAGAGTGGCATTTGTTAGGACTATTTAACGAATAAAATTAAGCTGTTTACTCACAAATCATGATTTAACTGTAGTTATTTTAAAATATTTATATATTTAATGTAAACGGCGATGTTTGAAAACAAATGAGAAGCGATAGGTACGCTTCATCTGCGTATTTTGTTTATCACTGCAACCAGATCATACTATTTATTGCCAAAGGAACGATATAATATAAGAATGCTCCCTAGTGGAGAAAAAATGAAACACATCAAACTGTATATTAATTCATTTCCGATGTCGTATGATGTAAATATGACAATTATATTTTTCTGGATTGTTACCTGGGAAAAAATACATTTAAGAAAGTGCAAACAGTGGTTTCTTTTTTTGGTGGTATAATCAATTGCTACAAATGTTTTTATATTAACTCCCACCTGCGGCATATGTTGACATTCATGCACTATATATACAATCTGATAGCGGTATTTCTAACAGGCTCAGTCACTGCAAAATAATGGTCAGACCTGTTCAGAATATTAAAAAGGAGGAGCTTTCTTTAATATGGTAATTATAACACTGATAAATATTTCGTGACACACGACTCTGATTGGTTGTAAAACAGAAATCATTGAAACGTGATTGGTCATTGACTCCCATTTGGGGCATGAGTTAAATACTCATCTTTAGTTATACACGTCTTGTAAGCTGTACAACTTATGCAGTATTTATTAGTAGGAATTTTGCACTGAGAAGTGTATAAACGTTGCATAAAAGTTATACATGGAATATTAGTGAGAGGGTAAATATACAAAAATTTAACGAATACATGATGGATACATTTAATTATCCTTTCATATTTTCTGGAACGTGAATCCGATGTCATCGTAAGTGTTGTTTGTCGCTTTACGGTAATAATTATTTTATTAATTAAATAAAAATAAAACGTAGTTTTATTTGATTTTCATATTTATTATATTTGTTAACATGTCTGAAGAAGGTACAGTGTACCGAAACAGCTGTCACTGAATTATATAATAAATATGAAAATCAAATAAAACTACGTTTTATTTTTATTTAATTAAAAAATATGGATTTTCATCAAGTAAACACCAACTCAATTGATTATTGATTAATAATTATTTTGATTTATGATGGCGAATTATTATAAAGAATTGGGGTTAATTTTCTAATCTAAGCAATCAAAATTGAATTGGTTAATGTGCCAATTAGAAAAATTATGCACAGTGCAGTTATTTGTTCCGAATATTGTACTAGATTCACGCTCTTCACAACTAATTAAACTGCCAGGTTCTCTCATCTATATTATGTGCTGGACTCGCCGTAGGAAACGCTATCCGAGACTGTGCGCAATCTTCTCTGTCAAGAGCAGCCCTAAATCTCCACAATTTACACTATATGTTATCCAACCTCTGCAAATTGCAAAGAATGACCCTTGAATCAAGAAAAAGTGCGATGACGCTGTCACTGCTGACCTAAATAAAACAGAATCATATGACTTGCTATTTACTTCTCACTAACTTCTGTACAACAAAGAAAAACAAATCTTATAAGACCAATCTCTCGTGAAATGATCCCACTAGAGGTCTTCTGAGTTCCTTCAAATTGTAGAAAGTTAACCCATTTGCTTCAGGTTTAAATGCTAAATGCTTTTCCCCAGAAACCGGATTTAACTTACCGAACATTTTATTGTCGATTTTCAGACAAGAAAACAAACAAAAGATAACGGTATTTTAAATTACAATAAGGGTGAAGGCAAAAACACATTCCTCTACTAGTCATAAATGTTAACAAAATATTATCCTCTTTAGAAATGTACAAAATATTGCAAAATATATAACGGCAGAGTTAAGCGAGTGTACCTCGTCATCTGAGTTGAAGGTCATTTAACTGCCGGCGAGTCTACCTCGTCTTTTGAGGTGAATGGGTTAAGGCCCACATTTTTCTGTACAATCGGCACTGAAATGACAACCGGTTTGTCAGTTCGGCTTTACTGCCGCCTTTATTCCAGGAAAATGTGCCTGTCACTCATTTCAGTCAGAGGTTGAGTCAACTACATAGGCGCAGTCGGAAGGTTTACACCAATTAAAAAAGTGTGTTCCTGTCTGTAACCGAATCCGACAATAAGACCTCTAGACTCATTTGCATCAGGATTTGAAGGTGTAGACAGTACATTACATTGTGAGTTAAGTATTTTCTTAACCAACTGATTTAATTTAATTATAATCTACTACGTATAATAATATACAATTTTTTAAATAAATTAAATAAATGTATTAAATTTTATTCTAGCAGAGTTAAGGCCATAATTTCCATTCGAAAATTCAGTCTGAGTGGCGACACACGGAGTTCTATCCATGATTGGACATGAAAATAGGTTCATAGGAAAACTGAGAAAGTATCTTACACATCAGTGACCCTGTGCATAATGTTTTAGCCATCCACTGCATTATTGACCGTGAGATACTCTGTGCACAATCAGTTACCATAGAACATGTGATTTCAGTGGTTGTGACTATAATTAGTATAATTCAATCACGAGGACAAACAGTTCCAGAATTTTTTTAGGAATATATGATCTGATTATTTTGACTTAATGCACTATAGTCATATAAGCTGGCTTAGTCGAAACAATATGCTGGGAATATATTTCTTTAAACATACGCAATGGAAATAAGACATTCTTGAAAACTCAAAATGTGAACATATCTGAACTATCTAATCAGGAATGGATATGTGATTTAGAAATTTTGGTAATCTTGCATCTCATTTTAATGAACTTGAATTTTTAACGACATGAAAAGATCATGGAAACAAATGACGACTGAGGGTATTCACTTTGGAAATATAGGCTAGTAATAAAAGCAGTAGCATTTGCAGATGATCAGATTCTAATAGTAAAAACAGAATACGAATCACAAAGAATGCTATATAAACTAAATTAAATAAAAAAATACGGAAATATCATCAGAAAAAAAATGGCTTTCAAGGGTGCTTATCCAGTTCGGACAAAGATAATCTTAGAAGATAAACCAATAGAACAAGTGGAAGATATAACTTCCTAGGTTGCGAAATATCATACACATCGGAAACAGATATAAATAATAAACTAAATAAGTTTAATTATATAACAGGAACACTAAAAAGAACTTTGAAAAATAAAGTCAGGAAATATAATGAAATTATACAAGACAATGGCAGTTCCTATTATTACTTATGGATCCGAAACATGGACAGTGACAACACAACAGTCTGCTAGAATACAAGCTGCTGAAATTAAATTCCTCAGACCAATAACAGGATATCAAAGAACACACAAATAAGGCAACAATTAAAGTACAGGAATTAAACATAACAATAGTGAAATACATAACAAACTGGAAAGAACACTTAGCAAGGATGTCTGAGAATAGAATACCAAAAACAGCATACAACTATTCACCACGAGGAAGAACAGGTTTAGGAAGCCCAATAAAAATATGGAAACAGCAGCAATTTGGAGCCGGAACAGGCCAGTAAATAAGCCTAAACCGTGGGGAAGAAGAAGAAGAACTTGAATTTGCTTGGAAATGACAACTTAATTCTTAATCTTGTAGAGGACTTTAAAGCCTTCATGCAAAACATTATATCAAGGAGTTTTCACATAGTAAAAGGTGATATGAGCAATGTCAAAAGTTCAGAATCACTAATAACAGATCAAAAGCAACTTTACATTCAAACTACAATGTGTTGATAGAAGAACTTCGTAGAGGGTTTGATCAAAGATTTGCGGAATTAAAATCCATGGACTATGATAGGCAGCTTTTCAGTGATCCCTTTTCTTTGGAGCCATGAGATGCAAATAGTGATCTGCAAATTAAACTGATTAATTTGAAAAAAACACTCTTTTGAGAACATCAAGGAAGTTATGCTTAAAATTGCCTAAGTCAATTTCAAATATACTGCTTTCAAGTCTTTGCAAGTTTGCATGTCGTTTTATTACAATATTTGGGCCAACGTATCATTGCGAACAGATTTTTCCTCAAAATTCAACAATATTAAATCAACTGGGACTGTTAATATTACCAATACAATCTTAGTGTCTGTGATATGTATGTCCACTTCTACCATGGGACTCAATAAAAACGTTGCAAGCAAAACAAATTAACAGCTATGTATGCAATACAATATTTCTTAAGTTCTTTAGACGTGAGGCCTCTTTCCCGCATCGCCCATGACGTAAGTTGTAGAAACGTGTTGTGAAATTTGGTTGACTTTGTTATATTGACACGTTAGTTTAAGAAAAAAATGTTTATTATCATAGAAATATAATATATAATTAGGAAATTGAGGGAAGTCAATATGCTTATAATTCTATGAGCCACCACAGCTAAATGTCAAATTAAACACGGGCACTGCACGCTACATGCGGTGTGTACTTCTACCAGTTTGGTACGTAGGAGTTACCCCTAGGGAGCACTGTTTTACTGCTGCTGACAGAGAAAATTGCGCACAGTCTCGGATGGTGTTTGGTATGACGAGTCCAGCAGTTAACATAGATGAAAAGTCCTACCAATTAGTTTGGAGCACAATCTTCCAAACAAATAACTGCACTGTGTGTGTCACAGATAACTTTCCTAATTGACACATCATTACTTCGAATTTGATTGATAGAATATACCATTAAATCTTCAGAGGAAAAAAGAGGGCGTACAAACTCACTGATATTAATCAGATATTGGTATGAGCTGATAATGTTCTGGTAGTATTATTAGGTCAATTTTCCTAATTAGGGAAACTATATTTTAGAGACAAAACACTCAAAACACTCTGCAGTCCTATTGGTACAGAATTCAAATGCATTTACTGTTTCAACCCTGTAGAATTACATATTATAATACTGTATACATTGTGTTCAAAATAACAGGTCTTTATGATTGTAAGGGAGACACAATACACCTATATACAATATATTTTGATTCCGATTCCGATTGAGGGTCTTTCCACTTTTCAGCGGTTGCCCTTTTACCAGCCGGCTGTTGGCCCTTCACATCCACATGTGTCAATCACAGAGGTAGATGATCAACAGCCAGTGTAGGGGTGACATGTGGTTAGCATGTCGAGTCCCCCAGCCGTTATAGCTGGTTCCTCAACCTGGAGCCGCTACTTATTGTAGCTACCCAATTGCCTCACGATGCTGGGTGGGCATCGGTCCCATACTGGCCGAAATACCATGAGAAAATGTCTTCCCCCATGGAGACTCGAACCAGCGCAAGTCCCGTAGCTCTGCGGCAAGGATTCCTACCTTAACCGCTCGGCTACGGCGAGAAATTAAAATATTTATGGTAATAAACAATTTATTTATTCAGAAGGTTTCCCAGATCTGTCTTACGGCTGACATAAGCATTTGTTATACTTTTTAGCATATCAACGCATCATATACACTTCACCTTGTTTTAGAAATAAGATATAAGTCAATATTTTTAGAATTAACATACTGTCTTCCTTCCCAAAGTTTTTGAATCGAAGACATGTGTTGATTATGAGGTGGTATACAACTATTTATACAATGAAACTGACTAAATGGTGTAAGAAATATGAGAAATTGTGTAGAGGTTTGCAAATGTGTTAACTCTGCCCAACAGCAGTGGAACAGGGGAAAGATGATTCAGTATTGCCCGACAAAATAAAACTCATATTCCCTTCCAGCACGAAAACGTACAAAACTCTTATATAATACAAAATTATATTAGAGGAAAATATATTGAACAGAAATTTGATGAGTTTTTTTAGAGAAAGCTAAGTGTGCTAGGCTATTATTTATTTAACATCGTTCTTTAACAGCTAGTCATTAGCGTCGAAATTCAAATGTAAGCGTGAAAGGGCAGACACATTTTACTCAGAATGTTCTTTTGTCAGGCTTGAGGTTCTTTTATGTCCGTAAATCTACGACACGGTAATCACTGCTTTACTTCTCTTCAAGATTTTATGAGCTGATAGTTCATAGACTTCAGATGGGTTTGAACTCGTGAACCATGAAACCAGAGGGGAGCATTGTAACAACTAATCCACAAAGACCGACGAAAGCTAAGTGCGTCACTGACAACTAAGTAACTAACTCACTGGCACTACCGAAACCGTAGGTTCACGACTGCGCGGATAAGCGCTCTATGCATCCCTATCCCAGTGGAATCTACGTTCGCGTTTCTTTACGGTTGTATTTTTACGGTGAAAGATCGTCACTCTTTCTAACAAGGCACTTATTTCCTCTGACATGTTGCCATTGATCTGTCCGGCATACGTAACACTTTCGGCAGCAATGCTACCGCCGACATAGCTCTCGGGGTCATTAAAGCACACAAACCACTCCACCGCGACAAAAAAGATGCCATGGAGGGTACAATAAAAATAGACTTCTTTGAAGTCACCATGCGACCTTCCTACATTTTCTTGAATTTCCCAAAAATAATTTAATTTTTGTAAAATATATTTTGATATTTTCTTTAACAATGCCGAGAAATTACCCAGAACTTCTATGTAAAATGTAATTAGAGATGTTGACCTCACAAGCAGTCATAACTACATTAAAACGAATATATTTGGAATTTGTAGTGGTTACCTTATGTAATTTGTAGTTTACAAATGCAATTTTATCTAGTGTTGAGCTATCGCTGATAAAGTTTATTTATAAATAATGAAGATGCCCAGTCGACTGCAGCCATACACATTAATTTTATCGGACATTCAAGAATATTACACTCCATAAATATTATCAATATTTATCACATTATAAAACAAAGAAATACAAGAAAATGTTCAAATTTGGGGAACCGTTTATTATTATTCAGGGATTCTGCAGCTTCCGTTTTCAATCCCCAGCCTTCTTGATCAAGAGTATTGAAATCTCTTTGAATTCATAACAATCCCCAGCCTTCTTGATCAAGAGTATTGAAATCTCTTTGAAGTCATAACAATCCCCAGCCTTCTTGATCAAGAGTTTTGAAATCTCTTTGAAGTCATAACAATCCCCAGCCTTCTTGATCAAGAGTATTGATCTCTTTGAAGTCATAACAATCTCCAGCCTTCTTGATCAAGAGTATTGAAATCTCTTTGAAGTCATAACAATCTCCAGCCTTCTTGATCAAGAGTATTGAAATCTCTTTGAATTCATAACAATCCCCAGCCTTCTTGATCAAGAGTATTGAAATCTCTTTGAAGTCATAACAATCCCCAGCCTTCTTGATCAAGAGTATTGAAATCTCTTTGAAGTCATAACAATCCCCAGCCTTCTTGATCAAGAGTATTGAAATCTCTTTGAAGTCATAACATATCTCCAGCCTTCTGATCAAGAGTATTGAAATCTCTTTGAAGTCATAACAATCTCCAGCCTTCTTGATCAAGAGTATTGAAATCTCTTTGAAGTCATAACAATCTCCAGCCTTCTTGATCAAGAGTATTGAAATCTCTTTGAAGTCATAACAATCTCCAGCCTTCTTGATCAAGAGTATTGAAATCTCTTGAAGTCATAACAATCTCCAGCCTTCTTGATCAAGAGTATTGAAATCTCTTTGAATTCATAACAATCTCCAGCCTTCTTGATCAAGAGTATTGAAATCTCTTTGAAGTCATAACAATCTCCAGCCTTCTTGATCAAGAGTATTGAAATCTCTTTGAAGTCATAACAATCTCCAGCCTTCTTGATCAAGAGTATTGAAATCTCTTTGCAGTCATAACAATCTCCAGCCTTCTTGATCAAGAGTATTGAAATCTCTTTGAAGTCATAACAATCTCCAGCCTTCTTGATCAAGAGTATTGAAATTTCTTTGAAGTCATAACAATCTCCAGCCTTCTTGATCAAGAGTATTGAAATCTCTTTGAAGTCATAACAATCTCCAGCCTTCTTGATCAAGAGTATTGAAATCTCTTTGAAGTCATAACAATCTCCAGCCTTCTTGATCAAGAGTATTGAAATCTCTTTGAAGTCATAACAATCTCCAGCCTTCTTGATCAAGAGTATTGAAATCTCTTTGAAGTCATAACAATCTCCAGCCTTCTTGATCAAGAGTATTGAAATCTCTTTGAAGTCATAACAATCTCCAGCCTTCTTGATCAAGAGTATTGAAATCTCTTTGAAGTCATAACAATCTCCAGCCTTCTTGATCAAGAGTATTGAAATCTCTTTGAAGTCATAACAACTCTCAGCCTTCTTGATCAAGAGTATTGAAATCTCTTTGAAGTCATAACAATCTCCAGCCTTCTTGATCAAGAGTATTGAAATCTCTTTGAAGTCATAACAATCTCCAGCCTTCTTGATCAAGAGTATTGAAATCTCTTGAAGTCATAACAATCTCCAGCCTTCTTGATCAAGAGTATTGAAATCTCTTTGAAGTCATAACAATCTCCAGCCTTCTTGATCAAGAGTATTGAAATCTCTTTGAAGTCATAACAATCTCCAGCCTTCTTGATCAAGAGTATTGAAATCTCTTTGCAGTCATAACAATCTCCAGCCTTCTTGATCAAGAGTATTGAAATCTCTTTGAAGTCATAACAATCTCCAGCCTTCTTGATCAAGAAGTATTGAAATTTCTTTGAAGTCATAACAATCTCCAGCCTTCTTGATCAAGAGTATTGAAATCTCTTTGAAGTCATAACAATCTCCAGCCTTCTTGATCAAGAGTATTGAAATCTCTTTGAAGTCATAACAATCTCCAGCCTTCTTGATCAAGAGTATGAAATCTCTTTGAAGTCATAACAATCTCCAGCCTTCTTGATCAAGAGTATTGAAATCTCTTTGAAGTCATAACAATCTCCAGCCTTCTTGATCAAGAGTATTGAAATCTCTTTGAAGTCATAACAATCTCCAGCCTTCTTGATCAAGAGTATTGAAATCTCTTTGAAGTCATAACAATCTCCAGCCTTCTTGATCAAGAGTATTGAAATCTCTTTGAAGTCATAACAATCTCCAGCCTCTTGATCAAGAGTATTGAAATCTCTTTGAAGTCATAACAATCTCCAGCCTTCTTGATCAAGAGTATTGAAATCTCTTTGAAGTCATAACAATCTCCAGCCTTCTTGATCAAGAGTATTGAAATCTCTTTGAAGTCATAACAATCTCCAGCCTTCTTGATCAAGAGTATTGAAATCTCTTTGAAGTCATAACAATCTCCAGCCTTCTTGATCAAGAGTATTGAAATCTCTTTGAAGTCATAACAATCTCCAGCCTTCTTGATCAAGAGTATTGAAATCTCTTTGAAGTCATAACTTATTTAACTCTTTGGTAACATGATCTTCTTGATCGTCCCCAAATACTAATTCATCTTCTAACTGGTAACAACTGATATATTTTATTAGGCCTATGACTAATACTTGAAAAAAAACGAAAACAATGGTTTTCGAGGGATTGAACCACAGACGATGCAAAATAATGATCAATAACAAATATTAGAACAAGTAAACAATTTCAATTACGTAGGTTTTAACATATCTTGCTGCCAAAAGAATGATATAAACTTAAAATTAAACAAATTTGCGGATCAATGAGAATAACTCTAAAAATAAAACATTACAAATTACACAATTAAAATTCTATAAAACTATGGCAGTTCCTATGTTAACATATGTTTGTTATAATTGGACAGTTAATATATCAGATAAAAGGAAAACAGAAGTAGCTGAAATTAAATTGTTACAATTGTTAGATAATAAATATAATGAAGAAAAGGAACCAAATTAAAAATCTAGTGTTATTTATCAAATTAAAAATTCAAGATCTAACTGCCTCCAACAAATAGAAGACACCCAATAGAACATCACAAATTTTGTTTCACTACCAAACCAAAAGAAGAAGAAATATTGGGCGTCGCATAACTAGATGGAGGGATACGGTTTCTTGATATGGAAAGAGGTCTATGACCTAATTCCATGACATAGAAGATTATTCATGATTATTATTATGATTATTATGATTATGTTGATGATGATGATTATGATTTGTATTATTATTATTATTATTATTATTATTATTATTATTACTTACTTACTTACTCACTGGTATTATCGAACCCGTAGGTTCATGGCCGCGCGGACATAAGCTCTCCATACATCCCTATCCTGAGCTAATGCTTTCCAATCATTCCCTGTATAATCTACTTCCCTCAAATCACAGTTAATGTTGTTCTCCCACCTCATTCTTGGTCTACCAACTGGGCGTTTTACCTCTGGCTTTTCCTACAAGAAGCTTCCATGCAAGTCTTTCATTCCCCATTCGTGCAACATGTCCTGCCCATCGCAGTCTACGAGACTTGACTGTTCTTATTATACTGGCTTCCTATAAAGACCATGTAGTTTCATTGTTATGTAGTCTTCTCCATTCACCTGTCCTGTTCATCTCTCTTTGGTCCAAAAATTTTCGTAGTACTTTATTCTCAAATACTTGTAATCTCCTTTCCTCCTTAAAGTAAGAGTCCATGTTTCCGCAGCCATATAATATAACTGGTAGAATAATAGTTTTTATATATTTTCAGCTTAAACGTTTTTTGAAAGGAGTTGAGACATCAAAAGTCTCTGCAATGCATAATAACATGCATTTCCAGAAATGAGCCTATGTATAATTTCTTTGTGCATCTCATTCCTATTTGTGATTATTGTTCCTAGGTATTTGAATCCAGCCACTTCCTCAAAATTTCCCTCATTTCTCATTAGCTGTCCATTTCCATTATATACTGAATTTCTACGTGTGACCATATATTTAGTTTTACTGATATTTACTTCCAGTCCTAATTTCTTAGAGTTACTCAATAGTGTGTGCTTGTTGGCCTTTAGTATTGTTATTATTATTATTATTATTATTATTATTATTATTATTATGTGTCATTTTGATGATATGGAGAACAGAGTTGTGAAAAAGCAGATGTTCTGACGACCTATTCTGATTTGACAAGTAGGTTAATTTGCCAAACACAAAGTTGACGATGCACGACACATCGCCTTCACACTATCGATCACCAAGGTCTCAGTTGCGTTTCTATGAAAATGGGTCACTTTTCTTCTACTTGCATATTCACTGTAATTAAATTGACATTGACAGCGGGTTACGCTCATACTTTTGAGAGGAATAGAGCTAATAGTGAATACTTTTTTCAGGGAATTCTTCCTTCATATACATGTGATATTATCGAAGTAACACACACTGTGTTCGGGTTAGTCTGCGATAAACTGGCCTAAATCTTCTGGCGGTACCATGACTCTGGAGTTGACTCAGTCTCATCATCATCATCATCATCATCATCATCATCATCACCATCACTCCAGGGATAGGAAATTGCCCGTTCCGACTTCATAATGCATCAGCCCAACGTCTTCTATGTCTTCCAACATCACGTCTTCCTCTTGCTTGATAATTTCTTGCTAACAATGGATATCTCTCCTTACTCATTCCATCCATGTGATCAATCCATTTCTGTCTGTAATTCGTGACCTTATCCAATAAAGGCTGTACTTTCAATTCTTCTCTTATATCCTCATTTCTTATTCTATCAAGTCTTGTACATCCTTTTACTTGTCTTAGGAACCTCATCTCCGCGGTCTGTATTCTATCCTTCTGTTTTTTCACTGGAGCCCAAGTTTCACATCCACACAATATTGTGGGAACCGCCATAACATTATACATTTTTATCTTGGTTTCTTTTCTAATTTTATTTTTGAATGTTCTCTGTAATGTTCCATGAAATTTATTTATTTTGGAGTCAATAGCTCTTTCCACAATGTAGCCAACAGCACAGCCAAAATTGACTCAGTCTCTAATGGAAATTAGTACCATTATACTTGTTCTCGGTATAAAGTCGGCTGTCACGCTGGACTGAGAACCCGGCTGACATTTCGAGCCGATTGTCTTGGAAAGCGGGAGCCTTAATTCTGTAGCGGATATATATCACCACTAATTTAGTATAACGATTAATAAATACGAATAAAATAAACGAAAAAATGAACTGAATATAGAATATGAAGTAATTAAATAATATCTTATTTGGGGATATTTGCAAGCGTGAGATCCCACGGTTAGCAGAAATAAACCTTAATGCGAAGAGGCCATTATTATGTAGCCCCCAAATTAGACTGGGAATTCTTAAGCTGGGTCTAGTTTGAAAAATCACGTTTGGAGAAAACTTCATACTTCAAAATTTAAAAGTCCAAACGGGGTAAACATCCCCTACTACCCGTCATCATCATCATCATCTTAAGGCACGACAACTTCAAAAGTGAAATTTTTGGCCTTCTCAACAATCCTCCTCCATGCCAATCTGTCTCTTGCCATATTCAAATTAGTCACTTTCATTTTCTTTAGATCGTTCATTGTGTCATCCTCCCATCTGATCTTCCTTCGGTCTTCCAACAGCTCTGCCTATAGGTTTCCATTTCTAGAGTTTTTTGACCAGTCTCTGATCATCCATTCTTTCAAATGTCCAAGTCAACCAATTCTGAGAGATCTTATATGGTTTACTATATTACGATTTTTTATGAATTTGTTTAGTTCGTTATTTGTTTTAATTGTCCGACAGTTATCAGTTCCTCTATTTGGTCCAAATTTTATTTTTAAAATGTTCTTTAAAAAAATAGTAATTTCTGTTTTATTGTTTCTTTTAGGACCCAAGTTTCACAAGCATATGTAACTACTGGTCTAATGAGTGTTTTGTATAACCTTATTTTTGCAGTTTTTTGTATTAATTTGCTGTTATATAAGGTTCTATTTGCAAAATAAGCTTTATTCCCATTTATCAATCTTTCCTTAATTTCCTCTTCTAATGCATTATGTACATTTATTTTGGTACCGAACTCTTTAAAATATTCTATTGTGTTACCCGTGGGAAATAATATTACAAATATAGGTGGACTTTAATACATTTACGCCCCTAGGAGATATGTGATTTAAAATAGCCAATCAAAATCGGAGTTAGGATGTACAACCACATATGGACATAAAGGGTCCTGACTTCGATATTAAATTCATGAGGACAAACCGACACTTACATCAAAGATTTCATAGGGACCGGTTCAATACTCGAGAAAGGGTCTCAAATCATGGTACTTAGTAAATTCCTGCAAGTATAATAATTATTTAACTAGAAGTCCTCATGGAGTTAGGCATCGAAAGTCAACACCAATTCAATTGTGAATAATGTATCGTGCGTATTTTAAGCGCTAATCTAATTAATTAAATAAAATAAAGTTATTTACTTCATTCACGATTGTCTACTTTCCACGCAACTCTTCTTCTGGTCCCGATTAGATGTGAATATCAATGCTGTATCCTAAAATAAATAGGAGCCGACTGGCTACCGAGCCAGGGCAATCAATCAACTAATATCAATTAAAATAGTGAACTCAAGTGACTATTAACAGCCATTTAAAATTACTGCCCCAACTCCCACGACTCAATGACCTCCTAAGACTTTACCTTTTTACATATTAATACTTTTATTAAAAACTAATTTTGGAAAAACTGCACTTAAACTTGCGTGAAATATTATCAAAATCCTATAGAACAACAGTGCGCATGCGCCAGAGTTTATAGAGCCAGTGATAACCCACATATCGATTATCATCCTCGATTACTATCGATATCGTACTAAAGTTCAAAAATTTTATGATAGATAGCAGCATGTCGCTATGAAATTCCGGGAATTTATCAAATTAATTGTAAAGATTGTGAAAAGATATACATAAGAAAAACAAAAAAGGAATCTAAATACAAGATTAAAAGAACACCTCAGAAATGTTAAAAATGGAGAAACTGAAAAATCTGCAATAGCTGCACATGCCTGGTCAGAAAAACATAGAATAGAAACCAAAACAAAATTACTTAAACAATTGGAAAAACCGAAGGAACTCACAATTTGGGAAAAAATTTACATATGCAAGAATGAAAATACAACTATGCATTTTGAAATGCCCGGTTATAAGGAGAGAGGACTGATTTGGAAATTCTTCGGTCGGCCACCAGATGGCGCAGAGGTCAGTCTGTAGGATAGAAAGCCGTTGGACTTCAGTTGTGAACGTGACACAGCATTGAGAATGTCACAAAAGATGTGAAGAAAACCCAGAGTCTGCTATGAATTATGAAGTATGAGGTGAGTGGAATAATAAAAAATAAACAATATCATATATGCTTGTTGAATAATACTCATTAAATGCAAATGAAAAATGAAATATAAATTCCTCAACTCGTATCTAACTCAGAGTAGGGTCGAGGGATGAGATGGATGAAACCCCATTTTACAATCTGTGAATGGCAATGGTGCCGGCCGACCTCTCCTGACACACCATCACAAGGGCAGATGAACAAAATGAAATGAAATGGATGAGATGAGTATGAAGAAATGGCCGAATTAAATTGTGGCAGGGGAAAACGAAAGAAACTCCGAGAAAAACCTGCCCAACCTCCGTTTCTTCCGCCACGAAACCCACAGAGTAACTGAGACTCGATCTCGGGACCCCAGCGGTGAGAGGCTAGCGTGTAACCGCTTGCACCACGGAGCCGCAATAAAATTAAAACAAATTCGAATAATTAAAATCCTATCACATATTAAACGCATATGTATACAGGGTTTTATAATAAAATAAAATATGTTACAGGGTGTATCACTATCCATTTCCATCAAAACACTGTTATGTTTTTCTTTTTTGCACTGTTAGATTAGTGTAACATTTTATCGCGGAAGAACGGATTGTGCGTGGG
This sequence comes from Diploptera punctata, assembly GCA_030220185.1. Classification (NCBI taxonomy): domain Eukaryota; kingdom Metazoa; phylum Arthropoda; class Insecta; order Blattodea; family Blaberidae; genus Diploptera; species Diploptera punctata. The sequence goes on from JASPKZ010009380.1 coordinate 278,773, forward strand.
TACACGGTTTGTCATATGATTACGCTAAAGCTGAATTTATTCATAAATTCCTTAAACCAGCCCCAACAAAGGGACACATTAATCTGCTTGTAAACAAATTAAGCGTACCGGCAGTATGTGTGATGAGGCACGTCATGGACGACCACGCGTATCAGTAGAAACAGTGTTGCAGGTTCAAATTGCCAGTGATAGTCCGAATGCATCAATTCGACGCCTCGGTAGGGAGTTGAATGCCCCTTGCAACACAGGAAAATTATACGTTTCACTGTACGAAAACGTCTTTATCATGTCTGCTTGATTTACGGAATAGTATCACAGAAGCAGCAGGTTTATTTTTTTTACGGTTTAAATTTTAAGGTCTACATTTCGTTTCACAGCTGAAGGATGCAGTACGTGTTTTCACCTAGATGGCGGACATGTAGAAAGGCAGTAGAATATGTGTAAAACTTCTGATTTTTCAATCATTGCCTTCTTTCATTGAAATTGATAGTGGCTTTAGAGTCACTCTGTATATATTATTTTTCGCTGAAAAGACAATGAAACTATAATTTTAGCTTCAGATTTGACATTAAATATGGTGAGAGCTCGAGACATCTTTTCACTCGTGCAAGGAAACATTCATCTGTTTCAGCATTAGAAAGACGATCGAGGGCGATAGAGAAAGTGTTTCGATCAAATGCGTTGATATGTACGTCCCCTGGATCTTAACTCCAAGTTCTCTATTTAAACATTGAGTTCTTCCCCCGTATCCTCCTTCGCCTCAAACCAAATTTGGAGCTACAATGCTTACTAACTATTTGTGGGCTCATTTTAATCCCATGTAAACTTGTAACTATTGCCACTTTAATTGTTTAGTTCACTTATTTTTTTATTATGAATTTATATTCAATAAACTATGTCTTAGATAATGATGTGTATGCTGGTTCCATGGGAAATACCCAAGAACCGCTACCTACGTTGGTCAACATGATTTTTGTCTCATGAATGCCAATAGTTATACTTAATGCAGTTTTTTATCCTGTTTTCAAATATGTTTTCGGAATTTCTCCATCACCCACAGTTTTTTTTATTTAAATTTCAATTAATGGATTTAAATAATTATTTTTTAATCAACGCTTATTTGCCCATTGTAAAATAAAACCAAATGAGCTAACTCAGGAGATTTCAGCTATGGAAAATAGATATCAAGGTAAATGGAATCCTAATATGCTGGCCGATTATTGTTGGATCGTCAAGGGGGATGCTCCACAGGCGAAATATAACAGAAAATCGTCATTTCTTACTTTCTAGGCGAGTCCGAATGTTCGAATATTGTGTAGTTACGAATGTAGAAAATATTAAAGGTTTGAAATTATAAATTCCTATCTCTCGGAAACCTTGCGCGATGGACAAAAACCGATATCATATTTGAATTCAGGAGAAAACATACTATCAGAATCACATATTTTTCTTTCTGAGACAAAAAAAAGTTTCTTTTTTTGTTGCTCAGTGTTATTTGACGTCATCTATTCTACCTCAAACTCTGTCATTAACTCACCTGAAATCTTAAGTAATTTAAGTATAAGAATGAGTCCGCTCTTCAATTTTAAGTTGAACATTTATTTTAATTGATAAATACATCCGAATGCTTTTCCACTTTAATTTAGATTTTTATTTGACTCAGTGTTTAATAAAGAAGATAAACTTGCAACATTTAACCACAGCAAACAGAACTTTGTTTTTTATATGTCAATGGTAAATTATAATTTAAACGTTAACTTCACAGTTCAAATATTTGTAGAGAAATGCACACAGTACTTTATTTGTCACTGTGTAGCACATTCTACGAGTTTTACAAATTCAATCCTTCACCCTCATCATGATTATATATATTCCATTCAATTAACGTAGTTCAACCTCTCACTTCTTCTTCTTCTTCTTCCTTTCATGTGATAGACCTAGTGGTCTGTTACGGTCTCAGTCCAACGTTTGAAGGGTCTGCCCATAGATCTTTTGCCTGGTGGCTGGTAATTTAAGATCTGACGTGGTATTCTTGTTCTGCTCATTCTTATTACGTGAGATTTCCAGTTGTTTCTGTATTTTTGTACATATTCCATGACTGATTCTGTCTGTAATTCTTTGAGAATCTCAGAATTCCTTTTGTGGTCTGTTCTTGAGTAACCTGCAGTACGTCTCATAAATTTCATTTCTGCCGCAGTCAGTCTTTGTTCATCTACACTGCGAATTGTCCAGGCCTCACTGCTGTAACATAATATGGGTCTGGCCAGTGTTTTATAAATTCTAGTTCGTGTGTGTTGCTGTACTGTGTTTGGCTTGAAAATATTATTTATAATTCCTGTTACTCTGTTAAATTTTATAATTTTTTGACTAAAATTTTTTTCCTCTTCGTATGTAACTTGGTATCCGAGATAGTTAAATGTGTTGGTTTGTTCTAATATTTTATTACTTACTTACTTACTCACTGGCACTATCGAACCCGTAGGTTCATGGCCGCGCGGACATAAGCTCTCCATACATCCCTATCCTGAGCTAATGCTTTCCAATCATTCCCTGTATAATCTACTTCCCTCAAATCATATTTAATGTTGTTCTCCCACCTCATTCTTGGTCTACCAACTGGGCGTTTTCCTTCTGGCTTTCCTACAAGAAGTTTCCATGCACGTCTTTCATTCCCCATACGCGCAACATGTCCTGCCCATCGCAGTCTACGGGACTTAACTGTTCTTATTATATCTGGCTTCCTATAAAGACCATGTAGTTCATTGTTATGTAGTCTTCTCCATTCACCTGTCTGTTCATCTCTCTTTGGTCCAAAAATTTTCCTAAGAACTTTATTCTCAAATACTCGTAATCTCCTTTCCTCCCTTAAAGTAAGAGTCCATGTTTCGCACCCATATAATATAACTGGTAGAATAATAGTTTTATATATTTTCAGCTTAACGTTTTTTGAAAGGAGTTGGGACATCAAAAGTCTCTGCAATGCATAATAGCATGCATTTCCAGAATTGAGCCTATGTTTAATTTCTTTGTGCATCTCATTCCTATTTGTGATTATTGTTCCTAGGTATTTGAATTCAGCCAATTCCTCAAAATTTCCCTCATTTGTCATTAGCTGTCCATTTCCATTATATAATGTATTTCTACGTGTGACCATATATTTAGTTTTACTGATATTTACTTCCAGTCCTAATTTCTTAGTGTTACTCAATAGTGTGTGCGTGTTGGCCTTTAGTATCTCCTCGCTATCGGCCAGTAGTACTACATCATCAGCATAAACTAACAGCTTATTAATACCATTCAGTTGTAAGCCTTCCTCATTCTCTAAAGATTTAATGGCATGCTCTAGTACAAAATTAAATAGTAGAGGAGATAGTGCATCTCCTTGCTTCAACCCATTCTGGATTTCAAAAGTGTCTGAAAACTGTTTGCCTACACGCACCCTACTCGTTGAGCCATTTAGACACATTCGTATAAGTCTAACTAACTTTTTAGGAATTCCGAACTCCAGCAGGATACTATATAACTTCTCCCTCTTAATTGAATCATATGCTTTTTTGAAGTCTACATATAGTTGATGTACAGTACCATTATATTCCCATTTCTTTTCTAAAATCTGTCTTATTACTAAAAATCTGATCTGTTGTAGACCTGTTTCTTCTAAATGCACATTGATGATCTCCTAGAATGTCATCAATATAGGGAGTAAGTCTGCTTACTAATATATTTGTTAGAATTTTGTACGAAGTTGAAAGTAATGAGATGCCCCTATAGTTGTTGCAATCAGTTTTATCTCCTTTCTTATAAATTGGTACGATAATTGATTCCTTCCATTCATCTGGAAGAGCTTCTTTTTCCCAAATCATACTAAGCAACCAGCGTATCTTGTCCATCAATTTTTCTCCCCCTGATTTTATCAGTTCTGCTGGGATCTCATCTGAACCTGATGCTTTATACATCTTCAATTTTTCAATTGCCATTTCAACCTCTAATGCACTTGGCTCTGCGACTAGCATTTCTGCTGTCTGTAACTTATCCTCCTCAATGTCCTGTTCTGTATGTACATTTAATAGCTGATTAAAATAACTTTTCCATCTATTTAATATACTCTTGGAATCTGCAATCATATCCCCATTTTCATTCCGAATTATGTTTGTTCTAGCCTGAAACCCTTTCTTCTCTATACTAATTCCCTGATATAATTCTCTAATGTTCCTATTTTTTGCATTCATTTCAAGATCATTAATCTTCTCTCTCAAATATTCCCTCTTCTTACTCTTTAGTAACTTGGTGGTTTCCCGTCTAACACTACCCAATTGCTCTAAATTTACCTCATTTGGCTCGTGTAACCATTTCATTTTTGCTAGCTTTCTTTTCTTTACAATGTCGGCACATTCCTCATCAAACCATTTCTTGTTTTGCCTCTTTTTTAAACAACCAATGCTTTCTGATGCTGACAATTTAATAGTATCTCTTATAGCCTCCCATTCTTTATTTATATCAGTTTCTTCTTCGTTTGCCACATTGTCATCTGAAGATTCCAGTACTTCAAATCTATTAGCAATTTTGATTTGGTATTCTTGCCGCATTTCATCATTTTTCAAGTTTTTTAATTCATATTTTACAGAATCATCTTTAGCGTTTGTTCCTCTCATAAGCGATAGCCGTTGTCTGATTTTCACTCTGACCAGATGATGATCCGAATTGCAGTCTGTCCCTCTAACTGATTTAACATCGATGATGCTACTGTGCCAGCGTTTATCCACTAATACATGATCTATCTGGTTCCGAGTTTTCTCCATCTGGGGACGTCCAGGTGTATTTATGAATATCCTTATGCTGAAATGTTGTGCTCTTAACAATGAGATTCTTTGATGTGGCAAATGTGACTAATCTAACCCCGTTGTCGTTACTATCTTCATGAAGACTGAATTTGCCTATTGTTGGTTTGAATATATCTTCCCGCCCCACTTTTGCATTAAAATCTCCTAAGACAATTTTCATATGATATCGTGAAAGGCTATCAAATAAGCATTCTAATTCGTCATAGAACTCATCCTTGATCTTGTCATCTTTATCTTCTGTGGGGGCATGTACCATTTACAATTATAAAATCATGTCGTTTACCCTTTAGAATTATGTATGATATCCTATCACCAACAAACTTAATATCTCGGATAGCGGATAGGATCCTCCTTCTGACTAAAAAACCCGTTCCAAATGCAGGTCTTTCTGCACCCCCATAGTATAATGCAAAGCTTCCTGATTCCTGACTACCTTCTCCTGGCCACCTAACTTCCTGTAAAGCAACTATATCCAAGGGCGATTTATCCAATTCCCGCGTTAATATCTCTAGTGCCCCGCTATTGTATAAAGTCCTAACATTCCATGTTCCTAGGAACATGTCCCTGTGTTTGAGCCTTTGGCATGGGTTCCCTGAAGTAGTCCCCGCCCGGAGAACCGAATGGGGGACTATTTGACCTCCGGAAAATTTTACCCCAGTAGAACCCATGTCCGCATTTCTTGACGGTTGTATTTTTACGGTGAAAGATCGTCACTCTTTCGACCAAGGTACTTATTTCGTCTGGCTTATCACCTTCGACCAGTCCGGCATGGGTAACCCTATCGGCAGCAATGCTTATTATTAATAACAATTTTACTGCAAACTGGGTCTGTTCCTAGGAAAGCCATGACTTTAGATTTTTCTGTTTTATAGCTACTTTTACGTGCCACACGACACCAGAAGTGACATGACCCGTCGGGAGAGGGATTTTAACTATGGATCACATACTTTTTTTGACCATACAAGGACATGGAGAGCTTCACTCAATGACTGACCAGCTCAATATCAGGACCTCCTCCGAGACAACACACCATTCACATGTACATTTATATTTCCTTTCATCATCATCATCATCATCATCAATATGAAGGCTTAAGCCCTCTGGCCCGTTCCGACTTCAAGAGATTAGGTCTTTCCATCTAGCAAATGGTCTTCCTTGACTTCTGTAGATCCTGTGGGTCTGTAGTTTAAAATAATTTTAGAGGGTGTATCATCTAGCATTCTTAGTAGATTTTCGTACCAATTTTGTCTTTGTTTGTCAATTTTATCCGTCAATTTAAACATATTTAATTGATCTCTTATCTCAGAATTTATTTTCTGGTCCATACGAGTGTAGCCTTTCTTTTGCAGAAAAGGGCAATAAATTGCATAATAGTACGGTATAATATTACTAAAAATGACGAATATGTTAATAAAGATTATGGTGAGCAGGTGATATTCAGGGACAGTTTGGATCTTATAGTTTCCTGATATTTGTCTTACAGGAGAGGAAAAAAAAACATCACCCAGGAAACTTTTCCCGACCGTGGATCGAACCCGGGGCCACTATGCACGAGGCTGCGACGCTACCGCGAGACCACAGCGGTGGCTATATGTACATAGTTCGATGTTGTAATTAAATTGTGGCATTAAGAAATGAAAGTCAAATACGTTATGAAAAGAAAAATTAATATAGAGTTAGAGGTCCCGAAATGGTCTACGAGAGAAAATGGGCGAGATATAGAGAATCAAAGTAGTCGAAAATTAATACAGATAAATAAAACAGGAGAGAAAAGTAGGAGAGAAAATTACACTAGAATAACTTCAGATTTTTGTATTTAATTCCGAGATACTGATTTCTAATAATTGATCAACAAAGTTTATGAAATATTCGATTATCAAATTCTTTAAAATGTCGAACTAGTGATTGCACGCCACTGCTCTATAATAGCAGAATCGATACAATGTGAGACTTAGCTGAGAGTGAAACACGCAGAATACGCGTAGTTAGCGTGTGGCTTAATGGTTAACGCAATGTATTTGAGATTAGAACATTGATGGTTCAACCACGGCAGGCCACTTTTTCTTTTTTTTTTCTTTCCCTGCATGTGTACTGTGATATGTTGACACTGAACCTTATTCAGTATAGACTTGCGCAAAATACCTCTTTCCATATTGGTTATTATATTAATATCTGATTAAAAATTACTTCAGTATCAGTCGAATTATATAAAAGCATCATGGAACATATTTATAGTTATGCTGAACTTGAAATGCATCTGATTTATGGTGCAGCACATTTTAATGGTGCAAGAGCTGCTGCCATGTATGCCTAGCGGTATCCGAATAGACGTCATCCTCACTGAGCAACCTTCGGGTCTGTCGATAGACGTTTCCGGGAGCATGGGACGTTGAAGGTAAACAGAGTAGACGCCAGTGATAGACGTACACGTCGCACTGCAGAGTTCAAAGAAAATGTTCTCCATAGAGTGGAAGATGATCCTTCTACTAGTACTCGTGCAATCGCACGTGTAATGGGCACGAACCATCAAACCATATGGAAAGTCATTTCATTACTTAACTTAATACTTAATACAGGTTTTCCACTTTACAGCAGTTTGCCTTTGATTCCTGCTTTCCAGAGATTCCTATCTTCCCATTGTCCATCTTCCATACCCCTCTTCATCATGGCATCATATATTCCCTCATACCATGCTCTTCTACTTCTTCCCCTTCTCCTTCTGCCTGGTACCATCCAATCCAACACCTGTTTAGGCCACTGGTCTTCCGGCATCCGTTGTACATGTCCATACCATTGTAGAGCTCTCTTTGTTATCCTATCGATAACAGTTTCTTGTGCATCCATTTCTTGTCTGATATATGTATTTCGAATATGTTGTAGCCTGGATATTCTCATACTTCTCCGTAATCCATCCATTTCTGTCGCCAAGATTCTTTTCTGCATCCTTTCATTTATTGTCCAGCTTTCTGATCCATATGTAAGTATACTTTCTATTATTGTCTGTATAATCTCTTTTTTTTGTTTTTCTGGTCAAATTTCTATTCCATAAAAGACCATTCAGGGATCTAATCACCTTCCTTGCACAATTTACTCTGTTAATATATTTTTCACAATTACCAGATTTATCTATTATAGATCCAAGATATTTAAATTCTTCAACACATTTAATTATCATATTATTTATTTGTAGGTCTTCTGAATTTCCTTCGATTACCATATATTCTGTTTTAATATAATTTATCTTCAGTCCACCTACCTCAAATGCATCGACCAACTTTCTGATCATATATTCTATATCTTCTTTATCTTGTCCTATTATAATCTGGTCATCAGCGAATAATAAATTGTGCAGTAAATGGCCATTAATGTTGATTCCCATTCCCCTACATGACTTATTCTATTTCATTAATACATCTTCTAAATATATCTTGAACAATGTTGGTGACATCCCGCATCCTTGTCTTAATCCTTTTGTTATATCAAATTCTGAGGATACTCTATTTCCAACCTTAATACTTGCTTTACAATCATACATTCTTTTTATAAAATGTATAAAAGATTTTGGTATTCCAAACTTCTCCATTGCCACCCAAAGCTTGTTCATGGGTACAGAGTCATATGCCTTTTCCAGGTCTTTAAATGCCATATGAACTTCTTTTCCTTTAGCCAACAACTTTTCTATAATCTGCCTAATCACAAATATATTATGAAGGCATGATTTACCTGCTGTGAAACCTGTTTGTTCTTCTGATATTCTATTTTGTATTAGTTCCTCCAATCTAATTTTAATAATTGTACTTAACGTTCTACTAATTGCTGCCATAACACTGATGCCTCTATAGTTTGATGGATCTCTTTTATTCCCTTTATTTTTGTATATTGCACTAATATACGATAACTTCCACTCATCTGGAATAGGATCTCCTTCTATCACTTGGTTAAAAAGTCTAGTTAAAATTCTTATAATTCCTGAACCACCATATTTAATTAGTTCCATGGTTATTCCTCCTGGACCTGCCGCTTTTCCATTTTTTGCTGTTTTCAACATGTTTCTTACCTCCTCTTCTGTTATAGGTTCTATTATGTCACCCTTTCCATTATCCAGTGTAGCATAGTCTATAAATTCTCTCCTAGTTTCTGTTAAAATCATTTTAAAATATTCCTGAAAAGTTTTCATTGGTACTAAATTATGCCTTTCATCTGAAAAAAAATACAAGTCTTAAAGCCAGTGGACACTTCGCTCAATGAGTTCAATTTTGTAATTGTACTTTGCTGCAAGCCACCGCTCTTCTATTCCTCGGTGTTATGCATTGATGAGGCAATATTAAATACGGATGGGCTGGTTCTGAACTGAAAGAACAGTCATGTGTGGGATTATGAAAATCCTCATCCCATCTTTGAGAGGCGTCACTAGCGGAGATTTTCGGTGAACGTATGATTAGGCGTAATTTCTGACCATATCATTGACCCCTACCTTCTTCCCCAGAGGTTAAATGGTGTCATTTATAATACTTTTTAAAGCACATCCTACCTAGATTGCTAGAAGAAGTTCCTCTTCACATCAGGCTCCTCCCCATTTCTGCCGGAATGTGCGAAATCATTTGGATGAAGTGTATCCTGACAGCTGGATATAGGAAGAGGTAGTTCAACTGTAGCGTTGCCAGCTCATTCTCTAGATCTCTGTCCACTTGATTATTTTTGTGGGGACATCTGAAAACACTGATGTATGCGACCCCTGTTTATACAGATAATCACAGCATGTGATGTGATCCGCGAGACATCTAGCATCTTGAACGAGATATGAGAATCCTTTAGTCGCCGATGTCGTCTGTGCTGTGAGAATGGAGGTGGCCAATTTGAACAGTTTCTCTAATGAGTCTGCACGTGCTTCACTTTTTTTTCCGATTTACTCAAATGCATTGTTTCTTATTTCCCAATAATTTTATGTATGACATGTGTACATACACTGTACCTCTTCATATTATTACTCTTGTGATCGCTGCACTATCATTTATTTAAGTACTGTGCAGTATAATTGCTCATTCTATTTACGAAATCTATTGTACTCTACAATATGTGCATTATTATTATAACCTTTCAAACAATTGTCCTTACAATACGTATAGTTAGTGTAGAAAGTATTGTTAACTTAAAAATAGCAAAAACCGAAATAAATAATTCCATTATTTCTTCACTACATACAAAAACAAAAAAAAATATACACCTTTAAATTGAACTCTATGAAGTTAAATACACGCAGTGTCCTCTGTTTTAACATGATAATTAATGTGTAAAAATTATTTGTACATGAATAACAAAAATTAACCAACAAAAAGTATTGATACAGTACTAAGTTTTTTGGTCAACAGAATGTTCACATGAAGTCGAGTGGGAGTGGGTCTGGTAGTGTTATTTACACTAGCCTTGCCGTGTAATTATGTGTGTTCTGGCTGCAGATTAAGCTGGAATGGGGCGCAAAGATAGAAAAACTACAGTAGAAGAAATGTAATCAGTTAGTGGTTTGCATAATGAGTGTAAATCTCTAAATGGAATTAGTAAAATAATTGGAAGGCCAAGACCAAACATTCAGAATATAATTGATAGAGTTGGCGAACAAAAATATTTCGAAATAGCCATAGATCAGGACGTCCTAGAAAACTGTATGTTAATGTTGAAAAAGCATAAAGCATTAATGAGAAAAGTAAAGCATAAACCTAAAAGTAGTGCCCCTAAATTAGCAGCTAGTATCAAGAATTACTTTTATATTAGTATTTCTGATAGCGATATTCGTAACAGTCTATGGGTTAACGAACTGCATGGAAAAACAGCCCGTAGAAAATGCTTAATAAATTAAAAAAAACTGGAAAATAAATTTGAACTTCCCTAAAACACACATAAACAGCCCCAAAGAATATTTGTAAGAACGTAATTTATACCGTCGAGCCTAAAATCAAAATTTCCCGTTCAGATGGAAGAAGAAAAGTCTGGAGGAATTAAAATACAGAGCTACAAAAGCAAAATCTCCAACCCACTGTGAAGCATAGTGGTGGTTCGTTATTAGTATGGGGTACATGAGTATCTCTGGAGTCGGGACCTTGCATTTTATCGATGGTGTGATGGATCACAAACAGTGTATGAACATACTGAAGACCAATCTTCATACTTCTGTAGAGGAAACGGGGATTGAACAAGGTTTTGTATTTATGTAAGATAATGATCCCAAATACATCGGTTTCAATACGCGTTTATGGATTTTGTATAACACACCAAAAGTACATGGAAATGCCTCCCTAATCTCCGGATATAAACTGTATTGAGAATTTATGGAAACATCTGAAAAGGAGAATTCGTTCAAAGCAGGTTTCCAACAAACAAAGATCTGAGAAACGCTTTGGAAGAAGAATGGAGAAATATGCCTTCTTCAATAACTTCAAATTTAGTCGGATCGATTCTACGTCGTCCTCAAGGCATCTTGGAATCAAAGGAGCTTCCAACCAAGCATTGAACTAAAAAAGTAAAGACTGAAAACAGTCATGATATGAGACTGTATCAATACTTTTTGTTTGTTAATTTTTGTATTTGTATACATTATTTTGTTACTCGTTAATTGTTATGTTAAAACAGAGGAAACCGCGTGTATTGAACTTTATAGAGTGCAATGTAAATTTGTAGCCTATAATTTTGTTTTTGTATATAGTGATGAAATAATTAAATTTCTCTCTGCGATATTTTTCAATACTTTCTGCACTAACTGTACGTATATAGTTTTGTAATCCATGTACTGAGCCAATATTCCAATACCGTATTCTGTAAAATAATGAATAAACAATTAAACCAGAAGTTCATCTACGTACGTAACTAATTTACAGGACATACATAATAAAGGAAGAGAGGAAAAAAAAGTGTACACATACTGTACGTAGTTTCGAACGTGATGCATCAATCTTACATTTGCGTCGGTAGTAGGACTGCTATAATCACTGAGCTAAAGGCGCATGCTTGTTAGAAGTTACAGTCTCTGTATCAAAATATTTCCATTTTAATTTGAAATAATCAGTGGTGTGCCAACTATTTTACAAATTGAATCATAACTTTGATATTTTTATTCGTAGACCATTAGTTCATTATCTCAAAATGCTTATATAATACCCTCCTATACGTAGTTAATTTTGTGCGGTATAATTCATTTACACCCTGTATATATATATATATATATATATATATATATATATATATATATATATATATATATGCCTATAAGTATACTCGGAAATATTAAAACAATGGTATCAATGTAATCACGTAGACTTTCACGGCCGGAGTTGCTATGATGATCTTGATGAAGATTTTCGGGCTGTAGGCCGTGGTCGTGAGACTTGTAGTTCCCCGGAGCAGATATATTAAGGTTGGTAATGGTACCGGCCTTACGAAGGCCTTGACCCAGTAATAGAGGTGCTTGTATTGAAGTGCGTCGAAAATTTTGTGTTGGCTGTTGAAAGTGCTCCTCTCACAGCTGGATTCTTGAAATATGCTTGAAGGTGAAGATGCTGTTCTCTTTTTGCTTAAGCTTCTCGATCTTAAAAATGAAGTCTTGAGGTGGTTTCTTGGAATTTTTAAGGACTTGGAATAAGGTTTGTGAGAAGCATTACGGTAGTTTTAAGGAGTTCAGGATTTAGGAGGATTTTGGATATGAGGGATAGTAGTTGGAAAACTAGGTTTTCAGGGTTGGTGGTGGAGGGTGGAGGGGTAGGGGTTGTGGGAGTGTTCACACTTGGTGCTGGAGTGAAGATTTTTGAAGATTTTTCTGGCTCTATTTTTTGAAGTGAAGCTTCGGTGATGTGTTGTGATATCCTTGGCGTGTTTTCGTCTTGTATTGCTGTATTCTTTGTAGACTGGGCACTGCCGGTAGCTGGCTGCATGAGTTTCGTTACAATTTGTGCATTGGAGTTCAGTTGCTGTGCAGTTTTTGAGGCTATGGTTGCCTGCACACTTGACGCATTTCTGTTTTCTTCTGCAGCATTCAGCCAGGTGGCCGAATCCTTGACATTTATAACATTGGATTCCACCGGCTGGCGTCTTGTAGGTTTCGAGTCTAATTTTAACGTTGAAAATGTCGGTCAGTTGGACTATTTTTGATGTGAAGTCTGGTTTGTGGAAGAAAGTTAGAATCCAGACAGGAATAGCAGTCTTGAGTCTGGATCCTTCTTGAAAACTGGTTTTGAAAAGTTGCCTCACGTTGTGGATAGGGTATCATTTGTCTGCAAGTTCCTGAAAGATTTCATGGGATGTAATTTTTGCTGGGAGTCCTTTTAGTGTTATTTTCTGGGTCATATGTGATCTTCGTTTGTAAATATGTGTATGAAACTGCATTTCATGGTCGTATAGTACTTTTTGGACTTGTTTAAATGCATCTTTGTCTTTAGTGTAGATCTTTAGTTGGTCTTTGGTATGCTGTATAGCAATGTCTTTTTCATTGCCTGTAGAGACAGCAGCAATGCGTGTTAGCTTGTAGGCATTGATGTCACTGGCGTCTACGACGATTGGTGGAGGTGTGTCTGGTGGTTTCTGAAGAGATATGAATCTATTATTAATCTCTATCTGGAGAGTTTTGACTTTGGTGACGTTTCTGGCAGTATGTTTAGGCTTAGGAAGAGTGAAGTTGTCTTCCATTTGCGTGTCTTTGTTGTTCGAAGTCTTGGGAGTCTTCCCTTCGTCTCCGATGTGTCTTATCTGGTCGGCAGGAGTCTGGCGAGGTTTGCACTGTTGAAAATCAGCGTTTTGGTCTTGCTCTTTCTTCAGACTTCTGTTCATTTGCAGTAGGATGTTCATTCTAGAAGCTCGATGTAGTTCCCCGACGTTTCGCCAGAGACTTCGCCTGGCATCCAATGGAAGTCCATAACGCTGACCAATCAGAAGGCAGATACAACTTACGAACACATCGCGGTGAACGTATAAATAGGACAGACAGCGGACAGAATTGCCAGTCTCAAGACAACCCTTGAGGATGCCAGGCGAAGTCTCTGGCGAAATGTCGGGGAACTACAAGCCTCACGACCACGGCCAACAGCCCGAAAATCTTCATCTAGATCATCAATGGTATCAACGTTTACTCGGAATCACGGAAAAGACACTAATGTACTGTACATTGTATTCCTCCTCTACTCTAAACTTAAGTATCATTTACTATGCGAACTAACAATGAAGCAACGCAAAAACGGGATAAATACCACTGCCAATGTCATAATTTGAAAACTCAGTTAGTGAGTCTTAGGTGTTATATTTGATTAAAGAATGACAGACCAATAAAACGATTAAATGTTTAGAATGTTCTCGTAGACATTTCTAAGAACTGGGTAACGAGTAAAACATTTTGGTAAATACTTGTATTCTACATTCGTCAGGTGGTATTTGTTCCGTTTTTGCATGAAATTCTAAATGTAAACATATGAACTAGACATGGGGCTACATATTCCAGAGCTAGGTCAAAACAAACAAAGTCGCCGATGTTGCACAAATAAACCCTTACTGTTAATATTCTCAACATGTTTTAATGTTCTCCTGCGGGCGCATGCGTACTTAACAATGCATGTATGTATGTAGGCCTATGTATGTATGTCGGTTTATGTATTTATGGATGCATGTATGTAGGTCAATACTTATAAAATGCATAATAAAATTCTGTTGAGGTATTAGCAAAATAAAGAATAATAAAATTAGTACGGTTTTAGCGCAAAACAAATTTGATATGGAATTCATGATAAAAAGGTTGAAAAACACATATGAATCATGGGGTCTCACAGTAAATTTACAAAAAACAGAATATCTGGCAATAAATAGCAATGAAAGAGAAAATTTAATATTGGAAGAAGGAATCCAAATAAAGCAAGTGAAACAAACTAAATATTTGGGAATGATTATGGATAACATCGAAGGTATAGGCAAAGAGAACATAAAACATAGAATTGATTTGAGTAGCAAAATAATATCATCATTAAATTCCATATGGTGGGATAAGCATATTTGGAAGGACACAAAAAAATATATTGGTAAAACATTGGTGGAATCTGTTGCAATGTACGGAAGTGAGGTATGGACAATCAATAAGTACTACAAGAATAGACTAATAGCTCTAGAAATGGATTCTTTACGAAGAAGTTCCACAAAGTCTAAATTAGAACATGTCACAAATAAGGAAATTAGAATGGAAGCAGAAGAAAGCATAATTGAAAGAATTGAGGAGAAGGAATTAAAGTGGTTAGGACATGTTTTAAGAATGGAAGATGAGCGATGACCGAAGCAACTATATGAATGGCATCCGAACAGAAAGAAGAAAAGAGGAAGACCAAGGTTAACATGGAAGGAAAACATGAAGACAGTAATGCAAGGTAGAGGGCTAAGCATCGAATATGCCCAAGACCGTAGGCTTTGGAGGTTTGACACGGGAAGACGGCAGGAGCTGTAAAAACATGAAGATAGATAGATAGACATGATAAGTGCCGTCGTCCTCAATTTTGTTAAAATATTTTAAAACTAGGACTTTCTGAGAATTATGGTTAGAGTATTTTTAACTTTTATTTTCCATGTGGTGGTCGGCGTTAATATGGTGATTGGTTTAACTAGATTTTCCTCCTGGGTATATGAAATTTTTAATTTTAATTGAATCTTAGCCTAAATTAAAACTTCTGCTGGTCCTTCCTAAATATAATGTGTTACAATCTATACCTACATGTTAATTAGTACCCTTCTTTACTTTTTAAAATATTATTTTCTCCCATCCAACTGTTTATTACATTATTAATACAGGCCTATTGTATGTAATTTATGTATGTATGTTGCAAAATTATTCTGGAACTCCTGTAATTCTAACCAAATTTGGTACATATATCACTTACAAGTCGAAAATTATATTGCGTCGTATATGTTCACCGCTGTGGTCTCCAGGTACCGTCCTGCCTTGTCACGCAGCGGGCCCAGGTTCGATTCCCGGTCGGGACAAGTTTCCTGAGTGAGTTTTATTTCGTGGTTTTTCCTCATCTGTAAGATAAATATCAGGGAACTTTAAAGCCCAAACGATCCCCGAACACCATCAGGCCATGATTATCATCAATATCATATTCGCCTAAGTTTAGTTTAAGGCCTCTTCTGGCGCTTCGTTACCATCATAACCTATCATATATCATCGGGGCAGCCTAACTGCGCCTTCCAGGCGCCCCAAACTCAGAAGTGGGTTACAAGTACACCATGCCGAAGAGAACACCAGAAATGTCGAAATGATAACCGCGGGCATTTGGAAAAAAATATATTTTGCACGGTATACGATATATGTGGCACCTCTGAGAGCTGAGAGAGGAAGACATGTAAAACCAATCGAAATAGACCGACATTGCTCTAGAATCAGTAGCTTTAGGGATAACTAAGCTGATTGGTGACAAGAAGACGGGATAAATTACTACGCTCGCAGCATCGGGTAATCAGCTAGTCTTCATAAGTAATGCCACGAGTGATTTCCAAATTATCGATAAATTCACGACTCACGAAGTGAGGAGTGAATTTATCTAGAGAATTTGGAAATCAAGAGTGGCATTTGTTAGGACTATTTAACGAATAAAATTAAGCTGTTTACTCACAAATCATTATTTAACTATAGTTATTTTAAAATATTTATATATTTAAGGGCGATGTTTGAAAACAAATGAGAAACGATAGGTACGCTTCTACTGCTTCTTTTGTTTATCACTGCAACCAGATCATACTATTTATTGCCAAAGGAACGCAATATTGTAAGAATGCTCTCTAGTGGAGAAAAAATGAAACACATCAATCTGTATATTAATTCATTTTTGATGTCGTATGATGTAAATATGACAATTATATTTTTCTCGATTATTACCTGGGAAAAAATACATTTAAGAAAGTGCAAACAGTGGTTTCTTTTTTTGGTGGTATAATCAATTGCTACAAATGTTGACATGTAAGCACTATTATATACAATCTGGTAGCCGTATTTGTTATAGGCTCAGTCACTGCAAAATAACGGTCAGACCTGTTCAGAATATTAAAAAGGAGGAGCTTTGTTTAATATATGATAATCCTAACACTGATAAATATTTCGTGAAACACGACTCTGATTGGTTGTAAAACAGGAATCATTGAAACGTGATTGGTCATTGACTCCCATTTGGGGCATGAGTTAAATAGTCATACCAGTTATGTAAATACGTTGAACCGCAGTGTAAACAAAATAATGTGTAACTCTAAATTATTATTGCATATTGTGTAATTCGACAAGAAATAAATAATTTCTTCTATTCCGTTTTTTATTGTTTCATTACAATTAAACGAGTGCATCTTGTAGGAAACATTGACAATATAAGAGTAAACAGTACTAGAGCGATGATTGTACTTTGAAAATAAATAATAGTTTTAAAAAACTAAAACAACGCGCTTTATTAGAAAACCGAACTAAAAAATGAAAAATAATTTTAATTTCCAACACGCATGGGGTAAATAATTTTACCATCAAAAGCGTGGGGTGCTCTATATCAATTAATATATCTGATAATAAACAGATATTGGTAAAAGTAAAGTCTCTAAGAAGAAAATGTAAAAATCAGAAAAAAAAACACCCCACACTTTTGATGGTAAAATTATTTATCCCAAGCGTGTTGGAAATTAAAATTATTTTTCATTTTTGTAGTTCGGTTTTCTAATAAAGCGCGTTGTTTTAGTTTTTTAAAACTACTATTATTTTTTATTTTTTAGTTTTAATATTTTACAGAATAAGATAAAAATGTAAATAGCTTTAAATTCGATACTATTGTAGTATGAGCTGAAAGTAATACTCTTCTGAAAAACCTCCCAACCGGATTTGGACCAGCGACCTATGGATTACTGAAATTATATACCACTAGAGTTCACAGCTCCACCAACTGAGCTCTTACAACGATTAACTAAAAAGTCGACAAGTCCACAACCTATTATACCAGTTTTAATTTTTTTTTATTTTCTGATGATTCTGGCCAGTATTTTAGAAACAAATATGAAAATATTGTATTGTCACGGGTCCTTTACAAGTATACAACGCTTCAAGTCGATCCGATGTTTCTAAGTGGGTGAAAATCGCGTTAAAAAATTCTGTTACATAGATACAAATACACTTTTTTTTTTATTTTCTGATGATTCTGGCCAGGATTTTAGAAACAAAATATGAAATTATTGCCTTGTCACGGGTCTTTTACAAGTATACAAAGTTTCAAGACGATCCAATGATTTTAAGTGGGTGAAAATCGCGTTGAAAGATTCCGATAGATAGATAGATAGATAGATAGATACAGGTCAAGCTAATATAAAGCGTGTAATAATTACATACAAAGCAGATATAATTTTGATATGAAAAAAATTAATTAATACTGGACGAATATAAGGTTTGCTTTTAATATTTGTCGAAACTGTTGTAACTCCTCCCTTTCTCGTTACGAATGCAATGTTTAACAACCCCAGAGGGCTTTACTCTGGCGATATATTATAGTGTAACCATGTACTGTAATATCGTACTGTTTCACATCTCTCGAAGCAAAAAGTCGGTATTTGAGCAAAGTTTGTACTCGGAATTAACTAAAGTCGATTGGGTCAGTTGACCACAAGTTGAAATTACTTCAGATAGACCCACAAACCAGAACAAGTTACACACATCTTATACGTTTAAACATACGAGGTTTGGGCACTTAACCACAAACGAGGGAAATTCTGAAAAATATCAGAATTCAAATATTTATGGCTAATTATTATATTTATTACATAATTCAGTGATAGCTGTTTCGGTACACTGTACCTTCTTCAGACATGTTAACAAATTATGAATTGTGTTCCAACTGATCTAAGCAACAATACAACAATATTTATTCAAATTTTTAAATTTAACAAAGGGATTCATTCAAATCAAGTTGAGAATTTAACAGTTTTTTACTACTTTTAAATTTATTAATTTCTACAGCCTCCAAAAGATCTAACTTCTTACCCTTATCACAAATATGTAAAATTTCAAAATTTGGATCGAAACAATGATTAAATTGGAATAGGTGATTATTTATGATTATTTATGATTGATTATTTATCACTAATAATTACAAACGGGAATGAGGTGCAAAAATAAATTAAATATAGACTCAACTCTGGAATCGGGTGCTACTACGCATTTCTTTACTCATTATTTAATAAAAATAATATTAACATTTGTGAATACATTTACTTAATGTCTTATATATATGGCCTACTGTAAGAGATAGATTAATTCATTAGGGTTTATTACTTTCTTTGTACATATTTTTTCTTTTCTTTATGTACCGCGGTGGACTAGTGGTTACACTCCTTGCGTCTCGTCCCCAGGGTCGCGGGTTTAAACCCGGCAGGGGTCGATGGATTTTTTAGGATGGAAAAATCCAAGGAGCAAGTCCTCCGGAAGGGACTTTAAGCCGTAGGTCCCGAGTCTAAAGATTTTCAGGCTCGTAAAGATCCTTAAGCCTGAATGAAAAGGCCTCTAAGCAAAATTTACCGAATTTTCCCGTCCTAGTACTACCTTGGTTTCCTAATTGTCAGTATGAGGCGGAACGCTGACCACGGACCACTCAATTGACATCTATACGAAAACAAGTGTAACTAAATTAGAAAGGTTCAAATTCTTCCCTATAGGGTGAGAGCGCTTAAATCTCTGTTAAGGGAAACATGGACTTACAAGATTACAAGAAGATGTATAGTAGATTCGAGCTGTTATTTCTTTGAGTCTACGTTATTCCATAAGTTAATTTTAATTGTTTTTAATTTATTGTATTCCATCCATAGTAATTCTGCCCGAAGGCAGGTCCTTCACTGCAATCATATCATTTTCATGCTATGCTTGCAGCTTTACTAGGGAATTGTGTAGGTGTGGTAGCTTCCCGTTGCTTTCCACACCGGTGAAGGATGATGATGATGATGAAGATGATAATGATAAGGATGATGGTGATGGTGGCCATATGATTTCGGGGACCGTTTGGGCCTTAAAGTTTTCCTGACATTTGTCTTACAGGTGAGGAAAAACCCCGATAAAAACCTCACCCAGAAAAACTGCCCCGACCGGGGATCGAACCCGGGCCCGCTGCGTGGAAAATTAGACAATATTTTCATTATTGTTCATTTTGACCAGATAATTATTTGTTTAGTTCGTACTGTTATTGTTAACTTTTTTGTATTTAAATGTAACATATGTTTGTCCTGGTGAGTGGAAGAGAAGGCCACATGGCCTTAACTCCACCAGGCTAAATAAATATATTATTACTATTATCATTTCAGGGTTGACATCCCCACTTCTCTCAACAAAGTTAAATTACGATTATTTCAGTTATACTATCCATCCATAGTAATTTTGTCCGAAGACAGGTCCTTCACTACAAACATAGCATTTTCATGCTATGCTTGCAGCTTTACTAGGGAATTATAGATATGGTAGCTTCCCGTTGCTTTCCACACCGGTGAAGGATGATGATGATGACCATATGATTTCGGGGACCGTTTGGGCCTTAAAGTTTTCCTGACATTTGTCTTACAGGTGAAGAAAAACCCCGATAAAATCCTCACCCAGAAAAACTGCCCCGACCGGGGATCGAACCCGGGCCCGCTGCGTGACAAGGCAGCACGCTACCTTGAGACCACAGCGGTGTACTATAATAATAATAATAATAATAATAATAATAATAATAATAATAATAATCTTCACTTCCTGGTTTAGGCAAGAGTTGCCTGTTCCGACAATAATAATAATAATAATAATAATAATAATAATAATAATAATAATAATAATAATACTAATAATAATAATATAATAATAATAATAATAATAATAATAATAATAATAATCCATAGTAATTCTGCCCGAAGGCAGGTCCTTCACTGCAATCATAGCATTTGCATGCTATGCTTGCAGCTTTACTAGGGAATTGTAGGTGTGGTAGCTTCCCGTTGCTTTCCACAATTAATAATAATAATAATAATAATAATGATAATAATAATAATAATAATAACAACAATAATAATAATAACTCATAACAGCTATAATAGGGTCTATGGCCTGCGCGACCTTGATTTTCCAGACTACATGAATGTGAAATATGGTCTTTTGCTTAAAAAGGACAAAATATTGCGAGTGTTTGAAAATAAAGTGCTTAGGAAAGTTTGGATAACAGCGAGAGGAACACACAGGTGAATGGATAAAACTTGCATATCCGTGAAATGTATTATCTTTATGGTAAATCAGATGTAATAAGATCCCGGGACGTAGCCAAGTGGTCTAACGCAACACGTCTTTGTACAGACTTATAGAACACGCGCTGGTTTGAGTCCACATGATGGATAAAAAATTCTCGTGACTTTTCGGTCAGTATGGGACCTTATCCATCCAGCACAATCATGAGGAATTTGGGTAGTTAAAATAAGCAGCGACTCCAAGTATAGATATCCGGTCAGAATCAATGTTACGATTGGTAGTAAGATTATGTTTTACAGTTCAAACAATTTTCCGATTGAGGGTCTTTCCACTTTTCAGCGGTTGCCCTTTTACCAGCCGGCTGCTGGCCCTTCACATCCACATGTGTCAATCACAGAGGTAGATGATCAACAGCCAGTGTAGGGGTCACATGTGGTTAGCATGTCGAGTCCCCCAGCCGTTATAGCTGGTTCCTCAACCTGGAGCCGCTACTTATTGTAGCTACCCAATTGCCTCACGATGCTGGGTGGGCACCGGTCCCATACTGGCCGAAATACCATGAGAAAATCTCTTCCCCCATGGAGACTCGAACCAGCGCAAGTCCCGTAGCTCTGCGCCAAGGCTTCCTACCTTAACCGCTCGGCTACAGCGCGGGACTCAAACAATTTAACATCTGGAAATGTCAGTGAGATAGGTGCAAAATTGAGATTATAGCTTGTGTTCAGCACATCTAAGTGGATGTTTTTTATTGAATACTACACATGGAGGCGGCTGCGTTGAACAATTATTCGGTCACTTGCTCTCCAACTCCGGGTCCTGAGTTCACTTTTCGATCACTCCATGTGGGATTTGTGGCGGACGAATTGGAGCCAGAGAATTTTACTCATCGGCCGCGGTGGACTAATGGTTATGCTCCTTGCCTCTGGTCCCGAGGGTCGCGGGTTCAAACCCGGCCGGGGTCGATGGATTTTTTAGGATGGAAAAATCCAAGGAGCAAGTCCTCCGGGAGGGACTTTAAGCCGTGGGTCCCGAGTCTGAAGATTTTCAGGCTCGTAAAAGATCCTTAAGCCTGAATGAAAAGGCCTCTAAGCAAAATTTACCGAATTTTCCCGTCCTAGTACTACATTGGTTTCCTAGATGTCAGTATGAGGCGGAACGCTGACCGCGTACCACTCAAATTACATCTATACGAAAACAAGTGTAACTAAATTAGTATGGTTCAAATTCTTCCCTGTAGGGGAAGGGCGCCTAAATCTCTGTTAAGGGAAACATGGGCTTACAAGAAGAAGAAGAATTTTACTCTCGATGTCTTTCGCTTTCCCCTGCCAAAATTCTCACTTCAACACTTCTCCATACTCATGCCAACCATTTAGTTTAATTTCATTAAATTTGTTCCTTTCCTGACAGACATGCTCAGGTGGCATCGCAGACCTTCAATGATGAAGGCTGGCCTGGCATTACGCAGGACATTACTAGAGAATTACATTAGTGTTCGTGGCCTCTTCTGATACAAAAAACAATGAAACCGGACTAAAACTTTTTTATTGTAAAAATATGCGTGTGTAGAAGTGCAGAAGAGCTAACACATAATATACTTACTTACTCACTGGCACTATCGAACCCGTAGGTTCATGGCCGCACGGACATAAGCCCTCCATACATCCCTATCCTGTGCTAATGTTTTCCAATCATTCCCTGTATAATCTACTTCCCTCAAATCATAGTTAATGTTGTTCTCCCACCTCATTCTTGGTCTACCAACTGGGCGTTTTCCTTCTGGCTTTCCTACAAGAAGTTTCCATGCACGTCTTTCATTCCCCATACGCGCAACATGTCCTGCCCATCGCAGTCTACGGGACTTAACTGTTCTTATTATATCTGGCCTCCTATAAAGACCATGTAGTTCATTGTTATGTAGTCTTCTCCATTCACCTGTCTGTTCATCTCTCTTTGGTCCAAAAATTTTCCTAAGAACTTTATACTCAAATACTCGTAATCTCCTTTCCTCCCTTAAAGTAAGAGTCCATGTTTCGCACCCATATAATATAACTGGTAGAATAATAGTTTTATATATTTTCAGCTTAACGTTTTTTGAAAGGAGTTAACACATAATATAAATAAGTAATATTTTAAAAAACTAAAACAACACGTTTTATTAGAAAACCAAACTAAAAAATGAAAGATAATTTTAATGTCCAACTCGCTTGGGATAAAATTAAAGTGGTCAACAAAAAAATCATCTCCAACACATATAGAATAAAACTAGAGTTATCTAAAAAAATACCATCAAAAGCTTGTGGTGCTCTATATCAATTAATATATTTGATAAAAAACAGATATTGGTAAAAATAAAGTCTCTAAGAAGAAAACGTAAAAACCATTAAAAAAACACGCCACGTTTTTGATGGTAATTTTTGTTGTTGTAGATAACTCTAGTTTTATTTCAAGATGTGTTGGAGATCACTTTTTTTTTGTTGAGCACTTTAATTTTAGGGGCACGCCGTAGCGTAGTGGTTAAAGCACTGGGCTACAAGCCGGAGGGTCGAGGGTTCAAGTCCCGTTGGGGTGAGGATTTTTAAACTGACCCAAACCCTCTGGCGGCACTAAGACCCTGGGGTCGACTTAGCCTCTAGTGGAAATGAGTACCAGACGCTTGTTCTGGGGGTAAAGGCGGCCGTCACGCAGGGCTGACAACCCGGCTGACATAAAGTGCCGATTGTCTAGAAAAAGTGGGCGCCTTAACATCCTACTACCCCAAGGGCCTCCGGGCCTGTTGTGGGATCACTTTACATTACTTATTTTAATTTTATCTCAAGCGTGTTGGAAATTAAAATTATTTTTAATTTTTTAGTTCGGTTTTATAATAAAGCGTGTTGTTTTATTTTTTTAAACTATTATTTATTTTTCAATTTTTAGTTTGGTTTTCTAATAAAACGTGTTGTTTTAGTTTTTTAAACTATTATTTATTTTTAGTTTAATTGATTGTCATAAACCTGAATCGCATGACAATTTATCATAAGTAATGCCACGAGTGATTTCCAAATTATCGATAAATTCACGACTCACGAAGTGAGGAGTAAATTTATCTAGAGAATTTGAAAATCAAGAGTGGCATTTGTTAGGACTATTTAACGAATAAAATTAAGCTGTTTACTCACAAATCATTATTTAACTATAGTTATTTTAAAATATTTATATATTTAATGTAAACGGCGATGTTTGAAAACAAATGAGAAACGATAGGTACGCTTCTAGTGCTTCTTTTGTTTATCACTGCAACCAGATCATACTATTTATTGCCAAAGGAACGCAATATTGTAAGGAGGAGCTTTCTTTAATATGGTAATTATAACACTGATAAATATTTGGTGAACACGACTCTGATTGGTTGTAAAACAGAAATCATTGAAACGTGATTGGTCATTGACTCCCATTTGGGGCATGAGTTAAATAGTCTGCTTAATACTCTTCTAAAAAATCCTCCGGTCCGGATTAGAACCAGCGACCTATGGATTACTGAAATTATATACCACTACAGTCCACCACTCTACCAACTGAGCTCTTACAACGATTGACTAAAAAGTCGGTAAGTCAGCAACCTTTTATACCGGTTTTTATTTTTTTGAATTTCTGATGATTCTGGCCAGGATTTTTTGAAAAAAATGAAATTATTGTATTGTCATTGGTTCTTTACAAGTATACAATGTTTCAAGTCGATCCAATGTTTTTAAGTGGATGAAAATCGTGTTCAAAGACTCCTTTACATAGATACAGGTCAAGCTAATATATAGCGTTAATATAATGGATTGAGACCCTTTCTGCATAAAATCATTTAAATAGAATACAATCACGTTGTAAAACATATCAATTAAGACAGATTTAATAGAGACTAATTTATTCAATTTACTTTACAACTGAAATGTGTAGATGTATAAACTGTAAATAAGGCCATAATTTATAAATGCTCTTTTCATATACTATTATAACTTTTTATTATCAGTTTTATTGTGTAATATATTTCCATCAGCGAAGAATGAATTTCCATTGTGATACACAGTAAAATCATCCATACATTGTGGGAAAATGTTGTTTTATTTTATGATATGGAAGCAAATAGATTCCTCCTTTGTGTTTCGCGCAAATGCTTGTAATATATGACAGTACACTGAAGTGAAACGTAATACTAATTTCGAAAAAAAAAAGTAGTTAGCTATGCATATTGAAGTACAAGCTCTCACAATGAAAACAGAAAGCATTTCATGTGTAATCTGTATATTTCTCCAATTTATCTTTATTACAGAATATTCCAAATGACGTTTCCATCGAGACAATATATAGAATTTGTAAAAAAAAAATATTTACTAGTAATCTAATCCAACACAAGAAACTTCTATATTTAACCTATATAAAGAGAACGCTGTAATCGTATATTGTTATAAATTGAGTGAATGGTGAAATATCCATCCATCCATCCATAGTAATTCTGCCCGAGGGCAGATCTTTCACTGCAACCATAGCATTTCCATGCTATGCTTTCCAGATTTACTAGGGAGTCCACCGCTGTGGTCTCGAGGTAGCGTGCTGCCTTGTCACGCAGGGGGGCCGGGTTCGATCCCCGGTCGGGAGAGTTTTTCTGGGTGAGGTTTTTATCGGGGGTTTAAGGTCCAAACGGTCCCCGAAATAATATGGCCATCATCATCATCATCATCATCATCATCATCATCATCATCATCATCATCCTTCACCGGTGTGGAAAGCAATGGGAAGCTACCACACTTACAATTCCCTAGTAAAGCTGCATGGAAGTGCTATGATTGCACTGAAGAACCTGCCTTCGGGCAGAAATGGAAGGGAAATCGAGTGTGTGGTGAAAATTCGGGAAACGGGAGAACCCGAGAAAACGCAAAAACTCCGGTATGGGCTACCATCAATACTCCTCTGAAACCGCTGGGATTGGAAGCTAGATCCCGTCGGGGCAACCGCCCGCACTAGACATGCATATACCGAGACGACTTCATTATAGGTACTTTATCTCATATCATTTTTCCGGACAGCAGTAGAGGGTTTATATTTTTAATTGCGTGTAGGCAAACAGTTTTCGGATACTTTTGAAATCCACAATGGGTTAAAGCAGGGAGATGCACCATCTCCTCCACTATTTAATTTTCTACTAGAGCATGCCATCACATAGGCTCAATTCTGGAAATGCATGCTATTATGCATTGCATAGACTCTTGATGACCCAACTCCTTTCAAAAAAACGTTAAACTGAAAATACATAAAATTATTATTCTACCAGTTATATTATATGGGTGCGAAACATGGACTCTTACTTTAAGGGAGGAAAGGAGTTTACAAGTATTTGAGAATAAAGTACTTAGGAAAATTTTTGGACCAAAGAGAGATGAACAGACAGGTGAATGGAGAAGACTACATAACAATGAACTACATGGTCTTTATAGGAAGCCAGATATAATAATAACAGTTAAGTCTCGTAGACTACGTTGGCAGGACATGTGGCACGTATGGGGAATGTAAGACTTGGATGAAAGCTTCTTGTAGGAAAGCCAGAGGGAAAACGTCCAGTTGGTAGACCAAGAATGAGGTGGGAGAATAACATTAACTATGATTTGAGGGAAGTAGATTATACAGGGAATGATTGGAAAACATATCATCTTCACTTCATCTCATCTTAAGGGGGAAAAATAGTTCGATCGCCACCAACAGGTATTGAAATTATGTGATAACGGGGATCTAGTGAGGTACTACAATGGTACTGCCTAATGACTCCGAGCCTGATCAATAAAAAAGGGCAGAAGGGGCTAAGAGGAGGTAGTCTCTCCTCGCGGCCAAGGAAATAACTAAAAAATGGCGGCATTAGTCATGGGAAAAGAATATGATGTACCGGACCCGGAAGACAACCTAGCAGGCTCGGGTTCGATACCCGGCCGGGTATTGTTAAATTAATTTAATATAATTTAATTGTAAAATTTGAATTTCGGGGTCAGGAGGGATATCAGTGAACACTTTTTAATCGCTTGATTGTACACTAGATTTCTGCTATAATGAAAGTCCCTGCGCAGTACATATGTTTAGAAGGCAAGTGGTAAGGTTGATAGCGATTCGTCTGTCGGATGTGGATGTTATGCCTGGTGGACCCTTGGTACTTTTTGACATGAGTATGCTACGTGCTGGCACCAAGTTTCGCCTTCTCCCTTCTTTTCATCATCATCCCTCATAAAAACATACATTACACTGCACAAATACATAAACATACGTACGTATATTCCTCTCTATACACAATACAATATCACTTTATCTATGTAAAGTGGTCTGCCGAATTGGTTCGTAAATTTAAATTAAATCATATAAACGTCATCTATTCGCCCATCGTGATACCCGAAGCACGTAAAGTGGAGTGAGTGGCATTAGAAACACACACACGAATATATATTTCAAACATACAGTTTACCAATAATTTTTAATACACCTAGCAAATCACAAAACACAATTATCCATAATCTCAGATCTCGTTTTGGAGGGAATGTCTTCTCATTGACATGTTTGATTTTATTAAAAAAATGTGAACAAGAAAATCACCAAATTTATACAAATCTTAGGAATAAAATATTAAAAGCTAAATTAGTGTAAAATTCAAAAGAATAAAAACATATAATACTTTAGCATTACCCCCCCTTTTATATGGAAGTGAGATTTGGACAATAAGAAGAAGAGACTGGAGCAGAATCAAAGCAACGGAAATGAAATTTCTCAGAAGGTCAACAGGATACTCTCTTTAAGATCGAAAAAAATGGAAATTTTAGAACAATTAGAAGTAGAATCGGTAGAAGAAAAACTCAACAGGTATAAATTAAACTTGCTAGAACATGTAAAAAGATAGGATAATTCAAGAATTCCAAAAATGATGCAATATAATTCCAAAGACATTGTCTACCAGGAAGATCTCTTAAAATACTTCTAGATGGGGCTGAAACAGATCTATAAAGGCCTAATTTGTGACGGATGATGACGGTGATGATGATTTTATCATAAGTAATGCCACGAGTGATTTCCAAATTATCGATAAATTCACGACTCACGAAGTGAGGAGTGAATTTATCTAGAGAATTTGGAAATCAAGAGTGGCATTTGTTAGGACTATTTAACGAATAAAATTAAGCTGTTTACTCACAAACCATTATTTAAATATAGTTATTTTAAAATATGTATATATTTAATGTAAACTGCGATGTTTGAAAACAAATGAGAAGCGATTGGTTCGCTTCATTAGCTTCTTTTCTTCGTCACTGCAACCAGATCATATTATTTATTGCCTAAGGAACGCAATATTGTAAGAATGCACTCTAGTGGAGAAAAAAAAAATAAACACATCAAACTGTATATTAATTCATGATGCAAATATGACAATTCTATTTTTCTGGATTATTACCTGGAAAAAAATACTTTTAAGAAAGTACAGTGGTTTCTTTTTTTGGTCGTATAATCAATTGCTAAAAATGTTTTTATATTAACTTCCGCATGCGCTATGTGTTGACATTCATGCACTATATGTACAATCTGGTAGCCGTATTTCTTAGAGAGTCAGTCACTGCAAAATAATGCTATGACCTATACAGAATGTTAAAAGGAGGTACTTTCTTTATTATGATAAACTTTAGTTGGTAAATTCTAGGCAAAACACGACTGTAATTGGTTGTAAATAAAAAATCATTCAAATGTGATTGGTCACTGACTCCCATTTGGGGCATGAGTTAAAAAGTCATGAGTAAACTAGCCCGTATTTGTTAATACTTATAATTTTTTTATTATATCGCTTTCGGGGAGCAGACTATTATATTGTTTTTTTTCCAGGTACGGAAAATAGGTGTATGGAATTATAACTATTATCGCCTCACTATGATGGTTGTCCAGCGGCTCCCTTTGTTTCCCCGCAACTGTTATATTGTATTAAATTCAAATATACCAACTACCGTCACTATAATAATTCCGCATGTTAATCATTGTCAAGCATTGTCACGCGGCATCCGCTTTTATATAAACGGAAAACCATCATAGTGAGGCGATAATACCTGTTTTGTATTTATATTATTTCTAGGAATCCGTCAAAATTTAAAACAAAATGATAATTAAAAATTCTTCCTTTCTTCTTTATCTTAGTTTAACAACTCCTTTTGTTGGTGCATTTACTTACCCACGTCACTCGGGCCTTGCAGGGACATAACCTGTCGGAAAGGATTTTAAACTCTTGATTATATACATACATTTTTGACCATACTGCATTTGGAATAATTTCTCGTATAATAGCCTATGTCATGAGAGAGATAAAAAGGAAGCTAATTTAAGTTCCTACATACATGATCCGTAGGTGTTCTCATCTTATTTTTAACAATTAGGTGGAGCGCCTGCCTGGATGAACGAATAGCTCAGTGCCTGGCCACTTCCGAGAAAACATATACATTTAATACAAGACATATCATTCACTCACACATGAATACACCATCCATCCATAGTAAATCTGCCCGAGGGCGGGTCTTTACTGCAATCATAGCATTTTCATGTTATGCTTTGCAGATTTACTAGGGATTTTATAGGTGTGGTAGCTTCCCGCTGCTTTCCACATCGATGAAAGATGATAACGATAAGGATGATGATGATGGCCGGAAGATTTTCGGGGACCCAAAACCTAGAGGGGACGCTTCAACAGCAGGTGGTCTCCTTACAGCAGAGGAGGGAGAAAATTCTACACGAGAGAAAGAGAGAGGGAGAACTACGATACTAACTCCGACGAATCCAATAAACACTCAGCAAAAAACGGCCGAACGCAAAAAGAATACCCCACCTCTAAGAGGTGAACGACCGGCGGACACAAGACCTCAAACAAGAAAATCACTAAGACTGCTGCATTTACCCGCAGAAAAGGAACTATTGAGAGGGGGAGGTTCGAAAAATACAGGTAAGACTAATGACAAGGGAACACAATAGGGTTTGTTGACAGTCGATTCATGGAATATCGAAGGGTTAAAACAAAAACTTTCAATGGACAGATGTGTAGAGTTTGTTGATACTTTTGATATATTAGCCCTAGGAGAAACATGGTCAAAAGCTAATGAATGCGTAAATCTATGTAATATGAAAGGTTATTTTAAGGGCAATGAAACTAGAGGGAAGAGAGGTGTTGCCATTTTATATAAAGCTAACTTAGACCCATATATTAAAAAGGTAAATATTGATTTAAAAGAGGTAATTTGTATATATTACCATACAGGAAGAGCAGAAATGTGTCTTGTCTATTTACCGCCAACCACTAAATTCCAGGTATGCCAATCCAAATTTTTTCGTTGAATTGTCTGACTCGTTGGCAGAAATAAAAGATAGGTTTCCGGAAGCGGGAATAATTATTTTAGGGGACTTTAACTGTAGGATTGGGGAGCAAAATATCACCATAAAATCAGATGATAATGAAACACGAGGTGAGGGTAGGAGAAGCAAAGATAAGATTATAAATTCAGAAGGAAACCAATTGTTAGCTTTTTGCGATGCATTTGAACTTGAAATTCTGAATGGGAAATATGGGGAAGATAAAAATGGAGAACTGACATTTATTAATAAAAATGGAGGTAGCGTAATCGATTATTCAACATGCACACAAGACATGATTCCAGTCCTAAGTAATTTCTGTATAGTTTCCAGAATCGAACCACACCACTTCCCAAACAAACTTATTTTAAATATGAAAGGTATTAGTGAGACAGTTAATGATGAGGTGGCAACAATATTGTGGCCAATTACACGTTTCAGGTGGATCGAGGATCGGAGAGCAGAATTTATCAGGAGTTTGGAAACGCTAATACAGGATCTGCAATTAAATGATCTTAGCGGGGAGGAAATTATTAAAAATTTGACAGAATCTTTTCAAAAAGCAGGGGAAAAATTCAAGGTTAATTACGCAATGAACCAGAATGACAAAGGGTGGTATAATAATGCATGTAGAAAGAAGAAGTTTGTCGAAAGTAGTCTTTTAAAGTTTAGAAAAGAAAGCACAGGTGAAAGCAGAAAAAAATATGCGTAAGAGAGAAAGGAATATAAAGAATTATTGGGAGAAACAAAACTAGCATGGCAAAATAAGAAATCCGAAGAAATGAGGAGTCGCGACTGAAAGTGGGAACATTGCGGACATATGGAAAGCGATAAGGGAACTCAAAGTAAAGTCCATAAATCGGACAAGGATAACGCCCGGCGAATGGAGAAGTTACTTTGATAGGGTGCTGGAAAATGAGAGGTTAAGATATAATCAAGGAAATATAGTTGAGATCCCTGACCCAATTCATATTCAATTACTGGATCAGGATATTTCGAAAAATTAAGTGGTTTCTTCCATTAAATGTTTAAAGAATGGTAAAGCACCTGGAATTGATGGAATACCAGGGGAATTCTTGAAACATATGATATCATCCAATAATTTATTAGACGTTTTGAAAACTGCGTTCAACAAACTTTTTAATGGAGGAGATTATCCGGAAGCCTGGGCGACAGGTGTCATCCAACCGCTATACAAAGGGAAAGGTGGGGCACAGATACCAGAAAGTTACAGGGGAATTTGTCTCTTGTCAGTGTTCGGAAAAATATATTGTAAAGTACTTTACGAACGAATAAGACAATGGGCTAAAGAGAACAATAGGCTCTCAAAATATCAGGCAGGTTTTAGAGAAGGGTACTCCACGGTGGACAACGTATTTGTTCTGAGAACAATAATTGATGACAATCAGAAAATGAAGGGGGGTAAATTATTTTGTGCATTCATTGATTTTAAGATGGCATTTGATACTGTGGACCGAAGCGCACTTTGGGAAAAATTAAATCGGAAAGGATTGTCTCATAAAATGATACATGCTTTAATGTCAATTTATAAATATGTTAAATTTTATATAAAAGTAGACCAAGGGTACATTACAGAGAGCAGTGAAGCCAATCGGAGAGTGAGACAAGGTTGCATGTTATCACCAATGCCATTTAATCTATTCGTTGATGATATTGTAGACGTAATGCTAGAAGGAGAAATTGAGGCTCAGGAGATAAGAAATGTTAAAGTCCCAGTCCTGTTGTATGCAGATGATTTAATTATCTGTTCGAAGACAATCAAGGGATTGCAAAGAGGTCTTGACCTACTGGAAATATACTGTAGGAATTGGGGATTGACTGTAAATGTTAGTAAGAAAAAAACAATGACCTTTAAAAATGGGACGGTTTATGGTAGAGCAGAGGAATGGAAATACAGAGATCAAGTACTTCAAAACGTGAAACATTTTGAATATCTTGGTACGACGTTGAAAATGAACGGGAAGTGGAAAAAACATATTGATATAGCATTATTTAAAGGGAGGGGATAACTTAACAGTGTACTGCGTATTCTGGGTCGAGTGCCTTATATTCCAGTCAGCACATTAGAAAAAAATGTATGGAGCGATAGTCAGGCCAGTAATGCACTATAGTAGTGACATTTGGGGTTTCCAAAGAACGGAAATACTAAATAAGGTATATACGCATTTTCTAAAATATATTACAGGACTTAGTAAGGCCGTTTCTAACTGTGGAATCTTATATGAATTCGGGTCATTCCAGGACGACATAAACTGTAAAATTCGTGTACCCAAATATTCGTTGCGAGTAATCCAAGGTGAACAAACAATGCTTAGAGCAATTTGTTACGACCACCAAATTAAAAACGTAGATGTTAAATTTTGGGCAGACGAGGTTAGGAGAGAACTCCAAAAGATCGGGATGGGCTAGATACGGGAAAAAGGGACTGAAAATCGCAAGAACGTGTGGAGAAATATAAGGAGGAGGTACTTGGATATAAACCAACAAGATACTTTCGCCGAATGTACAGGAAAACGCTCACTGTGTTTACAAAGAGACCTAAAACACGTCTGGGGAAAGGAAAAGAATCGTATATACTCAACCTAGGATTTAAGGAGAGATCAGGGCTTGCTTGGTTTAGACTAGGGGCATGGAAATTTCTAAAAATTAGCGACGATCACGATATGCGAATATGTCCAATGTGCAGGAAAATGTAATGATTTAGAATATTGGAGACGTCAGTTATTACCGGAAAGATTTCTAAATTCAAATCGGGAAAGACTGGCATGCTACGAGTTATTGATAAATCCAGAAAATTGGATAAACCTCGGTAAATTTCTGGACAAAACGCGGAAAATAAGGACAACACTCATTCATGAATAAATATATGTTATCAAAATGCAATACCATTAATTCTTAACAATTATATATAAATTAATTAGTGTATAATGCTATTGTGTTATTATTTAATTGTAATATTATTGTGTTTTCTTTATGTAATTGTAATGTTAATGTTTTTTAGTGTATAATGCTATTGTGTTATTATTTAATTGTAATATTATTGTGTTTTCTTTATGTAATTGTATGTTATTGATTTTTTGTTGTTTATTTTTCTTTACACTAGTATCAATTATTACTTTACTGTAACGGACTGTCAACAGCACGTACGGCTTACTGCCCGTGCGACCCATATTTGTAAATAATATTGTAAATATCTTACTTTTTGTCTAATAAAGTCCTACTACTACTATTAGTAATTCTAAACAAGGAGAACATGATACGGATGACTAATGGCCAGATACTGTTCCGTGACTACTTGGGCTTAAATGTTTTGACAATTATCTTACAGGTGAAGAAAATCCCCGAAGAAAAAAAAAACTCAACCAAAACTTGTCGCAATTGGTGAACGAATCCGGCTCCACTGCATCTAAGGCAACGACGTTACACCACAGCAGTGGACTAAATAAATATAAGATAGTACTAATCTGATAGTTATTATGTTCGTAGGATTCGAAGTTTAATATAGAATAAACGTGATACCATGTTTATAGCGCACACTCATATGATTTACGGCACAATGTTCTATTAAATGGTTATTGAAAATTTTATTTCGAGGCTAAATTAATACTTCATCGCTTTGTAATAACGAAATTGACAGTCAAGCGTCCATTGAAGAGTGTATTACACCTGAATGGTATCATAGCAACAGTAAATTAACGTTTGATCTGGAATTTGCAATTCCAATGATATCGACCGTCTCGCTTCAACAATACAGAGCGCCGCCATTAAAGTACAACATGAAATAGAGTTTTTTTTATTATTTTTAGGATCAGAAAGTAATATACGAATTTTCAAATAGCAAATGGTTATTTTATCTCAAAGTCTTTCAGCGAATTGAGAACAAATGTAGCTGTAGAGTTTGTTCACATGAAATATTTTCGAAAAAAGTTTTATAAATCGTCATAGGTCCTACTTAAATTATAAATAAATAAATAAATAAAGCCTGATATGTCACTATAGGGCAAAGGCCTCCCTGTACAGGGGTTAAGCTCTATTTGAGAGTGTCACCCGGTGAGCTACTCCATGGTGAGAAGTTGACTTGGATGTAGCACTTGGTTTGTATACACTGTCTGTTCTGTGATTAGTTAATACACAGTTGTCTCTCCATCGTTCTCCAGCTTTTCCTGCATCTGGCGACTCTGGACCATTGCGCCCCTGCTCGTTCTTTGAAGATGTCAGCCCATCGTCGTCTTGGTCTTCCGCGCTGTCTCTTGCCTGTGTACGGGTCCCACATGGTTGTTTTTATTGTCCATCTGTCGTCCTGTATTCTTGCGACGTGGCCTCCCCACTTCCATTTTTTCCTGATGGCTTGTTGTGCGGGATCAGTTGTTGAGGATATCGCTTGAAGTGTTGTATTCGAGATTCTGTCCTTCAGAGTTATGCCTAAGATTTTCCTCTCCATTTTCCTTTGGCATACTTGGAGTGTGTACTTCAGTTTGGCCTACTTAAATTACAAACTTAAAATTACAATGGCGAAATATATATATATATATATATATATATATATATAGATAGATATGAAAATAAAAATGAATGCTTGAGTCGGCATTTGAACCCGAGTCTCTAAACTCTGTATGTTTAGCGCTCTAACGACCTGAGCTACCCAAGTATTCGATTTCAAACATACATTTTTTTATATATGTAGTATTCTCAATTCACACAAGAGGTAGCAAAAATTCGTTCCGACTAGCATAACAGTTAAGCAAAATTTTAAAGAGAATATTTATTTTATAGCAGTAACGCTTGTATATTTAGATGTTATAACTATATTTTTGAAATTTGGCAATGAAGCCAAATATGATATGAAAAGAAAAATGAAGCTTAATACACACATATATACATATATATATATATAGATATATATACATATATATATACATATATATATACATATATAATATACATATATATATAATATACATTATATATATACATATATATAAATAAATAAATAAATAAATAAATAAATATATATATATATATGCATGTACATAAGTTACAGTATGCGTTATAAATATTAAGGTTTTATTCGTTAACTATCAAAATCGGACCATTAGCAATGGGTGATAACCAGAATGAAAATATTAAAATCGCTCTAGCTGCCGCAATTTTCTATTCTTCGCAAAGAAATTCAGTATATGTCATTGAAATAGAACGAGAAAGGCGTTCTCCAAAAATCAGCGAAATTATATCAGTAGGAGTGGTAGTTTACCTGAAAGCCGAAATTGAAAAATTAAATCGCTCTAGTGGTAGCAATGTTCGTTCTCTCGCTACCGGAACTGTATACACATTATACAATTTAATTAACAAAACAAAGATGTATCCGTAAACCGCCAAAACAAAACAAATTTGAGTTGCTGCAGAATTCGCTTACATTACCCAGTTCTTGCCTGAATGTCTTTTTCTATTATTGTTTTCGTGTTAATAAACGTCACAAATTAAAATATTAAAATAGATATCTGGCAGGTGCTGTCGTCCTCAACTAAGTTAAAATTAATAAAAAAATTGAGGGGCTTATTTTCAAAACGTCTCTTGTCCACTTTCATAAATTTGTGGAGAACAACGAAACACATTTTTAGGTCTGAAATTCGCACAATTGCCTTTAGAAATCATCTCTAGGCATTCAGGGTACCATAGGCTATACTATATTATCATGATTTTTATTCCAAAATTAGTAGTTTTTATGTAATTTGAACAAATAATCTGGACAAGAGACATTTTGAAACTAAAGAGTGGACAAAAGACGTTTTGAAAACAAATGTAATGGACATGAGTTACTTTATTTCCAAAATTGTAAATATCAAAGTAATGAAAGAAAAATTCTGAAAGAACAGTACTATTTAATAAATAAAATATGTGCACTGCTGTGGTCTCAAGGTAGCATGCTGCCTTGTCACGCAGCGGGCCCGGGTTCGATCCCCGGTCGGGGCAGTATTTCTGGGTGAAGTTTTTATCGAGGTTCTTCCTCACCTGTAAGACAAATGTCAGGAAAACTTTAAGGCCCAAACGGTCCCCGAAATCATATGGCCATCATCATCATCATCCTCATCATCCTTCACCGGTGTGGAAAGCAACGGGAAGCTACCACACCTACAATTCCCTAGTAAAGCTACAAGCATAGCATGAAAATGTTGTTATGATTGCAGTGAAGGACCTGACTTCGGGCAGAATTACTATGGATGGATGGAAATAAAATATATTGTAAATAAATAATGACAAACATATATTTACATTGTGCCCTCAGAATACTCCAAAAAATTACTGGATAAGAGAAAGAGGAATGGATCTGTCTTCACAATTCATCAGCATCCTCCATCATATATCTCCTTCCAGTTTATCTTCTGAGACGTCTTCATCGATTGTATCTCTGTTAATTATCTCACGGTAGAACTGCAAGTCAGGATTTCCCTCCCATCGATCACCAAAGTGAAGTCTGAAAAGCCTTTTCATGCCGCCAATTTTATTACTTTTTATTAGAACCCCAACTGGAGTCATACCTCGACTGATGATGATCTCTTCGTTGTTGCAAATTTGAAATTCCACTGTCCAGGGCTCTTCATGTTGTGTTGTGACATGAGGTTCCAGACTTCTACATGCCAGTCAGTTCCCATTTTTAAAGTGTTCCGTGATTATGGTAAATGCCCCAGTAAACATCAGGGTTCATAAGTATGTCAGTGTCCTGGAGTTCAAGTTCAATCCTTCCAAAGATTCTATCTCACGGTGTGTAGAAATGCCTTGGCGCAGGGAAAATTGCATGAACGTATTTCACATGAGGTGGAGCACATGTTTCTAGCCAGTACATGAGCATGCATATCATAGAACAGTTTTATTCTGTCCCCCGCAGCCATCTGTAAACAACCGGACTATGGAAGATTTCATAAAATTTGTGTTATTTAGTTAGTGATATACTGCATATGCGATCTGTGATGAGCCCTTGGCTCTATCTGCCTCCGTCCACGTGTAGATAAATGCTTTACATGCTTATCAGTGGATGTAACTTCACAAATTGTCAAATTCTATTGTACACCTGTCTACTGTAGTAGGCTGCCTTGTCATGTTAGGGAGGACTTCATTCTTTTGACAGTCAAATGAAATTGTTATTTGTTACAAGAATTTGGACTGTAATTTGGTAATAATATAATTCCCACTTACAAGAAGGTCTTCTAAGAGAAATCTTCATGTCCGTAAATAAATAAAATAGCTATAGAATACACCTACACTACTTGAAATTTTCAGTGAAAAGTACTATATTTATAGAAGCATACAAGCAAGAACTTCCGTTGAAATGTAAATACAAGCTTTTATAAATGGCTACAAGTGCTGTCACTCTTGAAATTTCCCTTTAAACAAAGAGAAATAATGCGAAATACAGCAGAAAACGTTTTTTTATGTGATTGTAAAATTACTCAGTAGATGGACGTGGGACATTTTGAAACCAAAGAGTCTAGGTGTGTATGCCAACAAACAAGGACATGAGACATTTTGTTTTCAAACCTGCAACTAATCTATGGTCGCCATTTTGCTATGGACAAGAGTCAGTTTGATTCCAATGGCCACATTTTACACATGTTTTTAGTCATTTAAAGAATGTTCTGAAGCCAAATGATGACATTTGTACATAGAGGAACCTAAGAAGAATGCAGAAACACAAGAAGTCAGATTTCGTGCGAAGTGGACAAGAGACGTTTTGAAAATGAGGTCCTCAATTACAAACTGTGGGATTTCGGAAACCAGCTTCCATCATCAGCAGAAGGACATTTGCTACTAGCTGCTGTTGTTTAACAAAAGTGTGAAAAAATTCACACAGGGAATTCTGCTCAATTAAATATCAAATTGTAGACAGATGTTATTTATAATTTGTCATTTCAAACATATTACGGTGACTATTTAACTCATCAACATTTATTGTGGTCTCGAGGTAGCGTGCTGCCTTGTCACGCAGCGGGCCTGGGTTCGATCCCCGGTCGGGGCAGTTTTTCAGGGTGAGATTTTTATCGGGGTTTTTCCTCACCTGTAAGGCAAATGTCAGGAAAACTTTAAGGCCCAAACGGTCCCCGAAATCATATGGCCATCATCATCATCCTTATCATTATCACCATCATCCTTATCATCATCATCATCCTTCACCGGTGTGGAAAGCAACGGGAAGCTACCACACCTACAATTCCCTAGTAAAGCTGCAAAGCTTAGCATGGAAATGCTATGATTGCAGTGAAATACCTGCCCTCGGGCAGAATTACTATGGATGGATGGATTGATCATATTTAACTCATTCCCAAATGGGAGTCAATGACTAATCACGTTTCAATGAATTTTGTTTTACAACCAACCACAGTCGTGTTTCACCTCGATATTTATCTACATATGTTTATCACATTAAACAAAGCTCCTTCTTTTTAATATTCTGAACAGGTCACAGCATTATTTTGCAGTGACTGACTCTCGAACAAATACGTTGAATATAGCAAATAATGGATATATTCCTTGGAACTACACGTTTGATAATTATGTTCAATAATTGTGTTTTTAAATAATGATTTTAGAGACTTGTTTCCTAAAAAAATAATTAATAACCTATAAAGTTGGTTATAATAAACATTTTGATGTGTTTCATTTTCTATCCACTAGGGTCCATTCTTACAATATTGTGATCCTATTTGGCAATATGGTCTAGTTGCAGTGGATGAACAAATGAAAGTAACCAAACATTTATCATTTGTTTTCAAATATCGCCGTTTATATATATATATATATATATATATATATATATATATATATATATATATATATATATATAATTATTTGTGAGTAAACAGCTTAATTTTATTCGTTAAATACTCTTAACAAATGCCACTCTTGATTTCCAAATACTTTAGATAAATTGGAATTCACTCGTGGTATTACTTATGAAAATTTTATAATTCTCTCGCTTGTTCATTTAATTGAAGCTGGATTTATACAGTAGATATTCTATGAACCCTAGACCTGTAACATGTTACTTTTTGCTAAATTTTTAGTAAACAAAGTTGAAACGATTTTACATACTTAAACAATCTCTCACGCAGAAACTGCCAAATCCAGCCAATTCATGAGCTATTTGAGTTTAGGATCCGATTTTACTGGTGTATGGAATATATATTTATTTTAATGAAATCATATGTAGTGTATTCAACTTCGTTGCGAGAAAACAAACATGGCAACCTATACCGCAGGCCTATTAGTAAGTGCTCAGTAGGTGTATCAGACTATCCCCACGTCGGATAGGCTGACACTGCTACTGCTACTCACTAATTAGTTGTGTTGTTTCACTGGGAGTGCACCTACATTCGGATAAGAGGGCGGGATCAACTTTTCACATCTAGTGAGTACTTATTAATAGCCCTGCTCTAGCTCTTTATTTAAATTTCAGCTCTTATGGAAACCCCCACTCTTAATGGTCGGATATCACTGATATTTGGAGAATCCTTTCTCGTTTTATTTCCCTAGCATTTTTCGAGTTTAGTTTTAAAAATAAAAAGCTATTGCCGTTAGAGCAATATTTGAATTTTCGCTTCAGATTAACGTCACTCTTAAACGTAGGATTTTGCTGGTTAACAAACCCGACCTTTTTTTTTTTTAATTTATCGTTTTATGCCAAGTTTTTTTTCCGAAAAAAATTGTTGCCGCTACAGCGTTAAAATATATCTGCTTATATATATATATATATTGTCTTAGTCATTTTCGGTGCCTGGTATGTAGGATCGATGAATATATATGGTGTTTCAAAAATGATGGCGCAAATTTACATGGTTGAAAGTACACGATAATAGAAGCAACAATGTCCCAGTAAACATGGGTCCGCAAACGAGCCGTTTGCGAGATAATTTACGAATGAATGGTAACAAGCCCCCACTGACGTCGTTGTTTGTAACATCCGTACGGTTTACTCCTTGCGCACTTGAAGCCGTCCTATGTTCTTTGTTTACAAAACTGAACATTGCCGAGAGGTGGAGTTGTAATCAAATCATACACGCAGAACGTACAGGACGGATACAGTACACAGTCTCAAAAGGTATCAGTCTCGTCTGAGGAGTGCCACTTGTGCTGTGTTGTAGTTACAATGGAACCTTACAGTAACGAAGAGTATGCTGATATGCATTTCATGTACGGCAGGGCTAA
Source organism: Diploptera punctata (assembly GCA_030220185.1). Lineage (NCBI taxonomy): Eukaryota > Metazoa > Arthropoda > Insecta > Blattodea > Blaberidae > Diploptera > Diploptera punctata. The sequence continues at coordinate 319,447 of JASPKZ010009380.1, forward strand.
TGGCAATGCACGGGAGGCTGCACGCTTGTACCAAGAAACATATCCTGATCGAAGACACCCCGAAAGTCGTACTTACAAGGGTCCATCAGCGCCTGAGAGAAAATGGGGGTTTTGCACATGGCAGAGCAGTAGGCAGGCCTGTTCGCATTATGCCTGAGGTTGAGGTTATGGCGTTCGAAGCAGTACAGCTCTCTCCAGGAACCTCGACGAGAAGAATTGCCACACAAGTGCCTGTACTAAGCCACAGTAGTGTATGGAGAATTTTACAGCGCAATTTACTGTACCCTTACCACCTCTAGTGAGTTAGTTGGTTATCAAGATGGTCCGGCTAGTCTCTCTGTCTCATCGGTAAAGTCCTGTATCAAATGTTTTTTTTTATCTACTCTAAAAACAAAAGTTTTAGCTTTTCGAGGGTATGAGCCACTAAGAGTAAAAATCCAATTAGAGAATAAAATAATAGAACAGGTGAGAAACTTTAATTACCTGGGATACAATGTGCCATACAGAATAAGTGAAGGCATTGAAAACAAAATAAATAAATTTAATTATATGTGTGGCGCCATAAAACGAAGTCTCAAAGGAACGAGAAGGGAGACACTTTTATAATTTTATAAAACAATGGCGGTTCTAACACTATAATATGTATATGAACACTGGTTCTTAACCTTTTGACTGCCGAGTTTCCCTTTTGCCAGCTGGGCTGTGGGTGCCAGGTTTTTTAAATTTAAAGTACTACGCCATACTATATAATATAAACCTAAATAAAGTATATTTAACTGTCTACATGCCTTGCTAAATTTAATTTAAACTCACTATTATACATTTATTTGAAGGTTTAGGCAGTGCTGCTTCCACTTGTAAAGATCCCAGGTTCGAATTCAGCACGGCGTCTTTATTGAAATTTGTTATCACTATCACTAAAACATTTATTCTACTGAATAATGTTGATGGTATTATCACTAAACACTTATAATATTAAATATTGTTGAACATTTTTTATGGTCCTGAGTTCGAATCAGTTCCAGTCAAACAGCTGTTCTATGCCACATGTTTCGACTGTCGCGACACGCCCACGACTGTCAGTCACACACTGTTCATTTAGGTCTACATCACTTGCTTTACTATTTACAGGCTTAGATTGTAATAATATTCTCTTAGAAACAGGACTACTATCACATTCGTCAAACGAGTAACCATTTGATGAACTATTACTGTCACTCTCATCTTCTGATAAAACTGACACAATAAACTCACGTATTGTATTTTTGTCAACTTCGAGACATGAATCACTGTATTCCACAGCACGAACTACCCCTTGGCCAGGTATCTTTTCAACTAAAAATAAAATAAATAAAGAGAAAATTCTGAAATTGCAATATTCCATAGCAAAAAAAAAAGGCCTTGAAACATGAATGTACACCCTCCTTTAGAAAACCGATTTACAACCAGCCTGTACCGTTATTCTGTAAGGGATGTGAAAAGTATTGCTAAGAAAGGATGTACAAACACAGAACGAAAAATCATTTTAGTTTATTGAAGTAGAAACTTCGGGGAAAAAAATATTTAAAATAATAAGATTGAAAACCGGAGCCTTGCCGGGCGTGGCGTACCGCTGTACACGCACTTTCACCGGCGTACGCCGGGCATGGCGTTCAAAAGATTAACCAAAAACCAGGAACGAAGAATAGAAACGTCAAAAAATGAGGATTCAGGGAAGTGTAGCTGCCTGTACAATGACAGATCGAAAACGAAATGAAAATAAACTAAGTGAACTAAATATTAGATAGAATTGCACAATACAGAGATGAATGGATGGACCACATCAATAGGATAGATAACAATAGAATTCCGAAACAGATTCTTCATTACGAACCACTAGGACGAAGAAATGTTGGAAGACCCAGCAAAAGATGGACAGACCAATTCTAGCATGAGATCGGAACATACCTTATAGTCTAATCCTTGATGCTGCTGATGATGACATTTTTTTTCGAAATATGTAATCCAGAATGTTTATCATAAAACATTCCGATTGAGGGTCTTTCCACTTTTCAGCGATTGCCCTTTTACCAGCCGGCTGCTGGCCCTTCACATCCACATGTGTCAATCACAGAGGTAGATGATCAACAGCCAGTGTAGGGGGAATTTAAAGGATCCATAATATATCCCTCGCCCAATGTGCAGATAAATACAAATGAAGAATATAGATGCTCCATTGGCATGAAGGGTTCGTAAAAGTCAACCATAATTTACGTCTCGGCAAATGTGATTAACTCTGGTTAACATGTGGTTAGCATGTCGAGTCCCCCAGCCGTTATAGCTGGTTCCTCAACCTGGAGCCGCTACTTATTGTAGCTACCCAATTGCCTCACGATGCTGGGTGGGCACCGGTCCCATACTGGCTGAAATACCATGAGAAAATTTCTTCCCCCATGGTGACTCGAACCAGCGCAAGTCCCGTAGCTCTGCGCCAAGGCTTCCTACCTTAACCGCTCGGCTACGGCGCGGGACATCATAAAACATCCGATTACAAAATGTCCCCTATTCTTTACATTTCAACCCTTAAATTAACATTGTATCCTATAAAGTACTTGGTTCAATTTATTTCATAATTTTAATAAAACAGTAGAAAAATGAATGATTTGAAATAATTTAAAGTTATGTTCAATATAGCAAAGGGCTAGAGGTTGTATGTAGTAAAAGTGAATATTGCAACATAGTATAACGAGAAGTAAGACTTCTGCCTTCTGTCATAGTTCCAAACATAAACAGTTGTTTAGAACGTACTATCTGTAATATAATCTTATATTTTATAACATAAGATCCTAGCCGTCTGGTAACTTACAGTTTTACATGATTTTGTCGTGATCATCCAGGGATTAAGCCTGATGGCTCGTTCCGGTTTCATGAAAGCTAGAAGTGTTAAAATTATTCAGACCATCTTCTGTGTGGGCGTCCAACATTTCTCCTTCCGTGCAGTTTATAATTTATCAATAATTTTGGAAATCTTCCTTCTGGCATTCTATCAATATGTTATTTCCAGGCGTTCCTATAATTAATTATTCGGTCTGTAAGTTTGAAAATATTTAGTTCCTTTCTTATATCTTCATTTCGTTTCTTATCCAGCAGGGTTTATCATAAGTAATGCCACGAGTGATTTTCAAATTATCGATAAATTCACGACTCACGAAGTGAGGAGTGAATTTATCTAGAGAATTTGGAAATCAAGAGTGGCATTTGTTAGGACTATTTAACGAATAAAATTAAGCTGTTTACTCACAAATCATTATTTAACTATAGTTATTTTAAAATATTTATATATTTAATGTAAACGGCGATGTTTGAAAACAAATGAGAAACGATAGGTACGCTTCTACTGCTTCATTTGTTTATCACTGCAACCAGATCATACTATTTATTGCCAAAGGAACGCAATATTGTAAGGAGGAGCTTTCTTTAATATGGTAATTATAACACTGATAAATATTTGGTGACACACAATTCTGATTGGTTGTAAAACAGAAATCATTGAAACGTGATTGGTCATTGACTCCCATTTGGGGCACGAGTTAAATAGTCCTTATAAATTTCTTTAAAAAATCTCATACATTCTGATGGACGATCACTAAAAGACAAGAACAAAGACTGGAAGCAGCTGAGATGAGATAATACACAAAATTAATGTTCACAAAATTGAATATCTCAAAAAGCTCTACAAAAAAGTCCGCGACAGCATATGTTTATCTCCTACGGATAACTCACAATAACTATTTCCTTCTTTCACTGATGCCAAGATCGAGGCAAGTACGCTGATTCCTGTGCAAGCATAGCAGCATATGGCAGGTATTCTTTTACGGATAACTCACAATAACGAATTTTGTCTTTTAGCTCATTTATGCCATGAAGATCAAGATAAGTAAATTCCCGGGCAACACTGGGTAATCAGTACGGGGAATCTTAAAATAATTACGATATACATTTATAATTATTTTTCATATTGACTTATTCAACTAAATATAAGAAGTACATTAATTTTTGTCTTTCAGCTCATTTATGCCAAGAAGATCGGGACGAGTAGATTCCCGGACAACGCCGGATAAACTGCACGGGGTACCTAAAAATGATTACGATATAAATTTTACCTTTCACTTATTTAACTAAACATAAAACACATTAATTTTCGTATTTCAGATCATTTATGTCAAGAAGATCGGGATAAGTATATTCCCGGGCAACGCCGGGTAATGAGCACGGGGTATCTAAAAAATATAAATTTATAATTATATTTCCATTTGCTCATTCAATTAAACATAAAAACGCATTAATTTTCATTTACTTAGGCGTAGCAGCTCACACCGGGTATTAGCTAGTCCTTCATAAATTCCAAAATATGAAGACTCGGAATAAATTTCTGAGATAGATAAAAAAAACCTTTATAGTAGTATTTTTCGTCAATAAAAAGTTAGAATATTGCATTATTTATCATATCTTATTGCAGTGGGTTTCAGCCTCTAGACAGTGTCGCCCTTGGACATTTGGAAGACTTGCCTTAAACACATATGGAAATTTGCCTTAAGCACCACGAAGGGCTGCCTTGGGGGCCGTGAATCTCTTCGGTAAAGAAAGCAGATGTTTCATTTTTGACAGAACTTCCTGAAAAAAAAATGTTGTTTGGTCAACCTGAGAGACACCGAAGAAATTTCACCACTGGTGTTAGTACTTTAGTCTTAATAAATTGTTAGTTCTTTTGTTTACGATTTAGTTTCACTGCACCATTTATTATCATTAATGAAATTTAAAGTACACCGCTGTGGTCTCGAGGTAGCGTGCTGCCTTGTCACGCAGCGGGCTCGGGTTCGATCCACGGTCGGGGCAGTTTTTCTGAGTGAGGTTTTTTTCGGGGTTTTTCCTCACCTGTAAGACAAATGTCTGGAAAACTTTAAGGCCCAAACGGTCCCCTAAATCATATGGCCATCATTATCATCATCATCCTTTATCGGTGTGGAAAGCAACGGGAAGCTACCACACCTACAATTCCCTAGTAAAGCTGCAAGCATAACATGAAAATGCTATGATTGCAGTGAAAGACCTGCCCTCGGGCAGAATTACTATGGATGGATGGAATGAAATTGAATCAGGAATGCGGTTTATAACTTCTGATCAATCGTATATAATAGTAATCCTTTTAATCTATTTTCAGTTACATCACATATGTTTCGACATCTCCATGCTGACTGGTGACAGGAAGTGGAGTAGGGTATTTAGAAAAGCAAGTGTTTGGAGTGAACTTAGTACCGCATATCGATTCCCTGGTTGTGTTTCAAACGTCACCTGTCTTATGTAGGGCACCTCATTGCAAGTTACAATACAACATTACATGATTTCAAACACTATATTACATCATTAACTTACAAGTATTCATCCTAAGCCACTCCACAAATATTTAAATTTAATTATGTCATATAACATAGAGAATAATTGACGTTTCAAAAGATTATTCAAGTATTTAAATTTGAAACTGAGACTAATATAATTTATATATATATATATATATATATATATATATATATGGTATGATAAGAAAAATAAATGCCTGGACGGGATTCGAACCCGGATCTCTAAGTCTGTACCTCAGCGTGATATCCATTACACTACCAGGCGAATCCAATTCAAACACTTATTTTTCTTATATATGTATATATGTATTATACTCTCCATTATTACTATATATATATATATATATATATATATATATATATATATATATATATATATATATACACACACGAAAAATTCTAACTACAACTATTATTTATGTATGATCGCATTGTATTATTCCTTTAAAATGAATAAATATATTTATTTATTTTGAAATTGGTCTCTCAGATGATTAATTTATAGTTATTTATATATCGTTTAATTAATAATGATGAATTGATTAATTTTAATGTTAGTTTAAATTGTTTAACGATTTGGTTATAGTCCACCGCTGTAGTCTCGAGGTATTGTGCTGCCTTGTCACGCAGCGGGCCCGGGTTCGATTCCAAGTCGGGACAGGCTCCTGGGTGAGGTTTTTTGGCGGTTTTTCCTCACCTGTAAGACAAATGTCAGGAAGCGTAGGGCCCAACGGTCCCCGAAAATCATCCGGCCATCATCATCCTTCACCGGTGTGGAAAGCAACGGGAAGCTACCACACCCACAATTCCCTAGTAAAGCTGCGAAGTATAGCATGAAAATGTTATGATTGCACTGAAAGATCTGCCCTCGGGCAGAATTATTTCGGATTTGGTTATAATTATTTATTCATTGTCATGATGTTCTGCATTTTTTCTGTGAATATATTTTCTCACTGGTTGAGTGGAAGAGAAGGCCTTCAGGCCTCAACTTTATCAGTTTAAATACTTTTTTTATTTCGGAAATTATAAAATGTTTTTCCGTCGCCCTCAAGAAATTCACATTCTCCAGTTGTAGCGCTCCTGAACATCTTTATCTGTAAGTCCCAGGTGACTCATACCTCTTCTCACTCCATCCATCCAACTTTCTTTACGTTCTCTTTTTCTTCTGAATTATTATTATTATTATTATTATTATTATTATTATTATTATTATTATTATTATTATTATTCTGCTTCATGAAATTAGGCCTTTTGACCTGTTTTGACATCAAGTGGGATTTAATGAATCCTCCCATCTAGTAAATGGGCGTCCAACATTTCTATGTCCTATTGGTTTGTACTTTAGTAACAGCTGAGGGATTCTATCTGTAGGCATTCTCTTGACATGTTCATACCAGTTGTTTCTCATGTTGTCAATTCTATTTGTTAAATTGAAAATATTTAAGTCCTTCCTAATATCCTCACTTCTTTTCTTGTCCACAATTGTCACACCTGCTACTGAACGTAGGAACTTCATTTCTGCAGTTTCTATTTTCCTTCTGTCTGAACGGTTAAGAGTCCAATTTTCACTTGCATATGTTAAGACAGGCACTGCCATAATTTTGTAAAATTTTAGTTGTGCTCCTTATTATTATTATTATTATTATTATTATTATTATTATTATATTAGACAAAATAAGAAATACTGTCATACGAGATAAAATTAATATTAGTTATTCAATCGTAGATTATATAATATATGAGCAATTAAATTTGTATGGGCACGTACGACGAATGCAAGAAGAAAGGTTACCCAGGAAAACATTGGAATGGTGACCACCTGGAAGAAGAAGGAAACGAAGACCTCGAAACACGTAGATGCAAGAAATAAGAACTGGAATGAGAACAAGAGGACTGCAGGACATGGAGTAGATGGACAGAGACGAGTGGAGAAGAAAAATAAAACTTATGGCACAGAAATATATGATAACATTAAAATTCTGTATATAAATAATAATAATAATAATAATAATAATAATAATAATAATAATAATAATAATAATAATAATAATAACTTAATAATGTCTACCGCTGTGGTCTCCGCGTAGCGTGCTACCTTTTCATGCAGCGGGCCCGGGTTTGATCCCCGGTCGGGACAGTTTTTCTGGGTGAGGTTTTCATCGGGGTTTTTCTTCGCCTGTAAGACAAATGTCAGGAAAACTTTAAGGCCCAAACGGTCCCCGAAAATCATATGATCGCAATCATCATCTTTCATACTTATCTTAGATTAAGCTTAGGATTAGGGATTCTCCTGGCGCACCACTATCATCATCATCACCCATCATATCATCGGGGCCCCTACCTCAGAAGTGAGTTACAAATACACCGTGCCAAGAGAGAACACCAGGAATGTCGAAGGATAACCTGGGACATTTGCAAAAAAATATTATTATTATTATAATTATTATTATTATAATTATTATTATTGTTATTATTATTATAATTATTATAATAATTATTATTATTATTATTATAATTATTATAATTATTATTATTATTATTATTATTATTATTATTATTATTATTATTATTATTATTATTATTATTATTATTATTTCGTTTAAATTCTTAAGTTGGAATTTTCTGTTTAATTTTAATAGAAAAAACTTATATTACTCAGTTTGATAATTTTTCGACTTACTTGGATTGACCTCTGAACTGTTGAATAATACCAGCTTAAATATTTATTGCTGGTTGACTATTTTATTCAATCATTATAAATCAGTTTAAAATACAAGTGTCAACGTTATAAACTGCGTAACTAAAATAGTATTGCTCATGCTTTTTACCAAATGTCTCGATGGGTCGGCACTTTTACTTTGAATGAATAAATAAATAAATTAGAGTACTTAAACCATTGTCCTTCGCCGTGGCGTAGTCGGTAGAGTCCCTACCTTCCACTCCGGCGACCCGGGTCGATTCCCGGCGGGGTAGGGGATTTTAAATCTTCACCTTGGGTCTGAGTGTGTGTCCTGTCCTTGTGTCTATATGTGAGAATGGAATAATGTTAACAAAAAGGTAAAAACAATAAGGTAAAGAAAAAGGAAGAACAGTGGAAAAGGAGACAAAAAAACCTTAAAGGAAGCCGGAATTCTTAATGCACATAATAAACATTATGACCTATTTTGATGGTTTTCTGAATGTCCTAGGTAATGTTCGACAGGGATAGACTGAGCATTCGTAGCCTGTTGCGAGGCTGGAGGTGAAATGATTGGATCGGCACAAGACAGACTAAAGCAAAAAAAAAAAACTCTTTCAGATATTGTGAATTTTCACACAATGATTCGTTTATCTTTAAAAATAAATTTTTTATTAGTGAATTCTGAAAGAATGTAGCTATTGAGATTGTTCTCATGAACATATTTCTGAAAAAACAAACAAATATTCATGGATCCTACTTACCAGACTCGGAAAATTACCACGACATTACAGATGAGTGTGTTTCTGTCTGTATTAAGGTTTTAACAAGTTTTGATTTATCGGAACTTAACTAAACACGCAACAATTAAATTAGAAAACTAAAGTCGAGTTTGTTTACCAGCAAAATCGGACCATTACGAGTGGAAGGTTAACTTGAAACAAACATTTAACAATCGCTCAAAATGCGGAATTTTTATTTTTTTCGAAATGAAACTCAGTAGGCCCTATATGCCAGTTAAAAAATATATATGTAATGAATTTTCCGAAAATCAACGAAAACCGACTATTATCTAATATATAAAAATTAATGTTTGTTTGTTTGTTCATACTTTATGTGCGGCCATACCGCTGGTCCGATTGTGATGGGACTCTTTGCAAAACGTTCAGGAGATCTCCTGGATGAATATAGGCTATAAGAGAGTTGTGATACTTAACTCCTGCACCCTTAAAAATCACCCTTTGTAGTGGGAAACGTGAAAAAAAGTCGCTCTTCGGACGCTTAAATGGCTTACCCTGCCTAAACCATAAGAAATACACAAAATTAATGTACACAGAATTGAATATCTCAAAAAGCTCTACAAAAAAAAGTCCTCGACAGCATACGTTTATCTCTTACAGATAACTCACAATAACCATTTTTATCTTTCATTAATGCCAAGAAGATCGAGACAAGTACGCAGATTCCTGGTGCAAGCATACCAACACATGACGGGCATTCTTTTACGGATAACTCACAAAAACGAATTTTGTCTTTTAACTCATTTATGACAAGAAGATCGAGATAAATAGATTCCCGGGCAACGCCGGGTAATCAGCACGGGGTATCTAAAAATATACATTTATAATTATTTTTCATTTTACTTATTCAACTAAACTTAAAAGCACATTAATTTTCATGTATTTAGACGTAGTAGCGCACGTCGGGTATTTGCTAGTAGGTAATATAAAAAAAGTTTTAATTGTCACCATATTTGTTTTCTCGCATTGTAACTGGAAACATAGGATTTAATTAGCAAAAGAAAGATAAATTCCATAAATCAGTAAAATCAGACCATAAATTCGACTTACTGAGGAATTCGCTTAATTTAAGCAGTTTCTCCCAGACAGATTTGTTTTTAAAAACTAGCATTCCTTAGTTTGGAGATAATTTGTTGTCCCTTGTGTTGTGTTCGTAAATAATACATTAATAGGATTGTTGTATTTGCGCTGAAAATATTTGCATGGAATCATTCGAACAATCATGTTTACATGAAAACATTTTCTTAATTATAAATCTTTTAGTTGTAAACTTACTCAATCTGAAATAATTTTGCTTATCCAGACATAAAAAAATGAGTTAACATTCAAAACATTAAGTTGTCCATATTTTATGAAAGTGTCCTTCACATATATTATTTTGTCTTCTACTCTACCTGTTTATTTTCAGGCTGAATTTTAGACAGTAAAACTTGCTGAAAGTGGAATCGCATGGGACCATTTTTTTTCCACATTAGACAAAATTCCGCATTATTAAAAAATAAAACTTATTAATAACATTATATTATAGAGTACCTTGGATTAATAAATTATCTTTCCGCTGCCGTTGAAAAGTGAAGTATAGTATGTATGAGAGACATCGACGGTAACGCGCGATAAAACAGTCCCGTTTCATCAGTTTTACAAATGTATCTGAAATTCGAAATTGAAGTATGCAGTTTCGGTTTCCACTAACTAACTACACTTTCGTCCACATAATTTGATTCTCCGCAAATTTCACGCACTACATTGTATCGTCTATTAAAACTATGCAGCCAACGTGAAGATACATTGAAATCGTTATTCCCCAGGGATTTAGCAACAGCTAGAGCTTGACTTTGGAACATCTGTCCGGAAATTTGGAGATTTTTTGATCGTGCACTTGTAAAACACTCCCACACTGCTTCGTCGATTTCTTCATTTCTTGTTTTTTTGGCTTCTTCTTCATAAAATAAAATACGTTAAAATATACCTTCTTAGGTAAGATCCGTCGTACTCAACTTATAAAATATGTAATATTTATGCCTGTAGGCCTTTCAGAACATCCGTTCCATCTTCAGCAGGTCCCTCTTCGCTACAACATCCAGTATGATGGTTAATGCTGCTGGTCCTAATGTGGTGTTGTCGTGACCAGCATCAAACATCATACTGGATGTTGTAGCGAAGAGGGGCCTGCTGAAGATGGAACGGATGTTCTGAAAGGCCTACAGGCATAAAGATTGCACATTTTATAAGTTGAGGACGACGGATCTTACCTAAGAAGGTATATTTTAACTTATTTTATTTTATGACTCTCCACCTCAACGTTTTAACAATGCATTTTATTAGTATTGATTCCTCTTCGTGTAACCATTTCGTTGCATCCATGCATTCATTATTTTTTTCTTTGTGTGTTTAAAGTCTCAAACTTGAGAATACCCACATTTAAATTTAGTCATTATTTCGTCATTATACGTTTTAGCCATCTTTATTCCGTAAATTCTACCTGTGAAAGATCGGTCTCATAACTTAAACTAATTTAAGATTTTACAGTGGTTACTTGTAAGACAGACACAGTGTCTGAATTTCGCATTATGGGTGTGCAGTGAGGCCGAAAAAAAATTCACGTAGAATATCTACTTTACCCGGCGGCAGGAATCATTCCTTTTATTTTTTTTTTGCCTAACCGGAATTCAATGAAGTGGAAACTATTTTATTTTTCCCTCTGTCTTTCCGCTTTATATTTTTTTCTTGAATTGTACAGAAATATCCTTCCGTTTCCGCGTTGGACAGATTCCGTTTTATACAAAATAAATACACGTAAAATTACTATTATTTCGCCGGAACCAATACATTTGTTCACATTGGACAGATTTCCGCATTATTCCGGTTCCGGAGAAAACAAGTTTTACTATATTCACAAAAAAATGTTTGAAATCACGTTCTACATAATATATTCGATTTAGGCCCTTTAACCACTAGACACTTGACATCATATGAAGGAAATTTTGAATAAATGGCAGAATGTAAATACCCCAAAACAATAATTATAAACACGAATTGATAAAAAAATAAAAGATAGATTGTATTCTGGAAACGCATGCTCTTATGCAATACAAGGATTCTGATCATCCCAAATTCTGTACAAAAATTGTTAAACTAAAAACATAAAAAAGACGATTCTTTCAGTTATAGGCCCTACTGTATGGGTTAGAAACACAGTTTCTTACTTTAAGGGGGAGAAATATTTTCGAGACGTGTTCAAGAGTGAAATTCTTATGAAGATTGTTGGAACAAAGAGAGACGAACATACAGATGAACGGGGAAACTGTATAGACTAACTGAGTTACATGATCTCTATGGGAAACCAGATTTAATAATAACAATTAAGTATGGACAGGCCATGTGACACGAATGGGAGCTGGTACGTAAACTAGAGGGAAAACGCCTAATAGGTAGGTAAAAATAACATTAATGGCAATTTGAGGGAGATGAATTATACAGGGAGTGATGGGAAACATTAACTCAGAATAGGGATGTATGGAAAGTTTATCTGCGCACTGCCATGAAGTTCCGGGTTAGATAGTGCCAGTGAGTTAGTTATATATATATATATTATAAATATATTTTTGACATTTGGCAATGAAGGCAAATATGATATGAAAAGAAAAAAGAATGCTTGAGTCGGGATTTGAACTCGAGTTCAAATCCCGACTCAAGCATTCTTTTTTCTTTTCATATCATATATATTTTAATTTCTGCTCCTCAAATGTAAAATGTAAGCAATTACACTGAGCAACAAAAAAAGAAACTTTTTTTTGTCACAGAAAGAACAATATTTGATTCTGATAGTATTTATTCTCCTGAATTCAAATATGATATCGGTTTTTCTCCATCACGCAAGGTTTCCAGAGACAGGCATTTATAATTTCAAACACTTTAATATTTTCTACATCCGTAACTATACAATATTCGAACATTCGGACTCGCCTAGAAAGTTAGAAATGACGATTTTCTGCTATATTTCGTCTGTGGAGAATCTCTCTTGATGATCCAACAATAATCGGCCAGCATATTAGGATTCCATTTGCCTTGATATCTCTTTTCCATAGCTGAAATCATTTGAGTTAGCTCATTTGGTTTTATTTTACAAAGGACAAATGGACGAAAAAACGTTTATTAAGAAAATAATTATTTAAATCCATTAATTGAAATTGAAATAAAAAAAATTGTGGGTGATGGAGAAATTCCGAATACATATTTGAAAACACGTTAAAAACTGGATTAAGTACAACTATTGATACTCATGAGACAAAAATTATGTTGACCAGTGTTATTAAAAAAATCTTATTTCTGTGATATTTCTATTCTTTTTTTTTAATACATTGATCTGTATTTCATGATATAATTACTTCTTCCTTGGAATTCTAACTCTGCCCAAGGCTTATTGAGGCTGTACTGTAGTTCAAGGCTTTGCCAACAATGTAAATAACAAATTAATCAGAATAAAGTAAACATGCAAATATCCTGTCAACACGTATTGTAACGACATGTTCCGTCTCAGAATATGTGAACATTTGATCCATTTTGTAAAAATTAAGGTTATGCACGCTGCGAGTCTGCGCAAAACTAATCACCTGCAATAAGTTTTCGCTCATATAGCCTACACCGCAGACCAACCCGTAATCGCATTACTTACCCCCACTTCAATTCTAATTTGCTTCGATTTTTTCCCTATTGAAGCACTTCAAGATGCTCTAATCTCGTTAACAGTTGAACTTTATTCCGTCACGCATACTGTTGGTCTATAACAGGAATAGGTTTTCCCAACAGAGGGGACATTGGATTTTACGTCACGGTTACCTCCCCATTTTGACACCCCTTCAGGAAGTTTACATGCTCCAGTAATAATCAGACTTTAGTGTTCATACATATCTTGTAAGAGTCATTAGTTTCTGTGAATTAATGGGCTTGGCATCATTATTACAGAATTACAGTGAGTGGGTATTGTGTGTTAACTTGAAAAGTAGCTAAAGAAAATTTTAATACAAGACAATCTGTGGTATTCTGTTACTAAACTATTTTGGTGTGTAACTGATTGGATCATTTTAAGGCGTGTAATATATATTAATTCTTGTGGTGTCCTGCAGCCTAGAGGATAATAATTAATATTTGAGAATAGTAGAATCGATTTCGCTGGGTTGTGCTGTCAAGACTGACTGCTAGAGGGTTTGGATCTCGAGATGATGTTAGTACAGGTAAGTACACGCCACTTGACGTAATTGTGTGCAGTCCAGTCGTGCTAATCCACTTGTTCTGCACAACAGCCACTTTATTCTATTACATGTTGTACCTGATAATCAGGTAGCGAGACCCGACGTAAGGCAACGCTGATTTGCTAAGGCACGTCGTGTGTGCATTTTCTTGTTAGTTATTTATAGTCGTAAAATCACTTTAAACATAATCGAATAGCGTTACCAACAAATACTTATATTCGTATTATTACCACAGTTATTTCTTTAACGTCTTTCCTTTGGAATAAAATTCAGCAAGAGAAGATGTCCATCCATTCATCAATATTAATTCTGCCCGAGGGCAGGTATTTCACTGCAATCATAGCATTTTCATGCTATGCTTTGCAGCTTTAGTAGGGAATTATAGGTGTGGTAGCTTCCCGTTGCTTTCCACACCGACGAAGGATGATGATGATAATGATAAGGATGATGATGATGACCGGATGATTTTCGGGGACTTTTGGGCCCTACGCTTCCTGACATTTGTCTTATAGGTGAGGAAAACCCCGAAAAATCCTCACCCAGCAGCCTGTCCCGACTGGGAATCGAAACCGGGCCTGCTGCGTGACAAGGCAGCACGCTACCTCGAGACCACAGCGGTGGACGAGAAGATGTCAGACAATGAAAAACATACTTGCAAAACAAGCTGTAAATAATCATTAATGAAAGATTATTTATTAATTCTAAAATGAAAGAATGAATTAATCTGAAATCAAAATGATAGTAAATTCAATTTTCGATATCGAATAAAATGTTAGTTCCGATGATCAATATTGTACTCCAGTAGTCAAAGTGTAATGACTTACTTTTGAACTGGTAGTTATGGACATATAATGGGTATACATCTAATCAAACATGATCTGAGTAAATCTAAAATAAATTATCATCATCATCATGAACAAATTCGTTTTAGGTCATGTGGCCTGTACGGTAAACCTAGCGAAGATGGTCTTGATCTTTCCACCGATGTTTTGGTCTTCCTTGGTCCATATGTCCAGTTGGGGTATATTGGAATGCCAATTTTGGAAGTCTATTTCTTGCCATTCTCCTCAGATGATTTTTCCATTCTTGTTGGTATCTTTGTATAAAAATAAATTATAATAAGTTAAATTTGCTGATAATTATTCAAATTCCTTCAGAATTTAGGTAGATCTAGTAGTTTGTATATTAATTTCGTTTCACATAGTATTATTAGGGTAGTAACAATGTTAGGTGATATTTTATTTACCTACTGTCTTTAAAAATTGAAGTGTTTGGTGTCGCGATCTAAATCTGAGCGTGAAAGGGCTGATCATTTTATTTGAAGGTTATTTTACGCCACGGGACCAACAGTTTTACTCCCTTCGATCACTAATAAAACTTTTGAACTACAAAAATTCTATCGACTCCGACCGGGTTTTAACCCGCGATCTTTGGAATCAGAGAAGAGCATTGTAAACATTACTACACTTGGACCCATATTTCCAGAAATTTAGAAGTCTACAACTCGATATAAGCACGTATAGGGCTCTAACTAACTAACTAACTAACTAACTAACTAACTAACTAACTAACTATATAAGGACTTTATTAAACTAAAAGTAAGATATATACAATGTTATTTACAAATATGGGTCGCACGGGCAGTAAACCGTACGTGCTGTTGACAGTCCGTTACAATAAGTTGATGTTAAAAAAACATAATAATATTACAATTAGATAACAATACAATTACATTATACATTAACTTAGTTATGTAGAATTATTAAGAATTAATGGCATTGCAATTTGCTAACATATTTATTTATTCCTGAATAAGTGTTGTTCTTATTTTCCGCGTTTTGTCCAGAAATCTACCCAGGTTTATCCAATTTTCTGGGTTTACCAGTAACTCGTAACATGACAATCTTCCACGTTTTGAATTTAGAAATCTTTCAGGTAATAACTAACTAACTAACTGACACTATCTAATCCGTTGATTCATGGCCGCGCCGACATAAGCTGTCCATACATCCCTATCCTGAGCTAATGTTTTCCAATAATTTCCTGCATGATCTACTTCTCTCAAATAATGGTAAATGTTAATCTACCACATAATTCTTGGTCTACCAACTGAGCGTTTTCTCTCTGGTTTCCTACAAGAATATTCCATGCACATCTTTCATTCCCATTCGTGCCACATGTCCTGTCAATCGCAGTCTACGAGATTTAACTGTTCTTATTATATCTGGCTTCCTATAAAGACAATGTAGTTCACTGTTATGTAGTCTTCTCCATTCACCTTTCTGCTTATCTCTCTTTGGTCCAAAAATTTTCCTAAGAACTTTATTCTCAAATACTCGTAATCTCCTTTCCTCCCTTAAAGTAAAAGTCCATGTTTCGCATACATATAATATAATTGGTAGAATAATAGTTGCAGCTACTAGTTACATAAATGTATGGAGTGAAAATATTGCATCAGAAGGTGATCAAGTTATATGGTTTTGCCTCTTGGGACGTATAAAGCGTAATGTCCCTCCTGAGGTAAAGCATTTATTATTATTCAGTGGTAGCTGTGGGGAGCACAACAGGAATACCAAAATGTCCTTCCTTCTTAGCATGTTCTACAAAATTCCCAGACATTAGATATTATATATTTTTCTTGCTGGGTACAGTTTCAATGAATGTGACTAAGACTTTGCAGTCATTGAGAAATCCAAAAAAGTATAATCCAGACTTTTTTTTCTAAGTTACTGGGTTCAAGTGATAAAACATTCTAAGAAGTCTTCAAAGTTTGAAGTAATGATTTTTTTAGTTCTACACCACTTGAAAAGGAAATAGTAAATTGTAAAATGTATGCTGATGGTTGCAAAGTTTAAAGGCTGAAAATATCGTGTATCACAATTGAAAAGACTGTTCTAAACCTAAAATTCTCAAAATGAAACGGGCATTAAAATATAATAATAATTTTAAATAAATCGGCCAAATGAAACGATATATTTAAAATGTTTGAATGAAGTTTTTCAAATTTAAAAACAATCACTACAAAATATAAAATAATGAAGAATAACAGAAAAAGTACCCACGATTTTTCGATGTGTGTAAAACTCTTTACTAATACTGAATATCAAGTTATGGAACACAATCTAGACTGAACATAATATCAACTTTAACAAATTGGGGATGTATAAAGATTCTTCAAAATTCACATAATTGTCGGTTGCAGAAGATTGAAGAATATATCTCTGGTCGCAGGGAATAAGTTTTGTATAAAATCGCGACTTTGTAGGCAATGCATTTTTTACTCGAGATCGTGCATTATTCTAACGAGGTACCAAGAAAGACAAATTTATAACTCGGAAAATAGTTTGTCCTGGTTACCAATTTCTTCACACTGCGCAGGTTTTGGAAATTATTTCAGTACACTTAACTTATTTTGGCCATTTTTAAACTTAACAACTGTGACCACATCATATCAAGTAACTAATATCCTATAACATACCTACAGAAAAAATGACGCTGGTACTTTTTTAGAAACATAGACATATGTTTAAATTTATTTTTATAATTAGTTCTATAAGTATAAACATAATGGTCATCAGAAAATGTATCATTACAATAATGCCATTAGACTTAAGGGAAACAATAAATAGTGGATATCTTTACGTTATGAATGTTATTACCCTTAATTGAAAATGGACATTTGAAGTGAAATTAATGGCAATGACATCCATTACACTGAGCAACAAAAAATATACTTTTTTTTGTCTCTGAAAGAAAAATATGTGATTCTGATAGTATTTCTCTCTCTCCTGAATTCAAATGTGATATCGGTTTTTCTCCATCACGCAAGGTTTCCGAGAGACAGACATTTATAATTTCAAACACTATAACATTTTCTACATTCGTAATACACAATATTCGAACATTCGGACTCACCTAGAAAATAAGAAATGACGATTTTCTGCTGTATTTCACCTGTGGAGCATCCCTCTTGATGGTCCAACAATAATCGGCCAGCATATTAGGATTCCATTTGCCTTGATATCTCTTTTCCATAGCTGAAATTATTTGAGTTAGCTCATTTGGTTTTATTTTAAAATGGACAAATGGACGAAAAAACGTTTATTAAAAAATAATTATTTAAACCCATTAATTGAAATTGAAATAAAAAACTGTAGGTGATGGAGAAATTCCGAATACATATTTGAAAACACGATAAAAAACTGTATTAAGTACAACTATTGGTACTCATGAGACAAAAATCATGTTGACCAGTGTTATTACTGCAAGTATTTTGAGAGGAATGGACAGGGGCAGATTACGTAAAGATTTTATGAAGACATGTCTGATAAAGACTTTAAAGGTAAGACATGAAGAAACTGTGGACTCAAAACAAATAAATTAAATAAAATGAGAGCGAGACTTATATGAAAAAAACTCTGAAAGAAACAAAGAATAATATTTCTGAAACAGTAAAAATAATTTTTCTTTCCACGCCAACATGTAACCTAATTCCACAGTAGCTATTTGCTTAGAAAACGTGTGTTATCATCTCAGACATGGGTCCTACTCGAATCCTGTTAATTGACATATAAATAAATTATTACTTAAATTTATGAGACTTTCCTATGATAAAGTGTTATTTTCATATCAATGACGTATTGCAGTTCATGCAGTTCTTGCCGATTTTTTTTATTTTACCTTGTGAATCGTAAAGAGTACACGGAAAACTAAGATAATTTACAACAGAAGTTTAAATTTTATAAAATATTTTCGAAGTATAATCAACATATTATTATTATTATTATTATTATTATTATTATTATTATTATTATTATTATTATTATTATTATTATTATTTATTGAAATTCAAGATCGTATAATTAATTGAATTCAAACAGATTTAAAAGCCTTCTTCTTCTTCTTCTTCTTCTTCTTCTTCTTCTTAAACATAATTTGTAGGATTTTCATCCTGTTTGTTTCCAAAATCACTCCTCGGAGGAAGACTTATTGGATGTGCATTCACTGTCTATCCATCTCCTGGCTGGTCTTCCTCTTGTTCTTCTCCCTCCATTGGTCTATCTTCTTTAGCTCTTTTTACAAGTCGGTTTTCTTCCATTCTTTCTATATGACATTCTGTGTTGTGTATTTTATCGTCATAGCCTGTCCCAAGCCAGGTTGAAAAAGGGTGAGTTGGAGAAGTAACACCTAGTAAAAAAACCTTGGTTCAGCTTGCCCAGCTGATAGTACCTTGTGAGGGCCCCTTGCCAGGGTTACGGTGAACACCTCAACGGCAGATACAGCGGAGAAGGAGTCCTTCGGTACGGTGTACCTAACGGAAGAGGCAACTCTACATCTACTGCCTTGTAGATTGACAAACGGGCGGATGGGGTTCGTTTGTCCTGCAAGACAACCCATCTAGGAGAGACAACTCCGAAATAAAACGGGGCAGGCTGAGCTCTGGAGCTGGGTGAAGGCAATAGGCCTAGGGAGGAAACCCTGAATAATAAACCTGCTATGAAAATGGGCTAGCAACCCACTTCAAGGTGTATCTTATACATTGCTCGCAGTCTCAAGGATCAAGCCTCGAATCAAAGATTTAAAAGTGCGTAGTTAAAATACTGGTGAATGCACATACTATGAATCCTATTGATAGGCTTACAGGTAAAAACGTTTATGTTAGTGCATCAAGAAATTCTTGATTAAAGGTATTATAGCTAGTCAATCTCATCGTCATCATCATTGGTAAAACAACTCATCTCTGAGTATTGGCCTCCTCAAAGAACTTTCCTCTAATTAACACAATCCAGAGCTTCCTTCCACCAATTTATCGTAAGTAATGCCACGAGCAATTTTGAATTTATATAGAGAATTTGGAAATCAAGAGTGGCATTTGTTAGGACTATTTAACGAATAAAATTAAGCTCTTTACTAAAAAATAATTATTTCAATATAGTTACCGGTGTTTTAAAATATTTATATACTTCATGTAAACGGCGATGTTTGAAAACAAATTAGAAATGTGAGGTTATGTATATTCATTGCAACTCGATCATATTATTTATTGACAAATAGGATCGCAATATTGTGAGAATGCACTCTAGTGGAGAAATAATGAAACACATCAAACTATTATAATCAACATTATAGGTTAATCATTTATATTTTGAATAAACAACTCAGTAAAATCACTGAATCTATTCATTATTCGCTATATTCAATGTATTTGTCGGAGAAAAATAATGGTCTAACCTGTTCAGAATATTAAAAAAGGAGGAGCTTTCTTTATCACAAAAGGAGGAGCTGATAAAGAGAAATCGATAAAGAGCTAGGTGAAACACGACTGTCATTGGTGTAAAACAGAATTAATTGAAACGTGATTGGTCATTGACTACCATTTGCGACATGAGTTAAATAGTCAACACCAACTCTCTAGCTTTTCTATCCATCATATTCTTTCGCACAGTCTTGGCCTCGTTATCTTGATGCTATCTTCAGGCCGTATGAACTATGTCATCTTACAAATTCCATAATCCTGTTTTCTCCCTACATGCTCTGCCCATCAATGTCTGGTTAATTCAATAAATATACTTGAAGAGAAAAATTATACGCTCAGACCGGGACTTGAACCCGGGACCCTTGGTTCTCTAGACCAAGTGCTCTACCAACTGAGCTACCTGAGCAAGTACCGATCTAAACGCAAATCTTTCTCTATATACATTGTAATTCCCGTCTACGAAATGCTATGAAGCCATGCTTCTATCTTGCAAATGGCGGCTCCTTTATTAAGAAGACATATTTGGGAATTATACATTACAGCCAGTACGGCTTTTTCCATGTTATTATTATTGATTTCGTACATCTCAATGATGGATAAATCATATTTGAAGAGGAAAATTATTACAATGTATATAGAGAAAGATTTGCGTTTAGATCGGTACTTGCTCAGGTAGCTCAGTTGGTAGAGCACTTGGTCTAGAGAACCAAGAGTCCCGGGTTCAAGTCCCGGTCTGAGCGTATAATTTTTCTCTTCAAATATGATTTATCCATCATTGAGATGTACGAAATCAATAATAATAACCTGGAAAAAGCCGTGCTGGCTGTAATGTATAATTCCCAAATATGTCTTCTTAATAAAGGAGCCGCCATTTGCAAGATAGAAGCATGGCTTCATAGCATTTGGTAGACGGGAATTACAATGTATATAGAGAAAGATTTGCGTTTAGATCGGTACTTGCTCAGGTAGCTCAGTTGGTAGAGCACTTGGTCTAGAGAACCAAGGGTCCCGGGTTCAAGTCCCGGTCTGAGCGTATAATTTTTCTCTTCAAATATGATTTATCCATCATTGAGATGTACGAAATCAATAATAATAACCTGGAAAAAGCCGTGCTGGCTGTAATGTATAATTCCCAAATATGTCTTCTTAATAAAGGAGCCGCCATTTGCAAGATAGAAGCATGGCTTGATAGCATTTGGTAGACGGGAATTACAATGTATATAGAGAAAGATTTGCGTTTAGATCGGTACTTGCTCAGGTAGCTCAGTTGGTAGAGCACTTGGTCTAGAGAACCAAGGGTCCCGGGTTCAAGTCCCGGTCTGAGCGTATAATTTTTCTCTTCAAATATGATTTATCCATCATTGAGATGTACGAAATCAGTAATAATAAATATACTGATTTCCACATCATGTAGAGCATACAACTCCTGATCCCCTCTCCATTGATGATTCTCTAGAGTTACAGAAGGATTAAGGTGAAATAATTGTTTTATTCCTATAACTATTCAAAAAATCGCTTCATTAATACTAATTTAATATACAATAAATGTTAATGGATTTATTTAATTGATTATCCTTCTCTTAAACAAATCTGATATTTTAAAATTTCCTCTATGTAAATATTATTTAGATATTGACTACATAGAAACTAAGAATTCATCTAATTCTATAAGATGTGCTATATTAAAAAAATACGATATATCAATATCTAATTACATATATACATTTGAGCACACCTATGTATCAATAGTATATTATTTTTCCCTTTTCTTAAATCCATTTTGAAATTCTTAAATATTTTACATTATATTGACTTCTAGGCCTATGTAAGTAGATTGTCTATTCCAATTATTGGGTATATTCATATGTATATTTAAAGTTTAAGGAATTTGAAAATAATATTTAATATTTAAATGATTTCTAATAATGAAACTTCAAGTTCTGTAATTTGACATCGCTGACGAAAATCAATTAAAACTGTGAAGACGAACCAAATATAGATCAAGATGCCGGCCGTGAAAGCCTGCAATTATATATAATCCTGGTATAGTACCTCTTGCCCCAATAGTACCTCTTACTGATACACTAATATTACAGGCCTGTCCTTAGCATATTTTAATGTATTAGAATGCTACAGGGGCTGAATAGAAAGTCATGGAGGGCTGTAGTTTGGGCATCTCTGGTTTAGATTGTTTGAGCGTATTCGTATGAGATCTCCACATGTGGATGTTCAGTCCATCTTAATTTTGGTCTTCCTTTATCTCACATCCTTTAGGTTGATACTGCAATGCTAATTTAGGAAAGTGAGATGGATCCATTCTTTGGACATGTTGTAATCAATTGTTTTGATAATTCTGAATTTCTTCAACTATATTTTGAACTTTTATGGATAATTATGAATTAACTATTTATAATTTTAAGTACAGAAATGGATGTTTTAAGGAGATCAGCTGGAAAACCCAAGACTCCTTCAATATGAGTCTCAAAGACTGACTTCTGAGCTAATACATTTAGTTTTTATAAGTTTCTAACATTTTATATGTAACGCGAATTTCCCTCCAGATTGTTCTAGTTTCAAATATTGACTAGACATTTCATTAAATCTAGATAATATAATTACAGGCCAGTAATTTTAGATAAAAATGTAATATAGAGAAACATAACGAGTTTGGACTTTAATTAATCAGAATTTTATTAGAAATCCAATGATCATATTACTGAATCGATTTTATTAATTATATAAAAGTTGATTTCCTCTTATTAAAAATACTTAGAAAACGCCTTTTGTTAAATTTGGGTTATGCCAATATAGTTGAAGCCAGAAAGTCTAGAAGTCATAGGGTATGACAAGGGTAGACCCAGATACCTGAATACAATAGATACCAAACTTTTGTTAATGAAAATGTGTCAGGACGTCTATTTGAAATGAGACTAAAATATCAGTCAAAATAATATTTATGAGTTACAAGGGAAACATAACTATGTCAGGATGAAGTTTCAAATATTAATTTAGATTATATTATTTTTAGTCTGGACATCTTACCTCAATATTAATGTTGATTTGTTCTTGGACATGTTTCCCAGACTCTGGGAAAGCTGACGATAAAACAGAATTGTTTTGAAACATGTCCAAGAACAAATCAACATTAATATTGAGGTAAGATGTCCAGACTAAAAATAATATAATTAAAATAACCTCAAAATATAACTTCCTAAAATTAAATAATTTAGATACTTATCAGTTAAAATATAACTAGGAACTACACATAAAAGGTTAATTTAATGGGAAACTCAGAGGCCCAACTAGAAACAACTTGGCAACATTGTAGACAAGTGGCTCGAAAAGCCACAGCTTTTTATATATCTGTAATATATGTGCTCATATATTTAAACCAATAAGAAAGAGATGTATCCCTTCTCCTCTAGCGATCTGACGATCGAAAGAATACTGAGGTTTTCAATAAATACCAAATTGAGACGCGTGCAGTAACAGAAGTCTCCCAATTAGCCAAGGGAGAACATAAAAAGTTTCATTGTAATCGCGAGAAGCCTCCCAGATATCTAAGGGGAAAACATAGAGTAAATTACATTGCGGATATTTATCCATAACTTTTATATTATTATTTTAATAATAATAATTCTTCAGTATTCTAATGCGAAATCAGATTGCTAACACAACGTATAATCAAGTGTTTTTCATTGTATCGAATAGAAGTATAGTGAATACGATTTAAATAAATCGAGTAATTTATAAACTACAATTATTGAAAATACTATTGCTGCCCGAACAGTTCCTTCGTTATTCCCTGAGATAAGTTTTCCTGATCGCTCACCGAACCCAACCTGACTAGACCGCGAGCATAAAATTCCCACATTACGGGGATTCCTTCTAATCAACCCTTGTATTAAACCCACATCCTGTGATAATCCATCACACTTTTATCCACCCCTAATTAACACTTCTTGTTCCATATAATATTTTAATTCAAGAAGTACTTTTCCACATAGCTCTGTAACATTACACTGCTTACGATATTTTAGAACGAATGGATTGAATGTTGAAAATTAGCCTATGTATTGTCGAGTCCGCCGCAGTAGCCCAAGTGGTGGCATGCTCCCATCAGCGGGTCCGGGTTTGATTCCCGGCAAATTGTAATTATATAATCTTCAATCACACGGCTGGGAGGGTTGATGGTGTACAATTTTAATCGATTAATTGGGCACTAGATAACTGGATTAAATTCCTTTAAGGGAGGAAAGGAGATTACGTGTATTTGAGAATAAAGTTCTTAGGAAAATTTTTGGACCAAAGAGAGATGAACAGACAGGTGAATGGAGAAGACTACATAACAATGAACTATATGGTCTTTATAGGAAGCCAGATATAATAAGAACAATTAAGTCTCGTAGACTGCGATGGGCAGGACATGTTGCGCGTATGGGGAATGAAAGACGTGCATGGAAACTTCTTGTAGGAAAGCCAGAAGGAAAACGCCCAGTTGGTAGACCAAGAATGAGGTGGGAGAACAACATTAACTATGATTTGAGGGAAGTAGATTATACAGGGAATGATTGGAAAGCATTAGCTCAGGATAGGGATGTATGGAGAGCTTATGTCCGCGCGGCCATGAACCTATGGGTTCGATAGTGCCAGTGAGTAAGTAAGTAAGTAAGTAGTTCATCCGAAATACATATTGTGAGAACGTGTTTGGTATTATTGATAACGTCCTTTGGAGACATTAAGCCTGGTGCGCCATGGCGGTCCCTTGTTGCTTTTCGACAAGAGTAGGCTGTGCGTCCGCACCCGGGTTCACCTTGTCGTCATAATTCCTCATAAACACACTTATACCACACAAACATTTATTAAATATGGACTCATCTACACAATACATGTAAACATTTTGGAACAGGTGCGTAACAATTGAAATATACCAAACTAAACCGCCTATCCTCCTATTGCGGAACCGGAAACACGAAGTGCACGGGGTGGTATTTGGAACACTCAAAATTAATGCCGATTATGATCGACTTAAGCAACGATTTCAGTATGTAGAAAAAAAAATTGAAACTACAATGGTAAGTGTAATAGAGTCTTCGTATTTTTTCTCAAAGGTGGAGATAGTTAAGACGATTAAATATACACTCTTGACCCTTAAATTGGCGACATAATATCAGTTATTCAAATGCAAAATCATATTTAACTGTACGTTTTTACTGCATATTGCGTAATTCAACACAGGTGTAAGTAATGCTTTCCTTTGATGATCTTGATGAAGATTTTCGGGCTGTAGGCCGTGGTCGTGAGGCTTGTAGTTCCCCGACGTTTCGCCAAAGACTGTGTCTGGCATCCTCAAGGGTTGTCTTGAAGCCTCACGACCACGGCCTACAGAGACAACACTTGAGGATGCCAGACCCAGTCTTTGGCGAAACGTCGGGGAACTACAAGCCTCATGAACACGGCCTACAGAGACAACCCTTGAGGATGCCATACGCAGTCTTTGGCGAAACGTCGGGGAACTACAAGCCTCACGACCACGGCCTACAGCCCGAAAATCTTCATCAAGATCATCATAGTAACTCCGGCCGTGAAAGTCTACATGAATACAATGTTTTCCTTATTCGTTTTTCTATTATTTTAATAATTACATTAAACTAATTTAGCCAATGTATCCAATGGTAGTTGGTTAAGGCAATACGCTACAAGCAGGAAAGTCGGGGTTCCAGTCCCAATTGGGCCAGGATTTTCAAACTGACCTAAACTTTCTTTAGGCATAATGTTCCCTGGTTCAACTCAGCTTCTAAAGGAAATGAGTATGCGAGACTTGATCTGGGGGCAAAGGCTGAGGGACTGACAACCCGGCTAACATCAAGTACCGATTGCATAGAATATTGTTTCTCAACCTGTGGTTCGCGAACCTCCCGGGGGTTCGCAAAATATTTCAAGGGGTTCGCCAAAACTTTTCCATAATGGCGGGTTACGAGGTTAGGTCCGTTATTGTTTCCATCATTTCGGTAGCATGGTGATAGTAATAATAGTAGTAATAATAATAGTAATAATAATAATAATGATAATGATAATGATAATAATGATAATAATAATAATAATAATAATAATAAATAATAATAATAATAATAATAGTAATAGTAATAATAATAATAATGATAATAATTTTAAAACTCTATAATGCCCCTTGTTACATATGTATAACATCGGGAATGTATCACACAATTTCCACAATAAATTAATATTTACCGCGAATGCCTGATTTACAGTTATGTAACAACGTTAGGAATGCATTTGATTTCGCAACAACTAGGCCTACACGTGTAACTTTTAAGCCGTAAATAGAGTAATTTTTGTTTACCGTTAAGGGTTAAGTTAATTTAAGGTTATTAAATATTTTACTTGGAATTAAATGTTATGCATGTCTACTGTATGTATATTTAAAAGTCAGTGGTTCACCCAACTCAGATCGTTGTGGAAGGGGTTCGCGAGTCGAAAAAGGTTGGGAACCGCTGGTCTAGAAAGGTGGGTGCCTTAATGTCCTACGACCCTGAGGGCCTACTAAGGCCTGTAATAAAGTCAATTTACCTCTCTTTAGATTATCTGATAGGATATATTTACCATTTAAGGGTTAATGAAATATATCTCTGATTCTAATTGCCTGATGTTATTACTATTTTTGTGCTAATTAAACTGTATGCGTATTTTAGAAAGGCCTATTTTTAACCATTCAGTCCAAATCAATTTTTAAATAATTCCTGGAAAATCGCCATATTGGCACAATGTTCTCAATAATTACTGGAAGTAGGGTTATGACATTTTGAGGACAATTTACTCACAATGTAGTAGCCTTACATGATGAAAATCCTGTAGCAGAATCAGTAAAATAGTCCTTCAGAAACCAAACATACATAAATAGTTTATATCATAGAGAATTACGTTTCGACGATAAAATTCAAACTTATTCTGAATTCAAATCTTACTAGGCTTATAATATATGAGAAATTTTACTTCAACATAAGTATGTGATGGCCAAACTTCAATTATTTGAAAATTAATTTAATCCAAACTGTTTAAGATATCTAAAAAATACATATATTTTTAGGAGTAAAAGCTAAAAGTATCCTTATTTAACGAATAACCTACTTTAACAATTTCAGGTATTTAAAATCGAGATATAATTGTTTTAATAAGGGTTATTTTGGAAAAAAAAAACTGCACTTAAACTAGCGTGAAATATTTTCAGTCCTATAGAATAACAGTGCTCATGCGCCAGAGTTTGTAGAGCCACCGATAACCCAAAATCGAACCACATATTGATTATCATCCTCGATTACTATCTGTCGCTATGAAATTTAAATGACTAATATTTGCAATAAATCCCCAAATCTATGTTAAAAATATATATTAATAATATTAAAATTACCAAACGTTTATTAAAAATGGGTGTACACTTATTTATCGCTCCCTAGCGCTGATCCAACCAGCGATAACCCAAAACAGCGATAGAAAAAATTTAGACTAAGTAATATACTCTGTGGAAAAATAGCAGTTAGCATCACAACATTTCTAACAGTGATTTGCATATTTAAATAAATACTTCAAAACTGTCTAATAATGTTATAAAAAATTGTTTGAAAAAGTTTAAAATGTTAAATAATGTTAGTAAATACAAAATAAGAGCTATAGTTTACAATAATAATTGAAAAATCAAACGCTAGTAAAAGTGCAGCTTTTCTTCACAATCGATTCCCCTCAACAGAATGAACAAAATCCGTAACAATTATATTTTAATGCTATTTGGGAAATGTTAATGCACTATTTATTATATGTAGGAATTCAGATCATGGCGTAGGCCACGCGTACTGATATTAATGAAGAACGGCTTTGTTCGAGTGAAATGTGCATTTGGTTTCTAGGACTCAGATTACTAAGTTGTCACTGAAATGAAGCACGAAACTAAATCTGAATCCACAAATGATATGCACGAGTATTTGCATTAACATTTCACGATATATCTCTCTCTTATTATGAGAGGAGGCAACCAACGAGCTGTATGACTTAATTTAATCTCTTAATTAATCCAATAATACCTTCCATCTCCAGTAATTAAACCTCAAGACGAGTTCAATATCTAACAATAACAATAGGATTGAAGAAAATACGTGCAATGGAGCTATTGTATAATTTATTTTTGCGTGATACTGCGTTTTGTGTATTTAGTCCTACAGCAATGGCGACCATGATTGAAAGTTCAACTTCCTAGATTTCAGGGTTGCCAACTTAAATAACTGTACTGTCTTCTTCTTCTTCTACTACAAGGTTTAGGCTATGCAGCCTGTTCCGGCGAAGTTAAAAGTGGAGTCCATCTTCTACGTGGTCGGCCAACATCTCTTGTTCCTCTGGGATTATACAGGAAGGTTCTTTTTGGTATTCTTTCGTTGTTCATTCTCATTAAGTGTTCTGTCCATTTCTTATTATTTTCGCTGATTTTATCTTCAATTTTATATATATTTAATTCCTCTCGTATAGTTTCATTCCTTATTCTATCCGCTCTTGTGCATCCTTTCACATTACGTAAAAACAGCATTTCCGCAGTCTGTATCCTGCTTTTATCCCATGATTTCATTATCCAATTTTCACTTCCATACAACAACAAAGGAACAGCCATTGTTTTATATAATTTAAGTTTCGTGTCTTTCCTTGTTTTCCGACCTACGGTTCTTTTTATGGTTCCACAAATAGCCTGAAATTTATTTACTTTATTTTCTATATCTTCATTTTCTCTATAAGTTATATCACATCCTAAATATTGGAAATGTGATACTTGTTCTATTATTTTGTTATCCAGTACAATTTTTTATCTAATTCCATATTTACCATTAAATGCCATTACTTTTGACTTATTTATTGATAACTGTACTGTAATATTACATATTGCAAACCTCGTGCGGGAAGTAAAACCCCTGCCCTTTATGCATACCACGTAAATGTATATACAAAAATATATCCAAAATATAGTGTAAATATACATTACATTGTATTAAACAAATCACTGCATCTTAAATGAACTGAACTTTATTTGAAACAATATAAAAACAATAAATACGTACTTGACGCCATTTTATCACTGACTGGTGTCACGGCCTGCTGCAGTCTCAACTAATAAACATTTCCCACACTATTAACGTTAGTCAGTTTTTATAACGAACGCAAATATTTCTAACAAAAATGATGTTGTTTTACTATTATTTATTATTTTGAAATCACCATCGCGCAAAAAATAATGTACAACGCACGTTTGTGAAGTGTTTTGCAGAATCTCGGAAATCAAAAACCTCGGTATCGCTCGGTTTTTAAACATTTCCTCGCTTCTGTGAAAACCACTTCCCAACCTTGCATCGTAATATACTAATAAGGGGTGGCTGTTTTTAAGAGTAGTAAAAAGTAGCTCATAATCAAAACAATATATCTAAATAATTCACCATGGGTGCGCGGACATAACATCTCAATACATTCCTATCCCGAGCAATTCAAGTGAATAATAACTGCAAGAAAGTGTTCTCAATGCTTCACTCTCTAAATAGATCTGTAAACTTCCTTCTCACGAAATTTAAACATAGATTTGTACAAACTCTTATAATGCCACACTTCGATTACTGCGACATATTACTGACTAATCTGACAACTGATCTAACATACTACAGCGTGCTCATAATGCGTGCATTCCATTTATATTCAATCTCCGTCGTTGTGACCACGTGTCTCCTTAATTTCAGGCCTTATCATGGCTACGTCTAAATGACAAGAATTCTACATTCACATGTTTTGCTATTCCAAATTCTGCACACATATTTACCAACTTATTTATCAACGCGTTTTCAAAATTTATCGGCTCATCACAATTTAGGAACGAGATCACTAGATACTTCTTTACTTTTGATACCACAGCGCAGGACATGTCTATACTCTGAATCTTACACAATATCTACGACTAGAGCATGGAACTCACTTCCCAGTCACGTCAGGGACTGTCAATCACTATCATTATTTAAATCAAAATTAACTGATATTTTAAGTTGCATACAAAGAAAATACTATATACACTGCTCAAAAAAATTAGGGGATATTGTAGAATAACCTATTAAGACTATATTTTTAGGAACAGTATTAGATGCAATCACTTTCTATTACTCCAAAGGAATGTAAACAAGAGTTTGAAGTCATTACGTAACTTCTGTACCACACCAGATGTCAAAGAGATCCTGATTAGGAATATGGCAAACAAACAAAGCAACATTAACATGGGTGAAAATGTTTCTTTAGTATGGTGTATGGTCTCCTCGAACGGCCAGCACTGCCTCACACCTGTGTGGCATTGATGCAATGAGGTTAGCAATGAGTTCTTGGGGGATACGTAGCCACTCTTCCATAAGAGCAATGTGCAGCTCTGGAACAGTTGTGGGAGGTGCTGGTCTGCCTGCAATGCGCCTGCCTAATGCATCCCACACATGCTCAATCGGATTTAAGTGCGGGGAGGAAGCTGGCCATTGCATACGCTAGATACCCTCCACTTCCAGCATGTCGTCCACCAAGCCAGCCACCAAGAATCACCTATGGCACCAGCATAAGGCACGACAAAAGGTCGGAGAATCTCATTTCTATACCTTACCGCAGTCAAAGTACCACCTTGGATGACGTAGAGGTCCGTACGTCCACCACTACTGACTCTGTCCACACCATCAATCCACCGCCACCATATGGGGATCTTTCACGTACAAAAGCTGGATTCTTTCGTGTCCCTTTTTCTCTCCAGATGAATACACGCCGACTATCACATTCCACGTTGAATCGCGACTCATCAGAAAAAAAAAACTGATCTCCATTCAGCATGCCTCCACCCACGATGTTCCTCCGCCCAGTTTCTGCGATCTCTACGGTGTTGTGGAGTTAACCTGGTACACACCATAGGCCTACGGGCATAGAGACCACTTCCATGCAGTCGATTAGGGACAGTTTGAGTTGACACCCTGCGTCCTGTTGCTGTTTGAAGTGTATTTCGCAGTTGAGTTGCATTCTGCTGTCTATTCCGACGGGCTGTTAACAAGAGGTAACGGTCATCCCTTGTTGTCGTTGCCCTTGGTCGACCTTGGTCGACCTTGTCCGGCTCTTCTGTGAACAGTATATGAAAATGATTCCAAAGTCTGGAAATCACGCTTTGAGACACCCCAATGGCTTGTGCCACCTCTTATTGTGTCTGTCCAGCTTCCGTCCTTCCTATGGCCCTCCAAGCCATTGGTTCAGGTAAATCACGTTGTCGGGGCATCACTGCCCCTAAGGCAAGTCATTCACTAACTGAAAACTGGACTGGATTTAAAAACAGCAACAAAACATTCACCCCCACACCGCCCTTTCACATCAACAATACAGACACTGCCCTCTGGTGTGGTACCGAGGTTACGTAACAACTTCAAACTCTTATTTACATTATCTTGGAGTAATAGAAAGTGATTGCATCTAATACTATTCCAAGAAACATAGACTTAATAGGTTATTGTACAATATCCCCTAATTTTTTTGAGCAGTGTATTTAACAACTATATTCGGTATTTTATATACACCTATAAATACCCATCTAGGAAGCATTTCATACTTTTATTAATTTTTTAAATTTATATCATGTTTTGTTAGTGTTAAGATGCGTATATACTTGCGCGCCGTGCGTGTTCGCGGCGCGCGCTGCTCGTCTTGTGTTCGTCGGAATTGTTAATTTGAACGAACCTCATTCGATTTATATGAAACCCACAAACCTTCAGCAGACATTTTGCAGACCACACTGGCTTGATAATCTTAAATATATATTGCAGCGCCAAACCAAAAATACTCAGTTATGCATCAACAATATAAGAGCGGAAATATTTGCCGCTAAACTGCATGATACAAAATGTATATTAGTATTTATGAAGAACTAGTTTCATAGCCGTTTGTTACAAACACAGAATCTCTGATAGGACTGATCGCGTTTACATTTTTATTTAATAATAAGGCTATATTTAAAGATTTGGCGCTAAAAGTGTGTACTTCATGAGCCAGAGCAATAGATGGCATCAAAAAACTTTTTTAATGGCGCATAGTCGGTTGATGCATAACGCCGTGCAATTGTATTTATGAATTATAGTAATAAACATTGAAAAAAATATATATTACAACGTACCTTTGGTTGGAGTGTATTACAGTCGATTTTTAATTACGCTATTGATTACAATGTTAATGCAAATATTCGTATTATGTAATGGCATTAATGAAATGAATCTTTGGAAAAGAAGCACAATTGAAGTATTTAAACATTATCTTCTTATATATAAAAATTAATGTTTTGTTTTATTTGAAGAGAAAAATTATACGCTCAGACCGGGACTTGAACCCGGGACCCTTGGTTCTCTAGACCAAGTGCTCTACCAACTGAGCTACCTGAGCAAGTACCGATCTAAACGCAAATCTTTCTCTATATACATTGTAATTCCCATCCACCAAATGCTGTGAAGCCATGCTTCTATCTTGCAAATGGCGGCTCCTTTATTAAGAAGACATATTTGGGAATTATACATTACAGCCAGTACTGCTTTTTTGCAAGTTTTAAAACTTGTATAGGAAACTAAAAGCTAACCTAACATAAATCAATTACTCTAACGTACTCTAAATTAATTTAATATGTAAAAGCAGACGTTAAGTGATGTAATAATTAACGTGGTTATAGAGAGTTTATCGCTGGTTCATACAATAACTCATAGAATAATAGTTGTAACCTCAGTTATTAGTATGGTCATGACCTCCTTGATGTATTATTAGAGCGGTCGGGACAGGAAATAGTCCCACATTGTTTTCAATATTTACGACTAAAATGTGGTTAAGGTAATAATTTTCCAGTGCGAAAAAGAATAATTATATAAATATATGCATATTTGTTGTATTTAAGTTGTGTTAAAAGCGTAAGTAAAAATCGATCGTGATAAACCCCGCCCCGTAACTTTTCCTGTACCTTGGCTCGTTTTTATTTTACTTTTCTCACGCCGGTAGGAAGAAAGTAAAGTAATTACCTTCTTCCTGCATATATCTGATCTCCTACTGCCCTCCAGGCATCTCCTTTCAATGGTTTTATAAAATGATCCTTATGTTGAGGATCCCACAATAATGACTTATTTCTATAAAAATCTATAAGTTTTAACATGTCTCCTTCTGTCCACTCCATACTCAAATAATAAAACATACGGGTGCGCGCGGAAAACAACGAACCTCTCACGCTCCCGTCCAAATCTGAAGAGCGAGCACTCAAAGTGTTCGTGGAAAAAACCGACAATGAGTGGATCGTGGTGCGCCGTATGTGCGCGCGCAGCTTGAAACCCCGTACAAACATAAAGAACAAGGTGCGCGCGCGCTGCGCATTCGCGGCGCAGTGCACAAGTGTGTACGTACCATTAGCTAATATTTGATCATATCTTTATCGTGCTTTGTTTTGTCTATATTTTAAAAATATTTTAAAATTGTAACATGTATGTAATTTTTGTATGAATTTATTATTCGCTCGAGTGGAAGAGAAGACCTTATGGCCTTAACCCTGCCAGCTTAAAAAAGCATTAATTATTATTATTATTATTATTATTATTATTATTATTATTATTATATCTATTTTTTCAAATCTTCGTTAATGCTATTCTCCTTCTATTCTTGATCTAACTACTAGGTGGTTTCCCTCTGGTTTTCCTACAACAACTTTCAATGCCCCTCTTTCTTTACCCATTTGTGCCTCATGTGCTGTCCATCGCAATCTACAAGACTTAACTATTCTTATTTACATTTGATTTTTCACAATAATGTATCTCACTGTAATATAGTCTTTTTCATCCAGCAATCTGTTCGTTTCTCTTTGATCTTAAGATTTTGCTAAGAATTTTATTCTCAAGTGGCCTACTCTAATGTTTTCTCCTCCCTTAAAGTAACAAACCATGTTTCATATCCAAGTAATCTAAATGGAAGAATAACGTTTTATATATTTTTAGCTTAACTTATTTTAAGAGAAGGTGGAACGACAAGAATCTCTGTAATGTATAATAGCGTACGTTTACAGAATTGAGCCTATCTATACATTATTTGTGTACCTCATTCTTATTTGTAATTATTGTTCCTAATTCTTCAAAACTTCACTCATTAGTCATTATCTGCACATTTGCATTGTGCAATGCACTTGTACGTGAAACTATATATTTAGTTTTTTTGATATTTACTTCCAACCCCAATTTATTATACCTCTGATTCTAATATCTTCACATTAACAATTTGTTTTGTGTTAAGGGTATATTTAGCTTTAATCGCACATACACACTGTACCGATATAATTGGAGGGCTCTTTTGATTGTAAAAATGTAGTAATATGTTCTAGTAGACAAGTCATTGCCGACAGCGGCGTTTTAAGTTATTTGAGGGTGTCTGAAGGAATATAAATAACTATAATGTTGAATGATTCCGGGTTATGTGGCCGTGGTCCATAGTTGGTGTTGATACCAGACGTTTCGCCCTCAACTGCGGAGGGCATCTTCAGTGGCGAGTGCTTCTAGGCGTGTTTCCTGGTCGGAAGATCTACTTGCTCAACTGCGGAGGGCATCTTCAGTGGCGAGTGCTTCTAGGCGTGTTTCCTGGTCGGAAGATCTACTTGCTCAACTGCGGAGGGCATCTTCAGTGGCGAGTGCTTCTAGGCGTGTTTCCTGGTCGGAAGATCTACTTGCTCAACTGCGGAGGGCATCTTCAGTGGCGAGTGCTTCTAGGCGTGTTTCCTGGTCGGAAGATCTTCCGACCAGGAAACACGCCTAGAAGCACTCGCCACTGAAGATGCCCTCCGCAGTTGAGGGCGAAACGTCTGGTATCAACACCAACTATGGACCACGGCCACATAACCCGGAATCACTCAACATTATGATTACCGGCCGTGAAAGCCTGCATCCAATATAAATAACTGTTAAGTTTATTATCTGGTCATATATTACGTATTTTGGAAGTCGGTAGGTATTAAAGACAGTTATATTACGGTCTTAGACTTCACGTAAATCCTCAAGGTTAAAACTCAGAAAGGGAACATCGATATTGTAAGGGGGAGATGCAAACAATAGTTTATTACTTTTTAGAAACTTCAAACGGAAAAAAAAAAAATAGCCTCCAAAAACATAGCGGGCAGCTAGAGAGATTATTGACCTCGAGTAACTTGGAAAGGAAGATTGTCCTGTACTAGTTCACGCCTTAAATTTAGTACGCTTACATCGACTTGCACATGTAGCCTATAGAGGTGTGTCAAAAGATTTATTTTATCCAATGAAAATGTTGTAGAAAATTGTAATGGTGACGGAAAAATAAGTCAAATCCACGACTTTCTTAAATATTTAATATAAGATGTTATGAAGTTAAAAAAAATTTAAGAAATGAGGGGCGAGTGCTCCCTTATAGTCAGTAGTCAAGTAAGTAGGGCGATGCCCTATCCGAAGAACCTATAGTCAATATTCAAGCAAGAGGGGCAAGTGCTCCCCGATAGTCAAAGTGAGTTGAGCTAGTGTTCCCATTAGGAGAACGTACAAAATAAAGATCCGCGATAAGCATTATTCAAATTTAGTCGTGGTTTTTGGTCTTTTCTTAGCCAAGTATAAGACAAAAGTGTATAATCTACTATTGAGGGAAAAGAAAATTAATAAAATCCTTCTATCACGTCACCTAAAATTAGTTTGATCACTATTTATCTTAAATAGTTCCTTATCTATCACCGGTTAAAATCATAAGTTCAGCCCGACCCTAGAGAAAACAAAACAAATTCTGTTACAACACACATGTATACGAGGAATCCTCAATAAACGATGTATCTTACTTTTACAGTCATAATTTAACATGCACAAATTTGGTTTTACGATAATTGTTGCTTAATGAGTCATATAACATGGTACAAGCTTCAAGGTTATTCCTCCTGGTCCTGTCTGTGAATGGTGTGCAAGGCGAGACATGTTCAGTATCTCGTATGGACCTATGGCAACAACGGAGGTATGCACATTTTTTCAAAGGCAATCAATCATGAAAACAAACAACAAAAGTCCGTGTGGAAATATCCTTCATCACCAAACCCGAAAACTAAAGTTTTTGTCTTCTGCTGGGAAAGTTATGGTCATCTCATGTTTTTTACATTCATGGAATTGTTATGAGATGTCACATCTCCGTACACAACAGTAACTGGGCAATACTATATAGATGTCCTGAAAACGATACAATGTTATTCGGGAGCAAAAGACCACATTTCCACACAACAAGCTGGATATTGCACCGCGATATTGCAAGGCCACATATCGCAAATTTTGTTGCTGAATATCTTGCAAAATTCAAAATAAAGTGCGTCTCTCACCATCCCTACATGACCGGATTTAGCCCCGTGTGATTCATTTCTATTCCCTAACATCCAGAAACATCTTCCGGGGAGACGACTTCCATCTTCAGAAGCATTAGTGAATACTTAGGAGGCGGTCATGAAATGCCCATCAAAAAAGGGGTTTTCGAACTGGGTAAAACGCTGAAAGAAGTGCATTATATTTAAATGTTACTCATCATCATCCGGTATCATGGCAGCTGTCGCTGTCTTCAGCAAACCAAACGCCATTCCTCTCTGTCCATCCATTGATCTTCCTCCAATCCTCTGACATTCATAGCCGCTTGTACCCTTTCTATCCAAGTTTTCTTCGATCTTCATCTCTTCCTCCTTTCCATTGTGATCCATTGTTACTATTGTAACTAAATGTTATTATTTTGAGAAAAACCATAAATATTCTGAGAACGAGTAAAGGTATGTTATCAAAACAAAAGTAATAAAGATCATTGTCTATTGAACGACCCTCGCACTTATGGTATTTTCAGATACGAATCTGAAAGTCTACAACTGTGGTCTACTGGTAATATCGTTGCCTCAAATGAAGCGAGCCCGGGTTTTATACTCGGTCAGAACAATTTTCTGCTTGAGATTTTTCTCAGGTGTTTTCCTCGCCTATAAGACAAATGCCAGGAATTTTTAAGATCCAAATAGTTCTCGAACACATCTGGCCATCACTAAATTAGCTTTGTTTAGTATGAATGTATGCATTGTCTTAAATGTTCGTTTTGTTTCCGAAGTGGTCTTGGTATTGAACTGATAACTCATCAAAAGAGGTCTCCCTTGTCATTGTATGCTCAAAAAGTATGTGTGTGATCTGAAGGAAATCCTGTCCCGACAGAGAGCATCCCTGTTAGGTCCGTGTGGTCTTGGGACATGAAAAGGTTTCTATAAAAGTAGAGTTTAAACTAAAGTAAAGAGAGAAAGATATCTTAAACCAATCAGCCTGAATTACAGTTAAATTAATTGAAGTTTTATCGTCACGTACCTATATTAAGGTACAGTTTATCATCTTCTGTAATAAATGAGAAAGTGATATTTTAACTATGAGAGTAGTTATCAACATTCCTCAGCAGTTTATTGATGTCTATTAAATACTTGAAGACATAATGTGATTGAATTTTAATTTAGAAGAAAAATAATTTAAGAAAAGTGTATATTTTGAAAGAATATATTACTAAATTCGCTACAGAATCCTCATTATACAGTAAATAAAGTGTCCTTGAAAAAACTTATCACTTTACCTCAAGTAAGAGAAAAGTATATTAAAAATTCAAAAATTATTTTTCCGCAATACTAAAAATAACTCAGTCTGAATGATTTAACATACCTAATATATATATATCCACCGCTGTAGTTTCGAGGTAGCGTGCTGCCTTGTCACGGTTCGATCCCCGGTCGGGGCAGTTTTTCTGGGTGAGGTATTTATCGGGGTTTTCCTCACCTGTAAGATAAATGTCAGGAAAGCTTTAAGGCCCAAACGGTCCCCGAAATCATATGGCCATCATCATCATCCTTATCATTTTCATTATCATCATCCTTCACTGGTGTGGAAAGCAACGGGGAAGCTACCACACCTACAATTCCCTAGTAAAGCTCCAAGCATAGCATGGAAATGCTATGATTGCAGTGAAAGACCTGCCCTCGGGCAGAATTACTATATATATAATATATATATATATATATATATAACTAAAATAACTCATAATTAACATAACAAATTATATCGGATAATGGAATAAGATATATACTGTGAAGCATTATTGGGGAGGCTTTGGAATTTCACGGGCTGGAATTATAATAAGTAACTTAGAAATTGAGGTACCGATCGAGGACTGTATAATGCTTCTCTTGTCCCGTGCTTCATTTTAAAGCCAAACTGATCATTAATTAATTAATTCCTCTGGTGTATTCAGTATTAGGTTAAGACGAATAGAAATGAGACGTGTAAGAATGTTATCCAAAAACATCAATTAAACTTAGAGGTCTACATTTTGAAGAAATATAAGTGCTTTTCAAGATTTATGCATAGCTTTAATGTGTGCAATTTTGCACACTTTTGGAAAGAAATCAAAGCGGTAAATAGAAATAGAGCATACTAATGCTTCTCTTTCACACGACATTTCTATTATGGGTTCCATAGGACCTGAAGCACGAGAAATGCAGTAGGTGCAATTGGAAAGCACACATTAAAATCTGTGGAGCATTGTTGAATTGTTGTTCAAATTACCGCCTTTAAAATTCGCGGGCGATGGCGAGAATCAGGTCTCGCCTTATGAGGTGGAAGATGATCCGTGAGTTGGGCGATTAACGAGTCGAAGGGGCCAGCTGGAAGCTGGAAAATTGTAGATTCGCTTTCTGAAAGAGTCGGCCTCTCGAGCCATCTATTCTAGATAAGTCTAGACTGTGATTCTAGATTATTCTACCTCGCATATATATAAGGAGGTGCGAGGATCTGACCAGGCAGTAGTGTTCTGGTGGTGGGCCAGTGGATGTGTGTATGGACAAGGAATTACAACCAACAAGTAAATGTGTTAAAGTTTAACCATCAGCGAGCGTGAAGAACTGATTATAAAATGGACGGTAATGAAGAGTCTCTTACAGTAGCAAATTATTTGTATGAAAACGGTGAAATATTGTGATATATATATAGAAAATATTAAGATTTTATGAAAATATTTGTGAAGTTGATTTCAAGAAACCCGGCATGTACCTAAAACCGCCACCCTCGCGACTAATTTCAAAATTTGTTTTCAGCAATATGAATTAACTGTATAGAGTTTGATTAAAAAAACTTGGATTGTAGTTTTTTTGTCTATTTTTTCCTTTAAAGAATAAATAAGAACTATTAAGTACGAGTTTCAAGGAAAGTTACACCATCTGGAAGAGTTTAGTTGTGCCTGAGAAGTATATGTTTACCAATTTGTACTTATTCTTGTGGGTATTGAGCGTAAAAATACATTTATTTAAAATACAACTGTGCCTAAAAATTTATATTTAACTATTGGTACCTAATTTTACCTATAAGTACCTAATTTCCTTTATTGAGTCAAAAATACCTTTTTTAATTATATTTAAATATTTCTTCCCTATTCATCAGATCTTGAGATCTTCGAAATGAAATAAAAAATTAATTTTCTTAATTTTGTGGATACATCTTTGCTTTTTCTATTAACCTCTCTAATTCAGACGTTGCAATATTATGTTGTATCACTAATTATTTTAAAATCAGAAGTGGTAATATTGTAGAACCTAATTTACATTTTGAAAGCAGATTTTAGATTCCTATATTTATACATTCTGGACCCTAAAAATTCAAAACTTGTCATAACAAACGATTAGCTGCTGCTATGGCTTAGAACTAAGTAGGAGAACTTGTCATAACAAACGATTAGCTGCTGCTATGGCTTAGAACTAAGTAGGAGATATAAGTAGAGTACTCACCACTATCTGCATAGCTTCTCAGCTGAAGAATCTTCTAGATTACATAGGTACCTATAAAACAAATAAGAGTCTCTTACAAGATTATATCTTCTCTAGACATAACACTGAATAAATTAATATAATCGCTATATGGACGCTGTAATTTTCAAACTCAAATTATTTTTAATGAAAATAAACAAATTCCCCTTAAATGGGACATTTCTGAGAAGTTATATGTGAAGTAAGTCCATCCATGTAGAATTTAGAAAGGAAGAGGCCCCATTGTGTAGCTTAGTGGAGCTAGTTTTGTATTTCCTTTGATACAACCTCGTCAAAATCATGCATGAAATGTTACGTATTTGACTTGACAAACATCTTCGTTACATAATGCAAATATTACAGTGACTATTTAACTCATGTCGCAAATGGTAGTCAATGACCAATCACGTTTCAATGAATTCTGTTTTACACCAATGACAGTCGTTTCACCTCGCTCTTTATCGATTTCTCATTATCAGCTCCTGCTTTTGTGATAAAGAAAGCTCCTCCTTTTTTAATATTCTGAATAGGTCAAAGCATTATTTTTCTCCAACAAATACATTGAATATAGCAAATAATGAATAGATTCAGTGATTTTACTGAGTTGTTTATTCAAAATATAAATGATTAACCTATAATGTTGATTATAATAGTTTGATGTGTTTCATTATTTCTCCACTAGAGTGCATTCTTACAATATTGCGATCCTATTTGGCAATAAATAATATGATCGATTTGCAGTGAATATACATAACCTCACATTTCTAATTTGTTTTCAAACATCGCCATTTACATTAACTATATAAATATTTTAAAACACCGGTAACTATATTCGAATAATTATTTTTTAATAAAGAGCTTAATTTTATTCGTTAAATAGTCCTAACAAATGCCACTCTTGATTTCCAAATTCTCTAGATAAATTCACTCCTCACTTCGTGAGTCGTGATTTTATCGATAATTTGGAAATCACTCGTGGCATTACTTATGACTAATGCAATGCTTTGCCAGTGAGGTAAAAATATCCCACTACAGACCTTAGGAAATATATTGAGGCTCTTACTTTTCTAAACCCTCTGCGAAACGCCAGTATCGTCTCCAGGGGACATCAATATATACTTTCAAGTCTCATAGTAGAAAATGCCGGCAGATTCAACCGTTGACTTTTCTAAACAATTGGCACGAAATGTAAGCCGGGTTATCAGCCCTGTATGATCGCCGCCTTTACCTTTGGAACCTTGAACAATATTGTTTTACACTCATTTCTGTTAAAACCTGAGTTGACCCAAGGGTCATAATGCTGCCAGATGGTTTATTTCATTTTAAAAACCCTGACCCCATTAGGGATTGAATCCTGACCATCCGGCTTGTAGTGTACTTCCTTAATCATTATTATGTCGTGTCCCACCAAGATGAGTTACTATTACAAAATATTGTAAGAGAGCATTGTAATCAGATTAAGTTTGTTACATGATTTTAATAGTCTACATAATGGCAGTCCACCGCTGTGGTCTCGAGGTAGCGTGCTGCCTTGTCACGCAGCGGGTCTGGGTTCGATTCCCGATCGGGACAGGCTCCTGGGTGAGGTTTTTTGCGGGTATTTCCTCACCTGTAAGACAAATGTCAGGAAGCTTAGGGCCCAACGGTCCCCGAAAATCGTCTGGCCATCATCCTTATCATTATTATCACCATCCTTCACCGGTGTGGAAAGCAACGGGTAGCTAACACACCCATAATTCCCTAATAAAGCTGCAAAAGCATAGTATGAAAATGCTAAGATTGCAGTGAAAGACCTGCCCTCGGGCAGAATTACTATGGATGCATGGATGGATGGATATAATAGCCTATGTAACAAAATTAATATTTTTCGTTATCCCTCTATTTTAACAAAATATGTATTACCATATTTTCGATTATCAATTTGTCTCTTATTTTACTAAAAACAATAATCATTATGTTGCAGATATGTCTCTCTGAAAGTTCGTTCAGATTGAGGGTCTTTCAACTTTTCAGCGGTTGCCCTTTTACCAGCCGGCTGCTGGCCCTTCACATCCACATGTGTCAATCACAGTGGTAGATGATCAACAGCCAGTGTAGGGGTGACATGTGGTTAGCATGTCGAGTCCCCCAGCCGTTATAGCTGGTTCCTCAACCTGGAGCCGCTACTTATTGTAGCTACCCAATTGCCTCACGATGCTGGATGGGCACCGGTCCCATACTGGCCGAAATACCATGAGAAAATTTCTTCCCCCATGGAGACCCGAACCAGCGCAAGTCCCGTAGCTCTGCGCCAAGGCTTCCTACCTTAACCACTCGGCTACGGCGCGGGACCTGAAAGTTCGTTATGTGGGATTATACTTAATTATTTTAATTCAATTAATCCAAATTGCAATTATCACATATTCCGATTAGTATTCAACCTCTCTTAAAAATAAAACTGTAGTTCCCATTTTCTATTTGTCGCAAAACTTTTTTTTTTGATCAAAAAATATTTTCAAACGGTCCTATTAGGAATGAACCGCACTACGTATATTACTCGTATGTTATAATATTGATGATATGTCACCTACACTTTTATATAAGATAAAATGATAACGAAAAACATGACTGTGTTCTACATTAGCTATATAGAATAATAATGATTCTATGTTTTTATAACAATAACTTATCTTGGAGTGATTTTATATATATATAGTCCACCGCTGTGGTCTCGAGGTAGCGTGCTGCCTTGTCACGCAGCGGGCCCGGGTTTGATCCCCGGATATAATTCCCTACTAAAGCTGCAAAGCATGACATGTAAATGCTATGATTGCAGTGAAAGACCTGCCCTCGGGCGAAATTCTATGGATGGATGGAGATTATATGTGTGTGTATATATATATATATATATATATATAACACAGGTACAATGACCAGACAAATATTAGTATCAAATAATATTACTTTGTTATAGTTTGAATAACAGTATTTTTAATATTTAATTTAAATATATTCTTCTCTCAAAAAATAATAACTTTCTGAATATCAGTAACTACTCATATCCCTTAACCCTTAAATTCGTAATGTATCCTTTTGGATACATCAGTTGGTTTAATTAATTTAATATTTTCAATAAATCAGAAGAAAACGAACAAAAAGAAACCACTTAAATGTGTGTATAATTATACAATATACATAATAATAACAGTTACACAATATTCCGTTTTCACTGCGGTCCGCCACATTCAAATAACTAACAGAAGAAATTTGGGTTTTGCCAATTTAAGGGTTAAGTATTCTTTATTAATATGTAACTGTATTTATTTAATTATAATTTCTTCAAATTTCTTGCTTTGTTGTGTACATTTCTGTATATATAC
Source organism: Diploptera punctata (assembly GCA_030220185.1). NCBI lineage: Eukaryota > Metazoa > Arthropoda > Insecta > Blattodea > Blaberidae > Diploptera > Diploptera punctata. The sequence continues at coordinate 363,099 of JASPKZ010009380.1, forward strand.
TGAGTTAAGTTCCAATTGTAAGGTAAATAAACCAGATGTATGACTGCATTTTCATCGGTTGAATAATGGTTTATCTTTAAGCATACGTGAAAATGCAGTTCGCTCCTAACATTCGAAATAAAGGAAATAAAAATATAAATTATGTAGCACATGTCTATATTTACACATTATATAGGAGAATGTCCACCGCTGTGGTCTCGAGGTAGCGTGCTGCCTTGTCACGCAACGGGCCCGGGTTCAATCCCCGGTCGGGGCAGTTTTTCTCGATGAGGTTTTTATCGGGGTTTTTCCTCACCTGTAAGACAAATGTCAAGAAAACTTTAAGGCCCAAACGGTCCCCGAAATCATATGGCCATCATCATCATCATCATCATCATCCTTATCATTATCATTGTCACCATCATCATCCTTCATCGGTGTGGAAAGCAACGGGAAGCTACCACACCTACAATTCCCTAGTAACGCTGGAAGCACAGCATGAAAATGCTATGATTGCAGTCAAGGACCTGCCTTCGGGCAGAATTACTATGGATGGATGGATATAGGAGAATCTTAAAACATACAATTACACTTTAACAGATTAACTTAAGCATTCATTTTTTCATTTATTCATTATATGCAATGAGGAAAACGTTGAAATTTCAATTGTTTCAAAATGGCCGCTTTCTTTAGAATGTTTTAAAACATGTTTTAAAAAAAAATAAAAAGCGGTGAGAAAAAAACTATTTTGAAAGTTTTAAAACAGTTTATTGAAAAAATATCCTTTATTAACCATTGAGGATGTGCTGAAAATAACAGCAAAATTTACAGGTGAGTCAGCATGGAGCATAAATTCTGAAATTGTAAATAAAGGAAATCTATTCGACATCATGAAAAAAGCGTAAACTTATAATTAGGTAGACTCACTGAGCCGGTTCGCTCAGGGTAGAATATGATAACTCAGGGATGTTTATATTATTTATGTAATTATAAATAAATTTAAACTTATTACTCCAGTTTATTGAATAATTTTGCACTAATAATGTACAGAGAATTACAATCCTTTTATATCTCACTAATATTCGGAGTGGAGTTGATGAGTTTATTTAAGTCCACGTGTATTTTAATATCACTTAAAATTCCGAGTTACTAATTATATTAGATTTTAAAATACTTATTATTTTAAAATTTACTAAAGGTCGCGGACGGTTGCTGTAGGACTTGTTTCTTGTAGAACGTATGAGTGTGAGAGTATGTGAGAGAAAGCATTCACACGGGTCCTCGCCTTATAACGGCGATGGCTCCTCCCATATAGTAATTTACCCCACTCCAAATGCACATGTTATTCATTCCACCTTAGAGGGGTAGGTACCATTCGTTTGCGGTTCCGATGTTGATAATAGACTCATGTGCACGTTTGTGCGCCTTCCAGTTATTACTATTAATCGTATGAGTCTATTAATTCTTGCTACATCACATAAATTTATTTAATCAATTGAGTTGGTGTTTACTTGATGAAAATCCATAATTTGTTAACATGTCTGAAGAAGGTACAGTGTACCGAAACAGCTGTCACTGAATTATATAATAAATATGAAAATCAAATAAAACTACGTTTTATTTTTATTTAATTAATAAATTTATGTACGTAACTAAATAAGAAATTGAGGAAATTTCTAATTACTGGTACCATTTTACCTTTTATTCAGTCTTATTTCCCGTAAAATACGATATTCATAACAAAAATGTTTCAATCGATGACAGTTCCGTACACAATTCAAACATTTGGCGGGTAAAATTAGCATTCCAGTTCTCCCAATAGACGGACTCGGCGAGGTAATACCTTATGCAAGTTTGTTTACAGTACAACTGGAACTTACCTCGGAATTAGTGTAGCATTATTGTTATAAAAATATCTTGCAGAGTTCCTGCAACCTGTGTAATTAGACAAATAATAAAATTTCCTCCTATTATTGAATAATATCGAATTATTTCTTTATACCTCTATCCCGAACTCTCTCTCTCTCTCTATCTCTCTCTCTCTCTCTCTCTCTCTCCCTCTCTCTCTCTCTCTCTCTCCCTCTCTCAAAGCCGACTTCTGTGAACCTCATTAGCGTGGTCCGCTTCCCATCGAATGCCGTAGAAATATCATTGAGAGCTCTGTATTATGCCGCTTTTTTATATCTTGCGAAAATTATACTGAGATTAATATTCGCTATCCTGACTTTTAACGACATTTAATTGTGCTGAAGTGAATGCTGTTGGTGTATTCAGTATCAAAACACTGATGATTTTGAGCAAGCAACAGGAATAGGCCTAGTGTAATTATGTTAGGTGCATTATGTTTAAAAACTGTATTGTTAGCAGAAGAATAGTATATTGCGATGCGAGGTTGGGAAGTGGTTTTACAGAAGCGATGAATATGTTTAAAAACCGAGCGATACCTAGGTTTTTAATTTCCGAGATTCTGTAAAACACTTCACAAACGTGCGTTGTACATTATTTTTTGCGCGATGGTGTTTTTAAAATAATAAATAATAGTAAAATAATAACCTCTTTGTTGGAAATATTTGTGTTCATTATAAACAACTGAGTACCCTTAACAGTGTGGGTAATGTTTATCAGTTGAAACTACAGGAGGCCGTGACACCAATCAGTGACAAAATGGCGGCAAGTACGAATTTATTGTTTTATATTGTTTCAAATAAAGTTCAGTTCATTTAAAATACAGTGATTTGTTTCGTATAATGCATATTAGCACTACCTTTTGGATATTTTTAGTATATACATTGTACGTAGTACAATACATCTTTTTTGTATATAGGCCCTACATTGTACGTAGAGGGTAGTGGTATCACTTCCCACACGTGGTTTGTAATATTTTTTTTTTATTTATTAAGAGCCCCACCACCATCCCCCTGGGTTTCCTCGGGCTTAATGCCCATATCCCCAGGTCTGCTCTTGTCCCTAATTACTCTCTGCTGTTTTTATTATGTTCATTTTCAGGATACAAGTTTCGGGTGTTTGTTCTTAATACTACTTATATACAGTTATTTTTACATATTAATCCTTAACCTAAGTCTTAAATCTACCACCTAATCTAGTAATATTTACATGGTGTTGTTTAAGTGTTAAAACTAATACTTAATTTGCTAACTTACAACTAACTTATTGCTAGATTACATCTAATCCTTTCTTCTATGTCTGCGGATGTCCTCCTCTTGGCGTTGAGTAAGGACCCATCCGACGAACTTTCTCACTGCTTGATATGGCTGTTTTTCTGTCCAAAACCGTAGAGGAGGCGGCCAGTTCATATCACCATTTAGTGCAGCCTCACGTAAGTCCCTTCGTCTGGCCTCATGCATTCGTACAGGACATGTTGTACAGTGTCCAGCTCTGTTCCGAAGCAATCGCAATGAGGCGTTCTTGAGAGGCCTCTTTCGTGGAGTTTGACTTTGAAAGAGCCGTGGCCGCTCAGGAGTTGCGTGATATGGTGACTTGGTTGGATCCAATAATATGTAATATTGCAGTACAGTTATTTTATTACAGTAGAGTTAGATTGACAATCCAGAAATGTAGGAAGTTGAACTTTCAATCATGGTCGCCATTGCTGTAAGTACGACGAAACGCACTATCGCGCAAAAAATGTATTGTTAGCAGAAAAAAAAAATTCTAACAATATTTGTAATTCCTTGTCTCATGTTATAAAGTGTGGCTTATTTTAGGAGCGATATAGAATAATTCAATTGTAATATAATATGAGCGGGGATATTTTATACAAATGGTTAAATCTAAGACTGATGTAATGGTTATGTGAATGTTATTCATGAGACAAGTTACACATGTGAAATGTCCTCTGGCAACGGTACAACTGAAGATGTAATGTGGGTAGCGTTAAAATATGCAAGTACGAAAATTGGATTTCTGTACATTTTGATACGTATTCGTCTATCAGTATTTGCCCGCGAGTCACCACCAACAAAATGGTTTTATCATTTTGAAAATTTCTAAAAATTGTACTGTGCTCTCATGTCCGTGGCAACAAGCAGACTACTTTAACAATACTCTGTTTTTCATTCGCTATATTTGGATGGAATTGAGCGAAACCTAACTAAGCACCTCAACATATTTTATGATATAATTATTTATTTATATAAAGTAGATAGTTCATCGGTTGATTAATGTCTTTGACATCGTCCGATTCCTAATAGCCAATTTTGTCGGCCCATTCAATCTCCTGGTTGTAGATGTTTCTCCTTCATGCATAAACATATTCCCTGACTCCAGAAGGTTTTAGGTGTTCCTCTGGTTCGTCTTCCCTCAGGTTTCCACTCCAAAACAGATTTTGGTAGTCGATCCTCTTCCATTCGCTGGACAGATGCGTACCATCTTAATTGCTGAGTTTTAATATAATCTAAAATAGTGTTTTCAATCTTCATTTTCTTCCTTATAACTGAGTTCCTATTTTTTTCTCTTCTTGAAATTCTTGCTGCCCTTCGTATAAAATCCATTTCCGTTGCCAAAAGGTACTTATTTGTTTTTGTTGTTAATGGCCAAAGTTCTGCTCCATAAGTAATGATGCTTTTAACAATTGTATGATATATATTCATTTTATTTTTATTACTTATATTTTTATCCCACAATATTCCATTGAGGCAAGCAATTGCAAATTTCCCTTTATTATTTCTATTTCTTATTTCCTCTTCATAATTCCCATTTTTATGTATTTATTTTAATTTAAATAAAGTATATTAGTAAATATTAACTAAGGTAAAACGACAAATAGGGAGATATGTAAAATATAATATTCAAAATAAATAATCCTATTTATTAATTTTCTAAACAAAGTTGTAGTAATTAATTAATATTTATTATTTTTTTCATCTTCACCTGTAAGACAAATGTTAGGACATTTTAAGACCCGAACGGTCCTCCGAAGATTATCAGGTCATCATAATCACCATCATATTTTCCACGTTTACGTAGTAAGAATATGTGAGTGATGTTTGTGTTGTTTCGGAGGATACCCTGTATTGAGCTGATCACTCATTCGAGGAAATCCTCCATTTTTTGACAATATTAAATATTGTAAATTTTACTAGCAGCATGCCCCATTACAATTTAATATTAAATTCATTCTGTTACATAAAGTTTTGATTTTTTATGCTATTCCCTGTGTACACTCTATAAAATATTACACACGTCATTACCTGATTATTTATCACACCGCTTCACTAGACTCTCTGATACACATACATTAGATACCCGATCCCTTGAGCACATTGTCCTTCTTTATATCCCTCCTCATCACACTACCTCTATTACTCGAAATCTTTTACAGTTTCTCTTGCTAGAACATGGGATTCTCTTCCACCCTGTATCAGAGACTGCCAAACTTTACCATCTTCCAGATACAAATTGAAAATAAAAATATTAACAGAAACATCTCACTAATATTTACTTTTTTAACTCTTAATAAATTTGTTTGAAGATTTAATAAAAATAGTATTAAGATTTGTCAATATATTTATAATATATAATATACTTATAGCTACTGTATATAAGCGATACATTAGTTCATTAGAGTTTATTAATTTCCTTAGTATATATATATATATATATAGATATTATAAATATATTTTTGACATTTGGCAATGAAGGCAAATATGATATGAAAAGAAAAAAGAATGCTTGAGTCGGGATTTGAACTCGAGTCTCTAAAGTCTGTACCTTTAGCGCTCTAACCAACTGAGCTACCCAAGAATTCCAATACAAGCATACAATTTTCTTATTCATGTAGTATTCTCAATTCACACAAGAGGTAGCGGAAATTTGTTCCAACTGCCATCTCGCGGCTAACATAACAGTTAAGCAAATTTATATATATATATATATATATATATGTATATTATGTACAGTAGATTCGAGCTGTTATTCCTTTGTGTATACATTATTACATTAGTTTAATTTTAATTGTATTTTATTTTATTGTATTATTAGACATTATTTTCATTATTGTTCAGTTGACCAGATAATTAATTGTTTAGTACGTATTGTTATTGTATTTCTTGTATTTCTTCTTCTTCTTCTTCCTTCCAAGTATTAGGCCAAGGCCTGTTACGATCCTATAGAAAATTTTCCCTCCAGCGTTTTGATCCTTCCGGGAAATTCTCGTATAAGACTTGAAAGCATAATAATAGTCCCTTCGATTGGTTGCTGGCCAAAGGAAGGCAAGACCAGTGATGGGGCTGCCATCTTATAGCCTCTGGTCAGGCTTTTCTGGAGAAGAAAAGAAAATAAAGGAAAGAAGAAATGGAAGAAAGGAAAGACTTCCTAGCCCTCGGATGCCCTAATAGCATCGGAGTCGAAAAAAAACAAGAGTTAACCAAGAGAGGTTAGATAGTAAAGTTAAAAGAGTGCAAAACACAAGTAAGTGGAAGAAATGTTTTGCTCAGCTTGGGCACCTTGTGGTCGCCATCCACATATCCCCTAGATGAGGACCCCTGTTAAATATAAACATATGTTGTCCTGGTGAGTGGAAGAGCAGGCCACTTGGCCTTAAATCCACCAGGCTAAATAAATCTATTCTAAAATCTATTCTTATTCTAATTATTTTCCATATATATTGTTCTTATATTATTACACTTTTACTAAGATATTAAGATATTAGATTATTATTCTTTGACTAGTTTTTATATTTTAACTTTCTGTAAATGTATTGATTGTAAAAACTATATTTTAACTTTCTGTAAATGTATTGATTGTAAAAACTGATAAAAAGCTCTGCGATGGCTAGTAATAATTCTCCCATTTGTCACTGGCCAGATGTCTCCGTTCTTTCTTATCTCTCCGATTAGTGTTTTTCATTGTTAGCTTACATCTAGACATTCATATATTATGCGGTTGACTGTTTGTTGTGCTCTACCGCAAGTGCATGTTGGATCTTCAATGATGTGGAATCTGTGATGATAAGCTTGTGTGGTCAAAATGTAGACCCTATGCAAAATTTTAACAACTCTTATAATGTGATTTGGATATCCACTCGTTTCCATAATGGCCCATAATTTCTTTCGGCTTACCCTATCGAAAGCTTTCTCATAATAAACAAATAACATAAAAGTAGGTAAGTTGTATTCTCTCCTTTTTTCAACAAGTTGCTGCATATAAATATGCCATCGGAGCAGGAACGCCCTTTCCTGAAACCACATTGTTCATTCCCTATAATATGTTTATTAATTTGACTTATTCTATGAGTGATAATTTTTGCGTATATTTTATACGCCACTTATTCAAACCACATTTATCTCAATATTAACAGGGCTAACCTATCAATCATTCTGATTTTCATATATTTTATTCTTAATTTTTTTAGGAGGTATACTTGTCCTATTTATTTACGTAATACCTCTGTAACTATTACAGTCTTGTCTATTTCCTTTTTTAAAAACTGGGTAAACTATTCCTCTTCCCCATTCCGTCGGTACTTTACATGTATTCCAGTATATATTTAGTATTTCCAAAAATATTAATTTTATTTCTAGGGAGGCGTATTTGACCATCTCTATGATTATTCTATCATGGAGCTTTTCTATTTTTAAAAGAGTGAAGCGCTTCTTCGAATTCATGAAGTTCTATTGGGTCCATGTTTGCATATTCTTTATATTCTTGATCCTCCGCAATTGTTTTATCTGAGCTTGTCCACAAATCTTTATAGTATCTAAGCCATTCTTTTTCTGTTATATTATTAAGTTGTACTGTATTTTTTTCGGATTTATTTAGATGTTTTAATAATCACAAATATGAATGAGATGCACAAAGAAATTAAACATAGGCTCAATTCTGGAAATGCGTGCTATTATGCATTGCAGAGACTTTTGATGTCCCAACTCCTTTCAAAAAACGTTAAGCTGAAAATATATAAAACTATTATTCTACCAGTAATATTATATGGGTGCGAAATATGGACTCTTACTTTAAGGGAGGAAAGGAGATTACAAGTATTTGAGAATAAAGTACTTAGGACAATTTTTGGACCAAAGAGAGATGAACAGACAGGTGAATGGAGAAGACTACATAACAATGAACTACATAGTCTTTATAGGAAGCCAGATATAATAAGAACAGTTAAGTATCGTAGACTGCGATGGGCAGGGCATGTTGCGCGTATGGGGAATGAAAGACGTGCATGGAAACTTCTTGTAGGAAAGCCAGAAGGAAAACGCCCAGTTGGTAGACCAAGAATGAGGTGGGAGAACAACATTAACTATGATTTGAGGGAAGTAGATTATACAGGGAATGATTGGAATGCATTAGCTCAGGATAGGGATGTATGGAGAGCTTATGTCCGCGCGGTCATGAACCTACGGGATCGATAATGCCAGTGAATACGTAAGTACGTAAGTAAGTAATATTTTGTATGCTTTATTTTGAGTGCCGTGTACATCGTGCTCTATGTTGCTCACATATCTGTCCCAGCTCTCGCGATTAATTATTCTTACTTCTCTTTTCACTAAAGCACATCTCCGTTTGTATTCTATTCCGTCATTATTTCACCTGGTCTGCAAAAATTTCAGATACGCTTTTTTCTTATCACTTATGATATTTTGAATTTCTTCATTCCAGACTGGCAGAACTTTTTCTATTCTTTCTAGGATATATTTTACCCAATAATTAATTTCCTATCTCATCATCATCATCATCACTCCAGGGATTAGGCAATTGCCCGTTCCGACTTCATAATGCATCAGCCCAACGTCTTCTAGGTCTTCCAACATCACGTCTTCCTCTTGCTTGATAATTTCTTGCTAACAATGGATATATCTCGTTACTCATTCCATCCATGTGATCAATCCATTTCTGTCTGTAATTCGTGACTTTAACCAATAAAGGCTGTACTTTCAATTCTTCTCTTATATCCTCATTTCTTATTCTATCAAGTCTTGTACATCCTTTTACTTGTCTTAAGAACCTCATCTCCGCCGTCTGTATTCTATCCTTCTGTCTTTCCACTGGAGCCCAAGTTTCACATCCATACAATATTGAGGGAACCGCCATAACATTATACATTTTTATCTTGGTTTCTTTTCTAATTTTATTTTTGAATGTTCTCTGTATTGTTCCACACACCGTCTGAAATTTATTTATTTTGGAGTCAATATCTCTTTCCACATTGTAGCCAACATCACAGCCCAAATATTCCTAACTTCAATATTAATTCTTTTAGGTCTTTCCATTCTTGCTGTACATGTTTGCTAATAGGTCTTTGGTCAATGTAAGCCAACTGTCTAGCTTAGTATAATCTCCTTATAGTGTCTTATTGGATTAATGGGCTTTGAAATAGTAACTACTTGGTATATCCGAATATTAAACCTATAAAAACACATCTACCGATGAAGGAGTTTAAATTTAAATGAGCTTTTCAAAGTAACGAAAAATCGCTCAAGCATATCAGTGATACCAATCTATCTTATAATGCAGACAAGGTACACTGATTTCTATTCCAGATATCTAACATTGGCAGTACGTATACTCTGAATAACTGAGGTACCGACTGGGCAAGTCACGTTTCCAGATCCTCAAGCAGTAATTTCAAACGTACACAAATTGCAACCCGATAACATATCAGTATTTATAAGGGACACGTATTTGTGATCATTTAATGCCCACAATGATAATCTATTCCTTACTACCGGGCATTACAAACACTACTTACCTATCAATCATTTGATTTGTTGATTGAATTTAAACTACCACCCTGCCTTATTGTTTAACGCAGTTATGTAGATACAACAAGAAAAAAATAAGTATTCGCCTGAGGCATTAAGCTATTTTCCAGGTTTCGTTTACACTAACATGTTTGACTGATTCATTTCGGCGTGTGAAAAATATCTGATATACGAAAAATATCTTGTCATTAGGTGCGTGAATGCATTTGTAAACTTAATAATAATTAATAATAATAATAATAATAATAATAATAATTAGGTAATAAGAATCATCATAATAATACATTAATAACAATAAATTAATAATAATGATAATTATAATGATAAAACAATGAAAATAATAATAATAATAATAATAATAATAATAATACTAATAATAACAATCCATCCATCATGCTCTGCTTGCAGCTTTACTAGGGAATTGTAGGTGTGGTAGTTTCCCGTTGCTTTCCACACCGGTGAAGGATGGCGATGATGATGATGATGATAATGATAAGGATGATGATGATGATGATGATGATCATGATGATGGCCATATGATTTCGGGGACCGTTTGGGCCTTAAAGTTTTCCTGACATTTGTCTTACAGGTGAGGAAAAACCCCGATAAAAACCTCACCCAAAAAAACTGCCCCAACCGTGGATCGAACCCGGGCCCGCTGCGTGACAAGGCAGCACGCTACCTCGAGACCACAGCGGTGGACAAATAATAATAATAATAATAATAATAATAATAATAATAATAATAATAATAATAATAATAATAATATAATACTAATAATAATAATAATAATAATAATAATAATAGGCTAGCAATAGTAATCTTTTTTTTTCAAATGCCCCAGGTGGTCTTTCGACATTCCTGGTTTCTCTCCTGGCATGGCGTACTTGTAACCCACTTCTGAGGTTTGGGCGCCTGGAAGGTGGGGTTACGTTGCCCCGATGATATGATGGGTGATGATGATGATAGTGGTGCGCCAGGAGAGTCCCTAGATCCTAAGCTTAACTTGAGATGAATATGAATGATGATGATTGCGATGGCCATATGATTTCGGGGACAGTTTGGACCTTAAAGTTTTCCTGACATTTGTCTTACAGGTGAGGAAAACCCCGATAAAAACCTCACCCAGAAAAACTCTCCCGACCAGGCATCGAACCCGGGCTCGCTGCGTGATAAGGCAGTAAGCTGCCCCGAGACCACAGCGGTGGACGCTAGCAATAGTAAATCTTAATATGAAAATGAATATTAAAACTATGAAACATGATCAAGTCTAATATCCTTCTATGCCAACATGTTTTTTAAATCCTCATATAGATTTTTTTATTTATAGGCCTATACAGAATTTTAATGTTTACACATCTTTCTGTGCCTAAAGTTTTATTTTTCTTCTCCACTCGTCTCTCTCCATCCAATCCATGTCCTGCAGTCCTCTTGCTCTTATTCCAGTTCTTATTTCCTGCATGCACGAGTTTCGAGGTCTTCCTCTCCTCCTTCTTCCAGGTGGACACCATTCCAATGTTTTCCTGGGTAATCTTTCTTCTTGCATTCGTCGTACGTGTCCATACTAATTTAATTGCTTATACCGTATATAATCTGCTATTGAATAACCAATATTCATTTTTTCTCTTATGGCAGTATTTCTTATTTTGTCTAATTTTGAACATCTTGCTGCTCTCCTCAAGAAATCCATTTCCATCGACATAAGTTTTTGTTCCAAGTTTTTGTTGAATTTCCAAACTTCAGCTCCATATGTGACAGTGCTTCTCACTATTGAATTATATATTTGTAACTTATTTTTCCTGGTTATATGTCTGTTCCATAAAACTCCATTCATCATTGCTGTTATTGCTCTACCTTTATTTATTCTGTTCTTAATATCACTTTCTTGTTTATCCTCTCTATCTAATTTTACTCCCAGATACTCAAATTCTTCACATCCTCTAATATACCCCTTTTCATCTTCTAATATCAAATCTTCGGTTTCGGCTCCACATCCCATATAAATTTTTTTTTCTAAATTTATTTTCAAACCCCTGTTTTCATATTCTTGAGCAATTATTATCTGGTCATCCGCAAATAACAGTGTATATATTGGACCTGTTGATCCATCTCCAATTGGTACTCCCATTCCTGAACAGTTTTTGCTCCAGTTTGACAGTGCTTTATGTATAAATATCTTAAATAATGTTGGTGATATGCTATAACCTTGACGAAGGCCTTTTGTTACTTTAATTTCTTCTGATATATATTTTCCAATTTTAATTTTAGATACTGCATTTTTATACATATTTTTTATTGCATTAATAATTGTATCGTTTGGCCATATCTTCTAATGCTTCCCACAACTTTTGTAAAGGTACATTGTCATATGCCTTTTCTAAATTCACGAATGTGAAATGAACTTGTTGGTTGTTATTATTCGTCTTTTCAATCAATTGTTTTACCACAAATATGTGATCAATTGTAGATCTCTCAGATCTAAAGCCTACTTGTACTTCATTCTCCTTATGTTTATAATTTTCTTCCAAATAGTATTTGATTATTTTTCCATATATACGGCTAAAAATATTCATTACGGTGATTCCTCTATAATTATTGCACTCATCCTTTCTTACTTTCTTATGAATGACTGATATCAACCGAATATTCCATTTTACTGGTACATCTTCCCCGTTTAGGCATCTCTCAAAAAGGCTCCTTAACAATTCAAATAATTTCCTGGTACCATATTTAATTAATTCTGGCTGTACTCCTTCTTCCCCACAAGCCGTTCATTTTTTTAGACTTCCAATTGCTATCTCTACTGTCTCAATATCTAAATGTATACTCGTTCTGTTTTGATCATCAGTTTCTTCTGCAATTCCACTTAAAAATTCCAAACGATCTTCAGTCAATAGCTTGCTAAAATATAATTTCCATTCATTGAAAGAAATTTCCTGAATATTTATTTTATTCAGGGAATTTCTTGAATATAGGTATGTTGGTAATATTTTATGGTAATTTATTTTAAAGTCCTGCTATTAAATAATTATATGGTCTGGTAAATTGAGTGATAATAATTGTTACCATTACACTGCATTTTCCAAACTAAATTAAAGCCTCTATATTAAATTTGGATGCATGTGCAGCCCATAGAATGAAAACATTACAGCATTTCATTCTGGAATTTATTAAATTAACTCTATTTCTATTTTACCTTAGTTTAACGTCTCCCTTTGTACATATGGTTACGTGCCCTACGACGCTCAGACAGTTACACCACATTTAAAATTTGACTTATGCCATTGTAAATTAAACCTTTCCATATGCTCCTCCTTCTACGTCATGGAATTAGACTATAGATATTTTTTCTCAACAAGAGATTATATCCCTTCATCTAGTTATGGGCCTCCCAAAATTTCTTCTTCCTTTGGGTTGGTAGTGAAGAAAAATCTGTGGGAGTCTATTGGGTGTCATTCTTTCTATATGTCTCCATATTAAACTTTTAAATGCTTATTTCGTTGTACCGTGTAAGAAAGTAAATCATCATTAAAGTTAATAGATAACAACATGTTAATATGTGCACAATCATAATTTATATATTTGAAATGTTTATTTTAAGCCATACTGGACGATTTAAAAAAAATATATGTTCATATAAAATATTTTATATCAGTCATTTGGTGTAATTAATTCTCTTCTGTGCCCATATGATATTAATTTATTCTTGGCTGCAACTTTGGGATCTTCGAACCAATTTTTTTTCTAGAGTTATAATTTAATTTTTTTTTTGTTAACGAATTACTAAATATAAAATAAATTACATTCATTCATTTTGAGAATTTTCTTCATCATTGAGGGTTTTCTCCAACCATAATTAGTAATTAATATGAGTTAATATATATATATATTAATGGCTACGGACTTATAGACTATTAGTTTACAACAAACGTTCACAAATTTCCCTTACTTAAAGTTCTCCATCGTTCTCTGTTCTCTCTGTCGTCACCTGCTACACCAAATTTCCTCATTGAATTTTGAATGTTGTTTTTCCAAGTTGTTCTTCGTCTTCCTTTTCTGTTCCTTCTTTCAATTTTCCATGCATAGACGGCCTTTGGTAGTCTTCCACCCTGCATTCTTCTTACGTGTCCACACCATTTTAGTCATCTATGTTCAAAATAAATTATATTATCATCATCATCATCATGAACAAATTCGTTTTAGGCCATGTGGCCTGTACGGTAAACCTAGCGAAGATGGTCTTGATCTTTCCACCGATGTTTTGGTCTTCCTTGGTCCCTATGTCCAGTTGGGGTATATTGGAATGCCAATTTTGGAAGTCTATTTCTTGCCATTCTCCTCAGATGATTTTTCCATTCTTGTTGGTATCTTTGTGTATCTTCATTTAAACTTGCTACTCCAAGTTTTCCTCTGATAGTAGTGTTCCTTTGGTGATCCAGTCTATTAACTCCTAACAATGATCGTAAGAAGCGCATTTGGCTTACTTGAAGTTTATGAGAGTTTCTTTTATTTAAAATACAAATTTCACTTCCGTATTTTAGAGCAGCTTTTGATGTGACGTTATGTAATCTTAGTTTTGAGACAAATTGCAGGACAAATAAGATAGCAGGTGAGTGATTATAAATTTTATGATACACTAGGTTTATATTAAGTTTTATGATTTATAAACTGCTGCCATCTCATCGTAACAGTTAGAAATAAAAATATTAACATGATGCACGTTTATACAACATCGTAATAAAACGAATTACACCGAACTTGAGTTGTTTACAGAGTGGTAAAAGTTAAAACTTTTTATATATCATATAGTATATTGTAGTAATAGGACTTTATTAGACTAAAAGTAAGATATATACAATGTTATTAACAAATATGTGTCGCACGGTTATTAGTCATTCAAAATATCTCTGCAGGCGGAAGAATTACGAAGCTCTGTTTGTTGCTACACGTGACGTCATACAACGCAGTGTACACTGTCAGCGTCCCACGTCCCATTCCCCTCTGCACTCAAAGATAGCAGTGTCACGTGTTCTATTCCTGCATAAACACGACTGCAGTGCCCTCCGTCAACAACTGTGCTTACTACTTAAACGGGTAATAGTAAGCCATACGTGCTGTTGACAGTCCGTTACAATAAACTAATATTTGGTAATAGTATAAAGTAAAACTAAAAGAAAACAATAACATTACAATTACATAAAGAAAGCACAATAATATTACAGTTACATAATAATACAATAACATTATACAATAATTAAGTTATGTAGAATTATTAAGAATGACTGTGATGTCCAGAAGGTGATCGGTGAATATTTGGGACTTAAAGTTCCCGGACATTCTAAATAACTAACAAACTCACTGGCATTATCGAACCCATAGTAGGTTCATGACTGAGCGGACATAAGCTTTCCAATCTCCCCAATATAATCTACTTCCCTCAAATCTTTGTTAATGTTAATCTCCCATCTCATTCTTGTTCTACCAACTTGGCGTTTTCCCTCACGCTTTCCTACAAGAAACTCCCATGCCTCTTTTTCAATCCCATCCATTCGTGCCACATGTCCTGGGCCATTGCGGTCTACTAGACTTAACTAGTTTTATTATATTTGGTTTACTATAAAAATCATGTTGCTGATTGTAATAATAATAATAATAATAATAATAATAATAATAATAATAATAATAATAATAATAATAATAATAATACCTGATGAAGTTAAGACCGTAAAATCTTCTTTTCCACCAAGATTAAAATATAATGAGTTATGTATAGTTGAATTAATTACAGTAATACACAATACAGTTCTGACGAGAGAATTACAAATAATAATAATAATAATAATAATAATAATAATAATAATAATAATAATATAATAATAACAATAATAATAATAGAATGCTGGTCGCAGAACCAAGTGCATTAGAGGTTGAAATGGCGATAGAAAAATTGAAGATGTATAAAGCATCAGGTTTAGATGAGATCCCAGCAGAACTGATAAAATCAGGGGGAGAAAAATTGATGGACAAGATACACCGGTTGCTTAATATGATGTGGGATATAGAAGATCTTCCAGATGAATGGCAAGAATCGATTATCGTACCAATTTATAAGAAAGGAAATAAAATTGATTGCAAATAACTATATGGGCATCTCATTACTTTCAACTTCGTACAAAATTCTAACAAATATATTAGTAAGCAAACTTACTCCTTATATTGATGACATTCTAGGAGATCATCAACGTGGATTTAGAAGAAACAGGTTTACAACAGATCAGATTTTTAGCTTAAGACAGATTTTAGAAAAGAAATGCGAATATAATGGTACTGTACATCAACTATACGTAGACTTCAAAAAAGACATATGATTCAATTAAGAGGGAGAAGTTATATAGTATCCTGCTAGAGTTCGGAATTCCTAAAAAGTTAGTTAGGACTTATACGAATGTGTCTTAATAGGCACAAAGAGTAGGATGCGTGTAGGCAAATTGTTTTCGGATAGTTTTAAAATCCAGAATGGGTTTGAAGTAAGAAGATGCACTATCTCCTCTATTATTTAATTCTGTACTAGAGCATGCCATCAAAACTTTAGAGGATGAAGAAGGCCTGCAACTCAATGGTATTAATAAGCTGTTAGTTTATGCTGATGATGTAGTATTATTGGGCGATGGCGAGGAGATTCTAATGGCCACACTACTGAGTAACACCAAGAAATTGAGACTGGAAGTAAATATCAATAAAACCAAATATATGGTCACACATACAAATACATTATATAGTGGAAATGGACATTAATGACAAATGAGGGAAATTCTGAGGAAGTGGCTGAATTCAAATACCTAGGAACAATAATCACAAATACAGAGACTCGAAGTCCCAACTCCTTTCAAAAAACATTAAACTGAAAATATATAAAACTATTATTCTACCAGTTATATTAGATGGATACGAAACATGGACTCTTACTTTAAGGGAGGAAAGGAGATTACGAGACAACAAAGACAACACAACAACAACAACAACAACAATAATAATAATAATAATAATAATAATAATAATAATAATAATAATAATAATAATAATAATAATAATAATAATATAGAATTTGGTTAAAATATTGGGTTGATAATGACAGTAATAATTTAAAGAATAATCTTATACTATTATACCGTTTAAGTCCCCCGCTGTGGTCTCGAGGTAGCGTGCTGCCTTGTTATTCAGCGGGCCTGGGTTCGATTCCCGGTCGGGGCAGTTTTTCTAGGTGAGGTTTTTATCGGGGCTTTTCCTCACCTATAAGACAAATCTCAGGAAAACTTTAAGGCCTAAACGGTCCCCGAAATCATATGTACATCATCATCACCCTTATCATTATCATCATCATCACCATCCTTCACCGGTGTGGAAAGCAACGGGAAGCTACCACACCAATTCCCTAGTAAAGCTGCAAGCAAATCATGAAAATGCTATGATTACAGCGAAGGACCTGCCTTCGGGCAGAATTACTATGAATGGATCGTTTAAGGAAGTAATCAGCAAGTTTATTATTCTATTGTTATTAAGTCGGGCTGTCCTGCTTATAACAGGCAGAGAAATCCAAAGACGAAATGGAAATGAGCTTCAATAAGGAATAGTGAGATATTCGATATAAAGTTAAGCCTATAGATAGAGTTTAATTGTTCTCGATCTTAATGATATGTCGAGTTGTTCTAACTCTTTTGTCAAAGCTTTGTTAATAATAATAATAATAATAATAATAATAATAATAATAATAATAATAATAATAATAATAATGCTTTATTTATTCTAGCAGAGTTAAGGCCATAAGGCCTTCTCTTCCACTTAACCAATACAAATAAATATTTGACAAATATAGATATATCCTACACTATACTAATTATAAACAGTTAAATATACATTAAATGTAGCAATATAAATTTTATGTACAAACAACATTTTATATGATAATAACAATAATAATACTTACGATAATAATAATAATAATAATAATAATAATAATATAATAATATAAATATGATAACTTATACGAGAAACATCAATTAATATATATATATATATATATATATATATATATATATATATCTACCTTACACTGGGTAATAATAAAGTCAAGGTTAGAGCAAATATAAATTCAGATTTCTTTTAAAAGATGCCAATGTCCGGCAGCCCCTTATTTCTTGTGGTAGGGAATTCCAGTTGCGAGAAGTGAAGATAGTATATGACATGGAGTGATGTGATGTCCTATGTTGTGGTATATTAAGCAAGAGACTGTTGTGATCTTGTGTTTAAGTTACGGTGAGGATAGATACTGGAAACATAAAAATGTTAGGTTTTTACCTCCTCTATCATTCCTGAAACTTTCTAAACGACCTATTTTGACACCTATAGTCTGTAACATGAGATGAATAATGTAATAAAATGCGACATTAGAATTTCTGAATAAAGAGTATAATGAAGGTTGTAGAACACCTGGTGAATGTGTTTTCATTAAATTTCAGAGGTTACGTTTTCATCAGCAGGTTCAATGGCACCTGGGAAATTCTCTTTTAGATGTAAATTGATAAGAGGAAGGAGTTGGGTTCAAACGATTTAGACCGTCCTCTACTTTGCATATTTTAAAGTCTATGCAATTCTGATGTACGTAACTGCATTTTAACACGACATGCTCCGAGATTACTAAGTACAATGTGATAAAATGTTCTACTCATTTACATGCATGTTACCCCGTTAGCTCTTTCAAACCGAGTGTCTTTTGTACTCAACAAAATTCAATATTTGGTTTCAGTGAATTCGGCAAGAATAAAGCTATTGAAAAATATTTGTCTTTTCTATAAATCTTATTTGATCTTACTTACTAGATACCAAAAACAGCCGTGATAAGTAAATATATATAAATGTAAATGTATATATTTATTGTATTGTATGCCTATATTTTCCCTTTACAGAAATTTAGGCGCTCTCCCCCTACAGGGAAGAATTTGAACCATACTAATTTATTTTTATTATTGATTTCGTACATCTCAATGATGGATAAATCATATTTGAAGAGAAAAATTATACGCTCAGACCGGGTCTTGAACCCGGGACCCTTGGTTCTCCAGACCAAGTGCTCTACCAACTGAGCTACCTGAGCAAGTACCGATCTAAACGCAAATCTTTCTCTATATACATTGTAATTCCCATCCACCAAATGCTGTGAAGCCATGCTTCTATCTTGCAAATGGCGGCTCCTTTATTAAGAAGACATATTTGGGAATTATACATTACAGCCAGTACGGCTTTTGCGTTTAGATCGGTACTTGCTCAGGTAGATCAGTTGGTAGAGCACTTGGTCTGGAGAACCAAGGGTCCCGGGTTCAAGTCCCGGTCTGAGCGTATAATTTTTCTCTTCAAATATGATTTATCCATCATTGAGATGTACGAAATCAATAATAAAAACTTGGAAAAACCGCACTGGCTGTAATGTATAATTCCCAAATATGTCTTCTTAATAAAGGAGCCACCATTTGCAAGATAGAAGCATGGCTTCACAGCATTTGGTGGATGGGAATTACAATGTATATAGAGAAAGATTTGCGTTTAGATCGGTACTTGCTCAGGTAGCTCAGTTGGTAGAGCACTTGGTCTGGAGAACCAAGGGTCCCGGGTTCAAGTCCCGGTCTGAGCGTATAATTTTTCTCTTCAAATATACTAATTTAGTTACACTTGTTTTCGTATAGATGTCATTTTGAGTGGTCCGTGGTCAGTGGTCCGTGGTCAGCGTTCCGCCTCATACTGACATCTAGGAAACAAAGGTATTACTAGGACGGGAAAATTCGGTAAATTTTGCTTAGAGGCCTTTTCATTCAGGCTTAAGGATTTTTTACGAGCCTAAAAATCTTCAGACTCGGGACCCACGGCTTAAAGTCCCTCCCGCAGGACTTGCTCCTTGGATTTTTCCGTCCTAAAAAATCCATCGACCCCGACCGGGTTTGAACCCGCGACCCTCGGGACCAGAGGCAAGGAGCATAACCACTAGTCCATCTATATATATCCATCCATAGTAATTCTGCCCGAAGGCAGGTCCTTCACTGCAATCATAGCATTTTCATGCTATGAATGCAGCTTTGCTAGGGAATTGTAGGTGTGGTAGCTTCCCGTTGCTTTCCACACCTGTGAAGGATGATGATGATAAGGATGATGATGGCCATATGATTTCGGGGACCGTTTGGGCCTTAAAGTTTTCCTGACATTTGTCTTACAGGTGAGGAAAACCCCGATAAGAACCTCACCCAGAAAAACTGCTCCGACCGGGGATCGAACCCGGGCCCGCTGCGTGACAAGGCAGCACGCTACCTCGAGACCACAGCAGTAGACTATATATATACATAATATATATATATATATATATATATATATATATATGTTGTGTGTGTGTGTGTACATAAATATGTATATATGTATAAATGTAAATGTAAATGTAAATGTCTGCCTTGTCACGGAGCGGACCCGGGTTTGATTCCCAATTGGAACAGGCTCCTGGGTGAGGTTTCTTTTCGGGGTTTTTTCCTCTGCTGTAAGACAAATTTCAGGAAGCGTATGGCCCAATAGTCCCCGAAAATCATCCGGCCATCATCATCATCACTTTCATCATCATCATCATCATCATCCTTCACAGGTGTGGAAAGCAACGGGAAGCTATCACACCTATAATTCCCTAGTAAATGTATATGTTAGTATATGTTTTGGCACATCACAACGCTTCTCTGAGAAAAATTTCTAGATAGATTTGAGCGTTAAAGTAGAGCCTTATGATACTTGTTTCAATGTTGTAAAATTTGAGTTTATGCAATCAAATTAGATAAAAATATATTAATTTTACTCCACCGTGAGGTTTTTCTTGCACAGATGAAACTGTTTTTAAGTGAAATTAGTGTTCAGGATGTAAAATGTGAATTGGCTTCAGAGCACATTAGCTGTGGCACAGTAACACTTGAGACATTAAGAACATCGTAAAACAATCCCATAAACCTACTTTCAATACGACTCATAAAATCTGAGTTATTTTCTTTCTTTTCCAAGTTCACATAAAATATGGGTTTATGTACGCAATATGTTTAATGCTTATTTTTTTAGACTTACAAATATACCGAACTTTATCTTATGACTGAGGCATTGTATCAGTGTTAGAAGTATCCTATACGTCAATGTTTATATCAGACTATTTAACTCGTGCCCCAAATGGGAGTCAATGCCCAATCACGTTACAATGATTTTTGATTTACAACCAATCACAGTCGTGTTTCGCCTAGAATCTAACAACTAAAGTTTATAATAAGAAAGAAAGCGCCTCCTTTTTAACATTCTGAATAGGTCATAGCATTATTTTGCAGCGACTGACTCACTAAGAAATACGGCTACCAGATTGTATATATAGTGCATGAATGTCAACACATACCGCATGCGGGAGTTAATATAAAAACATTTGTAGCAATTGACTACACAACCAAAAAAAGAAACCACTGTTTGCACTTTCTTAAATGTATTTTTTCCCAGAAAAATATAATTGTCATATTTACATCATAGGACATCAGAAATGTATTATTATACAGTTTCATGTGTTTCATGTTTTTTCTCCACTAGAGAGCATTCTTACAATATTGCGTTCCTTTGGCAATAAATAATATGATCTAGTTGCAGTGACTAACAAAAGAAGCAAATGAAGCGTACCGATCGTTTCTCATTTGTTTTCAAATATCGCCGTTTACATTAAATATATAAATATTTTAAAATAACTATATTTAAATAATGATTTGTGAGTAAACAGCTTAATTTTATTCGTTAAATAGTCCTAACAAATGCCACTCTTGATTTCCAAATTCTCTAGATAAATTGGAAATAACTCGTGGCATTACTTATGAGAACACAACAGAATAGAGATATTTTACTATGAAGTACAGCTGCAAAGTCAATACTGCATTCTTTACAAATTCTCTTCTGGAAACAATTTCTTTAAAGAATGTAGTGCTCTATTATTGTCTTCTATATACTGCATTGCAAACAGGCAGAGTAAAACGTCCCTGGTCTGTTATATTCTCTATTATAAACATTTCAGTATACAATACACAGTGTTCCAAAATGATGGACGGGGTTTTAAGTAGTAGGTATAGCTTCACAAACGAAATTGGTTGCGTGATTATTTGCTGTAATGAAAGAAAAACTGTGAAAGTTTCATATCCTGTATGCAGTAATTTGTTTCTTGTCATTATTACGTCGTCAGCGTTACATTTGTGAAAATGGCGATCCCTGGGCAGATGTCATTCTGTGTGTTGCAATTTGCGAGGTCTGGTTCCATTGTTGCAGTGCAGCGAGCTTTCCAACGGCAATTTGGAATTGATCCTCCTACAGATACAATTATCCACCGATTGTTTAAAAAGTTAGAAACGACTAGAAGTATCTGTAAAAGCAAAGTCCAGGACGTCCACGAACGCCAAATGACGCGTCGGTCCGGATGACACGATTCATTCCCATTACCCTCCACGGTCACCCGATCTCACACCTTGTGATTTCTTTCTGTGGGGGTATGTGAAGGACCATGTGTATGTACTACCACTTCCCGTCGACCTTCCAGACTTGAGAAGGATTGTTGCTGTTGTTGGATCCATTACTCCAAATATGCTGACCAAGGTTTGGGAGGAATTCGACTATCGGCCAGATGTGTACCGTGTAACGAAGGGTGCTAACATCGAACACTTATAAAGTATGTTATGAAAACCCGAAGAGTTTCTGTTTAATCCCATGCAACTTGTGTTCTTATATATATATATATATATATATAATATATGGTATGATAAGAAAAATAAATGCCTGGACGGGATTCGAACCCGGATCTCTGAGTTTGTACCTCAGTGTGATATCCATTACACCACCAGGCGAATCCAATTCAAGCATTCATTTTTCTTATATATGTATTATATTCTCCATTATTACTAGATGTCGCGAGAACTCAATCTTCACTGCCATCTAGTAGCTGACTATAACAAGTAAGCAAATTAAAGAGAACATTTTACTTTATAGCAGTGACGCTTTATCGATGTTATAATTAAATGTTTAACATTGAGCAATGCAAGCTTAATATGGTATGATAAGAAAAATAAATGCCTGGACGGGATTCGAACCCGGATCTCTGAGTCTGTACCTCAGTGTGATATCCGTTACACCACCAGGCGAATCCAATTCAAGTATTCATTTTTCTTATATATGTATTATATTCTCCATTATTACTAGATGTCGCGAGAAATTATATATATATATATATATATATATATATATATATAATCATGTAAAGGAAATTAAATAACTTTGAAACCCCGTCCATCATTTTGGAACATCCTGTATATCAATACTGATACAATTGCTTCATCCCCTCAACCCTATTTGTCAGTTACTTTGAAATATGTAGTTTTAATAATAAAATTATTGTTCATTAAGTTTTCTTCTAATATCTTCAGCTGCATATTGACGTATTTCTCTCTTTTACGTTCATTTTATTAACAAAATTAATATAAAATTATGGAATATTCACCTGAAAGGTCCGTCTCCTCAACTTAATTAATTATTTAACTGTAGCGCTTTCGGGACTTGTCCCATCATCGGCAGGATTCAAAACTGGTGTTTCACTGAAGATCTGGTAGAGGGGTTTCATATATTGGGTTCGTTTTCGTTTATCAGGTTGTCGTTGTTGTGAGCTGCTTTCATGATTTCCATCTCAGCGAAGATAAACGTACTCGAAGAGATGGAAATCATGAAAGCAGTTCACAACAACGACAACCTAATAAACGAAAACGAACCCATTATATATGCAACCCCCTCTACCAGATCTTCAGTGAAACACCAGTTTTGAATCCTGCCGATGATGGGACAAGTCCCGAAGCGCTACAGTTAAATAATTAATTAATTTGAGGAGACGGACCTTTCAGGTGAATATTCCATGATTTTATATTAATTTTGAATAATACCTCAACGGAACACACCATGAATCTTATAAAAGTTGATCATTTTATTAACATTGCCCTTCAATAATAGGTTGGTAGAGAACACAGCATACTAAGCAAAGTTTTTCATGTGATATTTAAGTCATTGTATTATTGAAACTCCTCGATGAACATGTCCATCCATGTAAATGATATCAAAGAATTTCAAAGGAATTATTATTAATGATTGCGAACAGATCAAAATAATAAACACGAAAAACTAAAATTGTGACTTGCAGGTATTCATGTTAGTATTCATTTCACGATCTCGCGTATTCTCGATTTTGCTCAAAAAATCTAAAGATTATATTTTATAAAACGATAATCTTGCCCGTGATACTGTATGGGTATGGGATGCGGTCTCTTACATTAATGTAAGAAAATAAGATAAAAGAATTCGAAAATAGGATATTAAGACGAATTTTAGATCATTAACTTACCATCAAAGAGACCTGAACAAGGTACAAAGTATACAAAATTATTTTTCCCCAACATAATGAACAGTAATCAGTGAATGCATCATCATTTTCAAACCTTGAACTCCAGTCGGATACATTTTGGATCCTACTATCAGATTTCAAACGCACCGAGATTAGGCTGAGGAAGTTGATCTTCAAAAAAAATCATCTACGAGCTGACTATCCCATATTAATAAACTGGGAGATATAGAAGTCATAGTCTGATCATCGGTGCAAACGGCAACTTAACAAAAATATTTTACCTCTTTATACAAAACGTTTAAAATACTCTCAACTATTATCCAAGACGTGACTCTTGAAGCATTAAGAGTGTAGTTGCAAGTTATATAACACCATTTTTATTCCAAAAATTAATACAAATAAGAATTGGCATTCCCTCAGTTTTAGACATTTGGATGTATATAGTATATTACGATGCGAGTTTGGGAAGTGGTTTTTACAGAATCGAGGAAAATATTTAAAAGCCGACGGATAGCGAGGTTTTAATTTCCGAGATTCTGTAAACCACTTCACAAACGTACGTTATTTTTTTTTTCGCGATGGTGTTTTTAAAATAATAAATAATAGTAAATTAATAACATATTTGTTGGAAATATTTGCATTCATTATAAACAACTGACTAACGTTAACATTATGGACAATGTTTATTAGTTGAAACTACAGCAGGCCGTGACACAAATCAGTAATAAAATGGCGGCAAGTACGTATTTATTGTTTCAAATAAAGTTCAGTTCATTTAAAATGCAGTGATTTGTTTTGTATAATGTATATTAAGACCACCTGTTGGATACTTTTTGTATATAGATGGTATGTATAGGCTCAATACTGTACATGCGTGCTATTATGCATTGCAGAGACTTTTGACGTCCCAACTCCTTTCAAAAAACGTTAAACTGAAAATATATAAAAACTATTATTCTACCAGTTGTATTATATGGGTGCGAAACATGGACTCTTACTTTAAGGGAGGAAAGGAGATTACAAATATTTGAGAATAAAGTACTTAGGAAAATTTTTGGACCAAAGAGAGGTGAATAGACAGGTGAATAGAGAAGACTACATAACAATGAACTATAATAATAATAATAATAATAATAATAATAATAATAGCTTTATTTTACCTGGCAGAGTTAAGGCCTTAAGGCCTTGTCTACCACTCAACCAGCATGGTCTTTATAGGAAGCCAGATATAATAAGAACAGTTAAGTCTCGTAGACTGCGATAGGCAGGACATGTTGCACGTATGGGGAATGAAAGACTTGCATGGAAGCTTCTTGTAGGAAAGCCAGAGGGAAGGCGCCCAGTTGGTAGACCAATAATGAGGTGGGAGAATAACATTAACTATGATTTGAGGGAAGTAGATAATACAGGGAATGATTGGAAAGCATTAGCTCAGGATAGGGATGTATGGAGAGCTTATGTCCACGCGGCCTTCAACCTACGGGTTCGATAGTGCCAGTGAGTAAGTAAGTATATACATGGTATGTAGTATACATAGGGGGCAGTGGTTTTACTTCCCACATGCATGTTTGTAATATGTAGTATTACAGTATAGTTATTTAGGTTGGCAACCCCGAAATGTAGGAAGTTGAACTTTCAATCATGGTCGCCATTGCCGTAAGTGCGAAAAATACACTATCGCGCAAAAAAGTTATATGGTTTGTATTTTTATTTCATTGTTTACGATTTGATTTGTTGTACAACATTAATTATAGAGGTCTATGCCCCCTATGTCATCTATGTTGAAAGTCAAACTCTAATCGGAGTCAGATTTGTGTTACAATTTGTTGAAATTAGTTTTAAAAATTGAATTACGAGATTTCGGTAAAGTAAAGATGAACAAAATTGTGTTTGATTAGAGGAGAAGGCATTACAATTATGTACGAACGTTTTCCATTTGTATGGTATCAATGGAATTTTAAAATTTAGATGAAAATGGATAACGGAGTAAGCTTTACAATCAGTAACTCCACAATTGGTGTTGTTGTCCTAATGATACAATTGTCATAAGTAATGCCACGAGTGATTTCCAAATTATCGATAAATTCACGACTCACGAAGTGAGGAGTGAATTTATCTAGAGAATTTGGAAATCAAGAGTGGCATTTGTTAGGACTATTTAACGAATAACATTAAGCTGTTTACTCACAAATCATTATTTAACTATAGTTATTTTAAAATATTTATATATTTAATGTAAACGGCGATGTTTGAAAACAAATGAGAAACGATAGGTACGCTTCTACTGCTTCTTTTGTTTATCACTGCAACCAGATCATACTATTTATTGCCAAAGGAACGCAATATTGTAAGAATGCTCTCTAGTGGAGAAAAAATGAAACACATCAATCTGTATATTAATTCATTTTTGATGTCGTATGATGTAAATATGACAATTATATTTTTCTCGATTATTACCTGGGAAAAAATACATTTAAGAAAGTGCAAACAGTGGTTTCTTTTTTTGGTGGTATAATCAATTGCTACAAATGTTGACATGTAAGCACTATTATATACAATCTGGTAGCCGTATTTGTTATAGGCTCAGTCACTGCAAAATAACGGTCAGACCTGTTCAGAATATTAAAAAGGAGGAGCTTTGTTTAATATATGATAATCCTAACACTGATAAATATTTCGTGAAACACGACTCTGATTGGTTGTAAAACAGAAATCATTGAAACGTGATTGGTCATTGACTCCCATTTGGGGCATGAGTTAAATAGTCCTCGTAATATCACGGTTATTAAGACAAGGGAGATTGAGACGAACAGGTCATGTAGCTCCAATAAATGAGAGTAGAAATTGTTTCAAAATGTAACTGGAGACCACTTGAGAAAATATCGTTAGAAAGGCCTAGGAGTAGGTGAGAAGATTCATTCATAGGGCAGGATCTTCACTGCAATCATAGCATTTTGTGCCAAGCTTTGCAGCTTTACAAGGGAATTATAGGTTTGGTAGCTTCCCGTTGCTTTCCACACCGTAGGATTATAATGATGATGATGATGATGATGGCCAGATGATGTTCGGGGACCTTTTGGGCCTCAAAGCTTTCTGACATTTGTCTTACAGGTGAGGAAAAACCCCGAAAAACCTGACCCAGGAAACTTGTCCCGATCGGAAGTCGAACCCGGGCCCACTTCGTGACAAGGCAGCACGCTACCTCGAGACCACAGCAGTGGACAGGTGAGAAGATAATATTTCGAATTATCATAAGTAATGCCACGAGTGATTTCCAAATTATCGATAAATTCACGACTCACGAAGTGAGGAGTGAATTTATCTAGAGAATTTGGAAATCAACAGTGGCATTTGTTAGGACTATTTAACGAATAAAATTAAGCTGTTTACTCACAAATCATTATTTAACTATAGTTATTTTAAAATATTTATATATTTAATGTAAACGGCGATGTTTGAAAACAAATGAGAAACGATAGGTACGCTTCTACTGCTTCATTTGTTTATCACTGCAACCAGATCATACTATTTATTGCCAAAGGAACGCAATATTGTAAGGAGGAGCTTTCTTTAATATGGTAATTATAACACTGATAAATATTTGGTGAAACACGACTCTGATTGGTTGTAAAACAGAAATCATTGAAACGTGATTGGTCATTGACTCCCATTTGGGGCATGAGTTAAATAGTCTTAGTAAACTCTATATTGGAAATAGGAGAGTGAATCGGAAAGTAATGCAAAATATACTGTATATAACATTTTTATTTCTACGGTCGAAATTTTTATAAACAAAAATTTATAGTTATCTGAATTCAGATTTTGAAGAAGTCATATTGTTAAATTTCACCAGCGCACTTATTTAACTTCTAATAGCTAATACAAATGTTGGTGTAATAACGGACCTCATATTGTAATTACATTTTTGCGCGATAGTGCGTTTTGCCGTACTTACAGCAATGGCGACATGATCGAAAGTTCAACTTGCTACATTTCGGGATTGCCAACCTAAATAACTATACTGTAACGTTACATATTACAAACCACGTGTGGGAAGTAAAACCACTGCCCTCTATGTATACTACATATAATGTATATTCAAAAAAAATATCCAAAAGTTAGTGTTAATATACATTATGCAAAACAAATCGCTGCATTTTAAATGAACTGAAGTTTATTTGAAACAATATAAAACAATAAATACGTACTTGCCGCCATTTTATTAGTATAATTGGCCTCACGGCCTCCTGTTGTTTCAACTAATACACACTGTTAACGTTAGTCAATTGTTTATAATGAACGCAAATATTTCCAACAAAGATGTTATTATTTTTAAAACACCATCGTGCAAAAAATAATGTAGAACGCACGTTTGTGAAGTGTTTTACAGAATCTCGGAAATTAAAAACCTCGCTATCGCCCGGTTTATAAACATTTTCCTCGCTTCTGTAAAAACCACTTCCCATCCTCGCATCGTAATATACGTACTATTAAAATAATGTTCATATTATTACAACAGTCAGAAAAGTATTGTTCAATACAGCAAAACTCCTTGACTGTCACAGTATTCAATGGATTGCTGGATGTTAGATAGAGGATAAATCCATTCATTTGTATACTTCTTAGTTAAATATAAGAGAGATCAGGGCTTGCTTGGTTTAGGCTAGGGGCATGGAAATTTCTAAAAATTAGCGACGATCACGATATGCGAATATGTCCAATGTGCGGGAACTTTGAAGATGAGATACATATATTAGGAAAATGTAATGATTTAGAGTATTGGAGACGTCAGTTATTACCGGAAAGATTTCTAAATTCAAATCGGGAAAGATTGGCATGCTACGAGTTATTGGCAAATCCAGAAAATTGGATAAACCTCGGTAAATTTCTGGACAAAACGCGAAAAATAAGGACAACACTCATTCATGAATAAATATATGTTATCAAAATGCAATACCATAATTATTAACAATTATTATAAAATAATTAGTGTATAATGCTATTGTGTTATTATCTAATTGTAATATTAATGTGTTTTCTTTATGTAATTGTAATGTTAATGTTTTTCTAGTGTATAATGCTATTGTGTTATTACTTAATTGTAATATTATTGTGTTTTCTTTATGTAATTGTAATGTTATTGCTGTTTTTGTTGTTTATTTTCTTTACACTAGTACCAATTATTACTTTATTGTAACGGACTGTCAACAGCACGTACGGCTTACTGCCCGTGCGACCCATATTTGTAAATAATATTGTAAATATCTTACTTTTTGTCTAATAAAGTCCTACTACTACTAGTTAAATATGAATAAAGAAAAGGAGCTGGGTAGTTAAACAATAATTAATTGTTCATTTAAGAGGTGTTTATTAAGAAAATAACCTCAAATGTTAATAAACCCCACTCTACCGTGAATTAAATAGTTAACAAATTCAGAAATAATAGTTCAACTGCAAATATTCCAAGAAAGCAAAAGACAGAGTTGCTGAATCAGAGAGAAGAAAACTTCATTATGAGACAAGTAAAAATTAACCCTGAATATACACAAAATCAAGATATTATTGTAGCATAAATAATAGTTTGAAAACTAAAACAACACGCTTTATTAGAAAACCGAACTAAAAATATGAAAAGTAATTTTAATTTCCAACACGCTTGGGATAAAATTAAAGTGGTCAACAAAAAATCATCTCCAACACATATAGAATAAAACTAGAGTTATCAACAAAAGGAAAATAATTTTACCATCAAAAGCGTGGGGTGCTCTATATCAATTACCGGTAATATGTTTGATAATAAACAGATATTGGTAAAAGTAAAGTCTCGAAGAAGAAAACGTAAAAATCATAAAAAGCACCCCACGCTTTTGATGGTAAAATGATTTTATTTTTGTTGATAACTCTAGTTTTATTCTATATGTGTTGGAGATGATTTTTTTGTTGACCACTTTAATTTTATCCCAAGCGTGTTGGAAATTAAAATTATTTTTCATCTTTTTAGTTCGGTTTTCTAATAAAGCGTGTTGTTTTAGTTTTTTAAACTATTATTTATTTTTTATTTTTTAGTTTTAATATTTTACAGAATAAGATAAACATGTAAATATCTTTAATTTCGATACTATTGTAGTATGAGCTAAAAAAATCCTCCCAGCCGGATTTGAACCAGCGACCTATGGATTACTGAAATTATATACCACTACAGTTCACCGCTCTACCAACTGAGCTCTTACAACGATTGACTAAAAAATCGACAAGTCCGCAACCTATTATACCAGTTTTCATTTTTTTTTATTTTCTGATGATTCTGGCCAGGATTTTGGAAACAAAATATGAAATTATTGTATTGTCACGGGTCTTTACAAGTTCAGATAGTTTCAAGTCGATCCAATGTTTCTAAGTGGGTGAAAATCGTGTTCAAAGATTGCGTTACATAGATACAAAGACACTTTTTTTTTTTTTTTGATTTTGTGATGTTTCTGGCCAGGAGTTTAGAAAATAAATATGAAATTATTATTTTGTCACGGGTTCTTTACAAGTATGCAAAGTTTCAAGTCGATCCAATGTTTCTAAGTGGGTGAAAATCGTGTTCAAAGATTCCGTTACATAGATACAAAGACACTTATTTTGTTATTTTCCGATGATTCTGGCCATGATTTTAGAAACAAAAAATGAATGCAAGTATACAAAGTTTCAAGTCGATCCAATTATTTTAAGTGGGCGATAATCGCGTTGAAAGATTCCGTTACCTAGATAGATAGATAGATAGATACAGGTCAAGCTAATATAAAGCGTGTAAAAAGAGAAAGTATCTTACAAAGCAGTTGATTGAGTTTTGTGCCCTCAAGGGTATCGAAACAGTATCCTTAAGAAGCCATATGTAAACAAGAGAAACCGTGAAGCAAGACTGAACGGCCGAAGAGCACCAGGACAAACCCCCCCTGGAATAAAGTTATTTTCTCTGAAGAAACGAAAATGAAGATTATCGGATCCTATAGGATATGCTGGGTATAGAGAAAGAACAACACTGCCTATTAAAATACTAATAATCTCCTACAGTTAAATATGGAGTAGGGTCCATTCTTCTTTGGGACACTATATCCTCGAAGGGAGTGAGTACTATAGTGTAAAAGTTGTAAGTTGGCAGGATTTCTGCTATCCTTGTCTAGAGAATTGTTCTTCCACTCTTCGCTAGACATCTGAGTGACATGTGTACTATAATGGGCTACCCTTGTAAAATTACTTAGGAATGCTAGAAAAACTCCCCCCACTTTCGCCCAGTCACTTTTGTTCACGTAATTTTTGTCAGTGGCGACTGTTTCAGAGTTCGTTTGTAGTTTGTGAGATATTATATCAGTGTAAAATTAGTCCTTAGAAGAAGGGAATGCCACCATTGATCTATGTTCACTGCAGGGAGTACTCCCCCTACCGCTCTCACAGTGAAGAGATATGTGTATGAGTGAGAAAGGAGATGGTGAGTACTCTCTTTCTCTTTCTAAAATATTCTAGACACTTTAGCCCTCACGGACTATATACACTTCATCGATGATACTATGTACCAGTGGGTCTACAATGACATTCCAAAAAAATAATGTTAAACAAAATGATGAGAAAATGGGCATGCTCACGTCTTGTGAAATTCAGCAAGACAATGACCTGAAACGAACAAGATTAATAAACGATGGTTGATCTGGAACGTCCCCAAGCAGCCTAAACGCAGCCTAATCCTCGGAACTAAACTCCATTGAACACTTGATGGAATTAAAGAAAAAGGTCCATGGAACTGAATTGAAGGGTGTGGCTTTTGAAGAATGGGAAAAAAAATACTACAAAAACTTATTTTAAATGAGCGCAACCAATGGGAAACAATGTATGATTATTGTTTAGGTCTGATGACGTTCAACGCAGTACTAAGAATTTCACTTCTGTAAATAAAATAAATTCCTAATTATTAAGACATTTTGTCTGTACATCTTATGGCTGTTTTTGTCGAACATATGTTTTAAGACTTCAGAGCCCCATTGTCAACGATTAGAGACTGAATTTTCGCTAACGATGGAGCTCAGAAGCCTTGAAACATGTGTTCGACAAAAACAACCATAAGAGGTAAGAGTGTTCAGACAAAATGTCTTAATTATTAAACAAACCTCTTAATAATTAAATTAATGTTTTTATTACCTCACCTCATATCCTTTTTCTTCTATACTGCAGTTTCGGAGCTTATCTCCATCGTCAGTAGCCTCTGGTCGACCGGTGTTATGTCGTTTCTTGGCGGTTTCCTTCTTACTTCTGTCGGTGGACCGATGAACCTCTGGATTAGGTCAAAATTTGCGGGAGTTTCAAAATTCATGAGGTTCATCGGTCCACCGACAGAAGTAAGAAGGAAACCGCCAAGAAACGACATAACACCGGTCGACCAGAGGCTACTGACGATGGAGATAAGCTCCGAAACTGCAGTATAGAAGAAAAAGGATATGAGGTGAGGTAATAAAAACATTAATTTAATTATTAAATTAAACCTCATAGTGTTCTTTCCCTGTGAAAGTTAAATAAACCTCTTAATGTTACTTCCTATTGTATTTTAAAATACGTTCCTAATTATTTGATAGTTTATTTCAAGTTTTCAAATAACAATGTTGCACAAAATAGTACATGTTTTATTTTCTACTTAATTAATTCTGTTGTTGTTTGAAAGTTTGTGAATTTTACCGTTAGTTTATGCTTCTGTTACATTAATGAATTCTTACTAAGGAAAAGAAAACAGAAATATATGATATTTAAGAATAAACCTGTTATTTTTTATTAAAAATGCAACTGTACAAGTGTAGATGTTACATACTTTATTTATAAATATTTTTTTTAAATTTTAATAGGAGAAAGAAGAAACATATCCATACAAATGAACTCAGACCTTTCAGTTACTTTTCCATACAGTCGTCAATTTTCTCACACGATTCTCCAATCGTGATACTAGTTTCAGTATAATCTGTTTATAGCGTTCGATTAGAGTACAGTATAACCATCTGCGAAGAGCTGATCACAGTTCTGCATCTGTCTCAAAGCGTGTTTCGAGTGTATTGTAGTACACCAACGACACATCAACAGTTTCAGTTCCTTTCAGAAACGTATGCCTTCTCCAGCGTAATCATTCGCTGACCGGCCGGCCGGAACGTGGCGAACGAAAAAAAAATCTCACGACCCTCCTTGAAGAATGCTCACCACCTGGAGAAGTCGCTTCGGTTCATACACATCCCCTTGTTAATTTCACTCGGATTATGTCCTTAACTCACAAAAATCGTTTTACACTTTGCTTCTCTTCATACGTTGACGGCAGTAACATACGCGCCCCATCTTTGTTGTAAAGTTCATGCCTTTCTCGACTGAGCTGCTCATGAGAAAAAAAAAAATGTCTGTGTAGCGAAAACTTCAAACTATGTATCCCATCCATCCATAGTAATTCTGCCCGAAGGCAGGTCCTTCACTGCAATCATAGCATGTTCGTGCTATGCTATATATATATATATATAGTATATATATATATCGGTGAAATTTCAACGTCCCACCGGCAAAATGAAAAAAACAAAGATGCATTAGCTTCCTTTTCAATGACGTATGAATTGAGAAAAGGGACAAATGGAGGGCTTACTGAATGCGGTATTGAACCTATCAGGTTTCATAAGCGGTGCAGTTGGTTATTTAGAAAATTTGAATAAAATAAGCGCACAACAAATCACTAAATTATTTACAATACAAATATATGGGATACTTTAAGAGCTCTTTTAGATATGTTGCCTAAGTGTTTTGATATAAGTGATGGCACGTCGTACGCAACTTGGTTATAGCAATACACTACAAGTCGGTAGGTTGAGGGTTCGAGTTCCGATAGAGGTCAGGATTTTTAAACTGACCTATCCTTCTGGGGTCGACTCAGCGTCTATCGGTAATGAGTACCAGGTATGTTTTGGGATAAAAGCGGCCGTCACGCGCAGGACTGATAAGGCGACTGACATCTCATTCCGATAGTCTTTGAAGGGGGGAGCCTTAACCTTCTATTATCCCAAGACCCTCCTATACCTGTAGTGTAATTATTTAGTTTACTTTTGGTATAGCCTATAGTAGGAATAACCTGGTCCCTGATCCCTCATCCGGGCAACTTTCAACATCCTTGTAAGGTCAAAAAGTGTCTACCATATGTGATGTAGAGTTAATAATCCTCTCCCGTGTCTCTGTGAAGTCCGACAGCATTGGGCACATTAAATGCAATACATATGAAGAACTTAAATGTGACAAAGAGGGAGAGAAGATTATGTCACAGAAATCTTGAACCCCCAGATACATACAGAGTTACCAGAAATTATAACAGAATAGTAGAACCCCAGTTAAAGGTGGCTCGAAACTGAAAACAATGAACAATAAGATAAATACAAAATGGAAAACATACGCAGCTTTTAATAATTAATTCCTTGTTGCAAGTACCATCTCCCGGTTATATTATATGGATGCAAAACATGGACTCTTACTTTAAAGGAGGAAAGAACATTACGGGTAATTTAGAATAAAGTTCTTACGAAAATTGTTGGACCAAAAAAGAGATGAACAGACAGGCAAATGCAGAAAACTTTATAATAGAGAGCTACATTATATGTATAGGAAGCCAGATATAATAAGAACAGTTAAGTCTCGTAGGCTGTGATGGGCAGAACATGCAACACGTATGGGGGATGAAAGAGGTGCATGGGAACTTCTGGTAGGAAAACTAGAGGGAAAACGACCGGTTGATAGACCAAGAATGAGGTGGAAGAATAAGTTCCATGATTTTAGGGAAGTAGATTATACAGGGGATGATTGGAAAACATTAGCTCAGGTTAGGGATGTATGGAGACCTTATGTCCGCGCGGTCATGAACCTATGGGTTCGCCAGAGCCAGTGAGTTAGTTAGTTAGTTGCAAGTACCATATAGTAAAACATGTATTGTGGTTTTTGGGACACAAATATACTGTCTTCTCAAAAAGTAATATTATTGTGCAAAAATATTAGCTGCTATTGTAACTTTATAATGATCTAATTTTCACACAGTACACAGGGGACATGAAATTTAAAAAAAAAATCTTTTAGTAATTTAAACAAAATAATTAATAATAAAACAAAAAAGAAGAAACCATGAAGATAAACAAAATCTGGATCCCGGCATTGCACAATACGACAACGAAGCCTATGACTTCTGCTAGCGACAGCCTGGACAAAACAGCACGCAACACAGACCGCGCAGAAAACCGCCTCTCCACCAGGGGCGTGCCTATAAATAGGGAGGGAGTTTCCAACGACCAGCCAGTCTGCAGCCGACTGTTGAGGAGTTCACAGAGAGCACGCAGTATCTCCTGAAGATGTCTACCGCAGCAGTAGACGAAACGTCGAGTAGAAGAACGACTGGACCACGGCCTATATGCCCGGAAGACGAACCTAATAGGGATAATTGGGAATAATACGCTTCTTGTATTGTTGTCAATTGTCTGTCCTTAATATTATTTTAAAAAGTTTATTTAATTCTGTATGTTTTATTTTGTGTTAAAATAAACCATGGGATCAAAAATGTCAAATATAAAGTTATAGTTCGTGTCTCGCATGTATTGAATGAAGATTAGACAAACATTCGACATCATTATACATTAATACATAAATACATTTCTGTACAATTTTTTTTTCTCTGAAAACCATTGATTTGTCATAAATAATGCCACGAGTGATTTCCAAATTATCGATAAATTCACGACTCACGAAGTGAGGAGTTAATTTATCTAGAGAATTTGGAAATCAAGAGTGGCATTTGTTAGCACTATTTAACGAAAAAAATTAAGCTCTTTACTAAAAAATAATTATTTGAATATAGTTACCGGTGATTTAAAATATTTATATAGTTATTGTAAACGGCGATGTTTGAAAACAAATTAGAAATATGAGGTTATGTATATTCACTGCAACTCGATCATATTATTTATTGCCAAATAGGATCGCAATATTGTAAGAATGCACTCTAGTGGAGAAATAATGAAACACATCAAATTATTATAATCAACATTATAGGTTAATCATTTATATTTTGAATAAACAACTCAGTAAAATCACTGAATCCATTCATTATTTGCTATATTCAACGTATTTGTTGGAGAAAAATAATGGTCTAACCTGTTCAGAATATTAAAAAAGGAGGAGCTTACTATATCACAAAAGCAGGAGCTGATAAAGAGAAATCGATAAAGAGCGAGGTGAAATACGACTGTCATTGGTGTAAAACAGAATTCATTGAAACGTGATTGGTCATTGACTACCATTTGCGACATGAGTTAAATAGTAACCCAAAGTGTATAAGATATTTGTTCGAATTTACCATAAAAAATCGTATTAAAATCTGTGCACATTATTCCCACTCTGTATTATGATATTCGCAGATTTGAGCATGTTACGCAGTGCCTGGAACAATTGTGGCTTCGTCTAAGAATTCGTACAGCTGTCCATTCCTTTTCCCTATTCTATAATACTTAACACATCATCGCCTAATTATTTATCACGCCGCTTCTTTAGACTCTCGGACACACATCGTTTAGACACTCGTTCCCATAAGCACATTGTCCTTCATATCCCTCCTCACCACATTATGTATTACTCACTATCTTTTACTGTTTCACTTGCCAGAACGTGGAATTTTAGGGCCTATGTCTGAGACTGTCAAATTATAATAATAATAATAATAATAATAATAATAATAATAATAATAATAATAATAATTATTATTATTATTATTATTATTATTATTATGCATTATTTATTCTGGCAGAGTTAATTCCACTCAACCAGCACAAATACAAATAAATATTTGACAAATATAGATATACACTATACTAATTATAAACAGTTAAATATACATTAAATGTAGCAATGTAAATTTCATGTACAAACAACATTTTACAGGATAATAACAATGATACTTACGATAATAATAATAATAATAATAATAATAATAATAATAATAATAATAATATAATAATAATAATACACTATAAATATGATCAATTATACGAGAAACGCCAATTTATATATATATATATACACCTTACACTGGGTAATAATGAAATCGCGGTTGGAGCAAATATAAATTTAGATTTCTTTTAAAAGATGCCAATGTCCGGCAGCCCCTTATTTCTTGTGGTAGGGAATTCCAGTTGCGAGAAGTGAAGATGGTATATGACATGGAGTGATGTGATGTCCTATGTTGCGGTATATTAAGCAAGAGACTATGTTGTGATCTTGTGTTTAAGTTATGGTTTGAGGATAGATACTGGAAACGGGATGATAAATAATTGGGAATCAAGGTATGTAGGATCTTAAATAAGAGAATTAGACACGATTTTCTTCTCTCTTTTAGATGTAACATCTTTCAAAAATGAACTAAAAAAATATTTAATAACATACTAACTTATATACCTCATCCATGTTATTATTTTATCAATTAATAATAATTTAGTTTATAAAAATTGACAAATATTTTAAGTTGGTATTTTAAATATTGATAATAACCTACAAGTTGGTTTGTTATATCTCATTATTTTTATGTAATTTTTTTCATGTACATTATATAGGGATTATCAGACAATTTAACTTTTCTTGCTTGTGTAATTAATTTTATTAACATCTTCATTTTTAGTTTTCATTAACATTATTATGTTATCGATCTTCCTGTTAGAGATGTTATCTTATTGGACAAATTTTCATTTAGTTAATTGTGATTGCTTTATTCTAATGTAACGTATGTTTGTTCTGGTGAGTGGAAGAGAAAGCCACATGGCCTTAACTCTACCACGCTTAATAAATAAACAATAAGTAATAAATAATTATTTTATATGTATTTAGGAAGTTTATATGTTAGTTTACGGTCCCCGAAAATCATCCGGCCATCATCATTATCCTTCACCGGTGTGCAAAGCAACGGGAAGCTACCACACTTGTAATTCCCTAGTAAAGATGCAAAGCGTAGCATGAAAATGCTATGATTGCTGTGAAAGACCTGCCCTCGGGCAGAATTATTATGGATGAATGGATATGTTGGTTCAGAAATAAAACTCTATCGAAGAACTGACGGTCATTAAATTCCTTCATTGTATTCCATAAAATATACAACAGAAAATGTATTTATTATTTGACATATCAACTTCAAATTATGCTACTGCATAATATATGGAGGGTTGTTTCTGATCTCTGATAACAAATGATTTTTAAGTTGTACCTTAAGAAAAGCCGTGTCTCCAGTATCGACCATGCTCTATTTGATGGCCCTTCACCCGAGCTATGGCTCGGCATCGGAGTTTCCATAGCAGAAGACTCTTACGCAGCACAGCCATGTCTAGAAGTTCCCACCCCTCTTTACACGCTTTCCAGAGACCGTCTATTGTTCGAGGCCGCCTGTTTCCCGGTGCCCTTTTGAAGAGTCCAAATGCACAAAAGTCCAGTTTTCCATTGTAGCAGTATCCCGCGATGACCATAAATCCCTTGGAGAAACTTTCTCTGCATTCGACATACCACTTTTGAAATATTTTTCACCCCTTTCTCTTAAGTAAATTGCTCGGGGTTTGTTGAAGTCTCCTAGATAAACATATGCTTCATCAAGTGTGACCAAACATTTCCATTTTTCTCCTGCCAGGTGCTTTTCATAGAGTTTCCTGCTGTTGGTGCGGCGTTCAGCAATGTGATGTGGCAACAATGTATGAACCCTGCTTTTGTGGCGCTTCTCCATGTTTAAATCTTTGTTTATTATGGTGTTTACATTTTAAAGGAATATTCACAATCTGTTTGCAACCACTCTTTGTGTGGCAGGTTACTAGCAGAGATAAAGGCCTTGAACTTTCTGATTACATCTGGGGTGCGGATAGTAGCAGGTCGTGGATTTGCTGTTTTTGCCTTTTGGAATTAATCCCAAGCAACCCTTTCCCTTTTTATTAAGCACTGAGCTAATTCCACACTTTGACACCACAAAATTGTTTTTTACAATCCTCAATAATCGCAGAATAACTATAATTAGCGTCGGGAAGGGCAGTAATCTACCCTTCCTAAAACGGGTCTATCTTTTAGGCATTATGAGAGCAAGACGCGTGCGATTGTAACAGAAGGAGCACACTGACTGGTTTGAACACCTCGCACACTCCTGTTCTCACACTCCAAGGTCACAATCTACTTGGCAAATCATTCTCAGAGATCGGAAACAACCCTCCATAGTATCAGAGACCATGGTTTCCTTACATAAAAATACTCTGCCTGAACTTCGTGATGCTAGAACCAAAGGGTTCTATCTAACGTTCCTAAATACCTTTTTTTTCAGGAGAGCGATTTAAGGTTTAGATCTAATTTAGGAAAAGGCGTGCGTAATAATTATTATAGACCTGCAGAATAATCAAAGATTATAAACATTATGGACCAAACATGGATGTCAGTTATAAACATTATCTTAAGAACCATTTAATATAAAAAAACTTGCGTTCTAACTTCGCGATCTCTAGATAATCTTTGAATATTTATCGTTATAGATTATAAGACCTTGTAGATAATTATTTTCTATTGATATGAGTGTAACTCTGTTACGTAGCTTCAATTATGTAATTATAGACTGATTTCATCCAAATCAAATTATTGAAGTTAAACTGGAAACCATACAATTTCAGCATAAGGCTCACTTGTTGCGTGATCTTCGTTTAGTTCCGGGGTCAGTGCTCTGCAGTAATTATTTATCATGGCTAACTTTAAAATCTTTTGGCACGACAGAATTAAGTTGTATAATACAAAGTTTCTCTAAGCTGTATTGACTTGTTAAAAAAATTAGATTGCACCAACTAAAATTATACTTCTAAAGGTGAATGGAAAAGAAATTGCCAAATCGAATTCTGTTATTACTTTGAATCAAAATAACTTACTTGTAAACGATCAGTTATTTAAATCCCACGTCCTTATTGAAACTCTAAATCCAATATATATATATATATATATATTAAAGCAGAATTTTAATATCATAATGAGTATAAAAGTTAAAGTTAATAATTTTGTATTTTAAAATTCTATTAATATTTAAATATAACTTAAATAAATAAAATCATCTAAAATCAATGTTGATTATTGTTGAATAAAAATGTCTCAGTAACAATTAAATACATTATACTACATAACAGTCTTTGTAAGGAATGCTTTTAAAAATTGTTTTAAGTCATTGTTGTCAAAATTGTAAAGCCTTCTATTATAACTGTAATAAGAACACCTGTTTTACTTCATATTCTTAAATGAAAGTAAACTAAACTCTAATTGGATGTTAAAACAATTAACTTTCTTATTTAACAAATCAATTTAAACCTTATATTTAAAAAACTATTAACCAATAGAATTTAAATATAACATCATGTGATGTAATAATATTCTTTAAGATTATACAAGAATTACACTAGTCAATCTGCATACAACTTTCAACAAAGATAGAAGCAAGAAGAGATCTCCTGATAAAATGTAATATTTAATAATAAGAATAATAATTGATTCAAGAAAAGAAAATAATTTATTTTTAATTGCCGGTGAAGAATAATACCACCTACATTTACTTAATCTGCTGGGAACTTTAAGAAGTGAATAAATGTGACATTATTCCTACAAGAAACAGTTTTTAATGATTTTTAAAGTGTTTTCCTATCCAGTGTACCAACTACCGACCCTAAGAAGACAATCCGGCTCCACCGAAAATTAAACCGAACCTGAACCAGTAATTCTTTTTTGGGGATATAAATCCTTCTTCAAAATGTTACTGCAACATCGGGCATGAAGAGATTTACTTCTTCAAAACGTCGCCACAACGTGGGACAAAGTAAATTACTTCTTCAATATATATGTGTGTGCCGTGTTTAATTAAATAATTACACGTCATTCTCCACTATCTGTATAATAAACTTTTCTTAATAATAATAATAATAATAATAATAATAATAATAATAATAATAATAATAATAATAATAATAATCATCATCATCATGATACTAATCATATTCACATTAATAATAATAATAATAATAATATTAATAATAATAATAATAATAACAATAATAAGAATAATAACATTTATAATGATGATGATAATGTCAGTGTATAGCGACCTTACGTGAGGAATGGGTACTCCATTACGGAAGTTACTTAACCAA
This sequence comes from Diploptera punctata, assembly GCA_030220185.1. Classification (NCBI taxonomy): domain Eukaryota; kingdom Metazoa; phylum Arthropoda; class Insecta; order Blattodea; family Blaberidae; genus Diploptera; species Diploptera punctata. The sequence continues at coordinate 404,489 of JASPKZ010009380.1, forward strand.
ACTAATTTAGTTACGCTCCATTATACTATGCCCGCGAATGGCAAGTGGTTAGCTCTTCATCTCAAAAAGATGCCTAGTAGACAACTAAGGTATTGCTCCCGACAGTCTTGTCCCTAGGAACTTTCCATATTACAAAATCCATTGTTCCCGGTATGTCCACCGCTGTGGTGTCGAGGTAGTGTGCTTCCTTGTCACGCAGCATGCCCGGGTTCAATCCCCGGTCGGGGCACTTTTTCTGGGCGAGGTTTTTATCGGGGTTTTTCCTCATCTGTAAGACAAATGTTAGGAAAACTTTAAGGTCCAAACGGTCCCCGAAATCATATGACCATCATCATCCTTATCATCGTCATTATAATTCACCAGTGTGGAAAGCAACGGGAAGCTACCACACCTACAATTCCCTAGTAAAGCTGCAAGCATTGCATGCAAATGCTATGACTGCAGTGAAGGACCTGACTTCGGGCAGAATTACTATGGATGGATGGATTGTCCCCGGTCGGTTTTAAACCCACGAACCTGGGAATCAGAGGCAAAAAAATTAACACCAAAGTCAACAAGGCCAAAAATTATTATACTAATTTGTTATTAGTCTATTACTATTAAACAATAATGATAATATATTAGTATCCTTATATATGTTAAATTTATTAGCTCTTAGGGTCGCATTTCAAAGCGGGCCGGCGAGGATGCCATTTTTTAGCATCGAAAAAACCAAGGGAAAATATCTACGGTTGGTACTTTAAACAGTGAGTCGCGAGTCTGAAAATTGTTCAGTTTATATAAGAATCTTAAACCAAAATTCGGGCCTTGTGAGAAAAATTTAATAGACATTTCCCGTCTAAGTAATATCTTAGTTAAAATATATATACAGTCAATATGCCCATTTCACCAATAAATGTTTAAAATGGTCAACAAGTTTCTACAGCCAAGCTGTCATTCTCAAGACCAGATATTGACTGTCAATATCTGGTCTTGAGAATGACAGCTTGGCTGTAGAAACTTGTTGACCATTTTAAACATTTATTGGTGAAATGGGCATATTGACTGTATATATATTTTAATATTGTATCACCAAGAAGATCAATTGTGTATTAAATATCTTAGTTGCCTACTAGGCGTCTCTCTGAGATGGTGAGTTAACCACTTGTCAATCGCTGACATCTGTTGCAAAAAAAACATAACTTTTTTTGTCTCATGTCACCAGGTTGTATTTCATGATATTTCTGGCTTTCTCCCCTGGCATTGGCGGAATTCTAATCCATTTCTTAGGTTGGGGCACCTGGAAGGCGGAGTTACATTACCCTGATGATATGATACGTGATAAATGATAATGAAGGAAAGTTCTTAACTTAAACTTTACCTAAATTCCAGACCATGGGCAACTACAGGAATAATTCCTTTTAAGAAAAAAATCTATTGTCTGATCGGGAATCGAACCCGGGATCTTATGAACAGTAGTCAATAACGCTGACACTAGCCCATGAGGCTGGTCAAATAACGAAATTAGCTTGGTTTAGTAACTTCAGCAAAGGAGTACCCTTGCCCCATATGGGGATGTAGGCATACGAGTATAGACGGACATTATCATTATCAATGTCATCATTATAAGCACTATTATCAAATTATTATTAAATTTATTATTATATTATTATTATTTATATTACTATTAATTATTACTACTACTAATTCTTATTATTTATTATTATTATTATTTATGTATATTTATTTATTATTATATGCTGCAAAAATGATGGCAACAATAAATAGACCTAACCTCGAAACCCGTTACGGAAAGTTTTTTGTGAACTCCCTTGAAAAGTTTTTGGCGAACCCCCTGGGGTTCGCGAACCAGAGGTTGGGACAACAGCTGCGGCTAAATGTAACATTGTGTTTCGCAGGCCGTTACTTACTGTACTCGGACTTGCTACTTACTTACTCACTGGCACTATCAATAATCCCGTAGGTTCATGGCCGCGCGGAACATAAAGCTCTCCATACATTCCATATGCCTTGAGCTAATGCTTTCCAATCATTTCCTGGATAATCTTACTTCCCTCAAATCATTAGTTAATGTTATTCTCCCACCTTAATTTTTGGGTTACTCACAACTGGGGCCGTTTTCCCTATGGCTTTTTCCTACAAGAAAAGTTTCCATTTGCCACGTTTTTCATGCCCCATACGTGAAAAAACATGTTCTGCCCATCGCAAGTCGACGAGACCTTAAAAACGTGCTTAATTATATTTGGCTTCATATAAAAAGACCATGGAGTTCATTGTTATGTAGTCTTCCTCCATTCAAACACTGACGGGTTCATCTCTCTTTGGTCCAAAAATGTTCCCTAAGAAAAAAATTTATTCTCCCAACATGGGGCCTACTTGTTAAATCTCCTTTTCCTCCCTTAAAGTAAGAGTCCATGTTTCGCACCCATATAATATAACTGGTAGAATAATAGTTTTATATATTTTCAAGTTTAACGTTTTTTGAAAGGAGTTTGGGACATCACGAGTCTCTGTAATGCATAATAGCATGCATTTCCAGAAGTGAGCCTATGTTTAATTTTCTTTTGTGCAAATCTCATTCGTGTTTGTGATTATTGTTTTCTAGGTATTTGAATTCAGGCCACTTCCTCAAAAAAAATTTCCCTCATTTTGTTCATTTTAAAGATGGGGTCCATTTCCATTATTATTAATGAATTTCTACGGACATTGTTATCAAGCAATGCATAATTTTTTTTTTCCTGTCAGTTATATGTGCTTGGATTTGTCTAGGCCTATTGCAGAATTCCCTCTAAAAAGCAGTTAAGAATTTCTCAAAGAAGTGTAAGTGTAAGCTAGTACTATTGTCTATTTGTCTGTCTACCCGTATATTGTCATGTGGAACAAGTGTGCTCCTTGCGTGAAGTACTACATCATCATCATCATCATTATTCCAGGGATTAAGCCTGTTGGCTCGTTCCGGTTTCATGAAAGCTAGAATTGTTAAAATTGTTCAGACCATCTTCTGTGTGGGCGACCAACATTTCTTCTTCCGTGCGGTTTATAATTTAGCAATAATTTTGGAAATCTTCCTTCTGGCATTCTATCAATATGTTCTTTCCAGTCGTTCCTATATTTAATTATTCGGTATGTAAGTTTGAAAATATTTAGTTCCTTTCTTATATCTTCATTTCTTTTCTTATCCAGCAGAGTAGGCCTATATCCTGCTATATTTATTAAAAATCGCATCTCAGCTGCTTCCAATCTTTGTTCTTGTCTTTTAGTGATCGTCCAACATTCTGATCCATACATCAATACAGAAACAGCCATTACTGTATAAAATTTAATTTTTGTTTATTTTCTTGTGTTTTTAAGGGTTCTTTTAACAGTGCCACACAGTAGATTAAATGTGTTTATTTTGTCATTAATATCTTCAATTTTAACACATGATAAATTCAAACCTAGATATTTAAAACTGTTCACCTGCTCTAAAATTTTATTATCAATTACTATTTTTGCTCTTAAGGTATCATGTCCTTTAAATGCTAAAATTGTAGTTTTATTCTTTGAAATTTTAAAATTGTAATTGGCACTTATTTTTTCCAAATTAAAAATAGCTCTTTGTAGATCATCTTCTGAACTGGAAATCACTACTTGATCATCAGCAAATAATATTGTATCCAACAGTTTATTATTTATTTTAAAATGTTTATTTAATTTAATCTGCCACTTTAACATAACTTCATCTATATATCAATTAAAAAGAGAAGGTGATAAAGTACTTAATCAAGCTAATTTAGTTATGCCTATTTCCCTTAACAGGTTAATGAGTGACATGTGGCCAGCTGATCGCTTAAAATATATACTTAGTAGGCAACCATGGTATTATTTGGATACGATAGAACGGTTAAGTTTTTATTTGGGCTTGAGTTTCTTTTGCGAAAAAGAAAATTCTTCATATTCGGGACCTGCGGCTTAGGATCCCTTCCATAGAACTTATCCCTTGGATTTTTTTCATAAGTAATGCCACTCTTGATTTCCAAATTATCGATAGATTCACGACTCACGAAGTGAGGAGTGAATTTACCTAGAGAATTTGGAAATCAAGAGTGAAATTTGTTAGGACTATTTAACGAATAACATTAAGCTGGTTACTTACAAATCATTATTTAAATATATATATTTTAAAATATGTGTACATGTAATGTAAACGGCGATGTTTGAAAACAAATGAGAAACGTTTGTTATTTTCCATTTGTTCATCACTACAACCAGATCACATTATTTATTGCCAAAGGATCGTAATATTGTAAGAATACACCCTAGTGCAGAAAGAATGAAACACATCAAACTGTTTATTATCAACATATTAATTAATTTCTGATGTCCCATGAATCAAATTATATTTTTCTGGAATGTACATTTCTGGGAAATGAAACGTTTAAGAAAGTGCAAACGTTGGTTTCTTTTTATTGTGGTATAATCAATAACTACGAATGTTTTTTTTTTATTATCTCATCGCAAGCAGTATCTCTTTACATTCGTGCACTATACATACAATCCGGTAGCCGTATTTCTTACAGAATCAGTCACTGAAAATAATGCTATGACCTATTCAGAATGTTAAAAAGGAGGAACTTGATTTTAAAGTGATAAAATTAAACTGATAAAATCGAGGTGAAAAACGACTATGATTGTTTGTAAATCAAAATTCATTGAAATGTTATTGTCATTGACTCCCATTTGGGGCATGAGTTTGACTCCCATTTGGGGCATGAATTAAATAGTCATCTTAAAATTCCATCGACCTCGACCAGTTTTGAACTCTCGACACTGGGGAGCGGAGGCAAGGAACATAACCCCCAGACTGAGGGGGATATTGTCTACAAACACCTTGTATAATGCATTGTATATTCAAAATCGATAATTGTCCATGCATTCTCTTTCTTCTAGAAATCAATAAACATAGAAATAAAAAATTACCAATGCTAACAACTCATTTCGATAGGCTAATACAATTCATGTGTTTATTTTTATTTGTAGCTTGGTACAAGGTGTGTAAAAAATGTATTTAGTCGATAAATATTGTAGACTTACAGTCTTTACAAACCTACCATCTGGCGGAAGCTAAGGGAACTTTTTATGCTCGGTCTCGGGAAATTCATTACTGTTCACGGTGACATCTTTCAACATAACATCCAGCTTATTAAAAAAGATAACAGATAATTGTCCATTAAAAAAATAAAGATTGGGCAGTGTTCCATCAAATGTTGTGTATTCTTAAAAGTTATCCAGTGCATTATGGGGGCCTATGCTAATCGTTTACTTTACAATATGATATCACAGATTAAAGTTTGACCTCTATGGATGTATAGACTATTATTATTGTCCACCGCTGTGGTCTCGAGGTAGCGTGCTGCCTTGTCACGCAGCGGGCCCGGGTTCGATCCCCGGTCGGGACAGTTTTTCTGCGTGGGGTATTTATCGGGGTTTTTCCTCACCTGTTAAACAAATGTCAGGAAAACTTTAAGGCCCCGGTCTCCGAAATCATATGGCCATCATCATCATTATCCTTCACAATTCCATAGTAAAACTGCAAACATAGCATGAAAATGCTATGATTGCAGTGAAGGACCTGCCTTCGGGCAGAATTACTATGGATGGATTATTATTATTATTATTATTATTATTATTATTTCCAACGCTATAGTCTCGGGGTAGCGTTGCTGCCTCGTATGCAGCAGACCCGGATTCGATCCCCGGTTTGGATCAAGTTTCCTAGGTGATGGTTTTTTCCTCGCCTTTAAGACAAATATCAGGATACTTAAGGTCAAAATGGTTCCTGAACATTATTTGACCATCATCATCATCATCATATTCGTCATGTTTTAGTATGAATGTGACTGGTGTGTTTCGTCTTAACATTGTGTTGCCTCAGAGGAGGTCCTGACATTGAGCTGATCATTCATTCGGGGATGTCCTCCATGTCCTTATGTGGTCAAAAAAGTATGCATGTGAGCCAAAATTAAAAATCCCTCTTCCGAAGGTCGTGTCCATGTTAGACCCGGGTGGCGTGTGGTATGTAAAAGTACCCATAAGGTGAGAGGTTAAACTGAGTTAATGGAATGGAATTATTATTATTATTATTATTATTATTATTATTATTATTATTATTATTATTATTATTACTCCTATTATTATATACAACTTTCCTCATTAGAGGATTGCCTCAAGGACAAAGTGATACAGACAATTATTTTTTTGAATTTATGAAATACATTTTGTAAATACATTTAAAAAAATTCAAATTGTAGGCCTAATTGAAGTATACATACTACAAAGTAGAAATTTTGTAAAAATAGTTTCTTAAAATTGAAATTGGTCCTCTAATTGCAATTTTAGAAAGATACACCCTGTCCAAATCTAAAGAATTCCAAAATTTGGCTAGGAATCATGGTATAGTACCTCTTGTCCCGATCATCAATCCTGTGACAGTTATACTATCTAGTTGGTATTTATCTTTGTAATAGTCAGTTGTTGGTTCATATATGGCTTTCCTTTCAGAGTCAACTTCCTCAGGTTGGCCACTATGAGTCTCAAAACGAATTGTGGATCTAATATCATACTAATTTTAGAAGATAGTGTAAATGCAATATTATCTATTCGTCTGTTACTCCAATTAGTGGCCACACCATGAACTTCCTCATAAACTGTGTATCCAAAATCTCGCAAGGCTTCTGCCATCATATTTCGAATAGTGTGGTGCCGAATGTTTATCAGTGATTCTCTGTCATCATCATAGTACATTCACGAATTTAGGCCATTTGTTGACCTGTTTCGACCTCAAGAGAAACACCGTCCAAAAGTCTTTTGAGTGGACGTCCCGGTCTTCTTCTTCCTGCTGGTTGATAGCTTAACTTTTTTTTTTGTATCCTTTGATCTTCCATTCGATAAACATGTTGCATCCATCTTGACTTATAATCAGAAATTTTGTTTTGTAAAGGTTCCATGTGTAATTCTTCTAAAAGTCTTCTTTTTTTTTTTTTTTTGATCTAGTAGTGTGTATCCTGCAGTCCTCCGAAGTTATCTCATTTCAGCAGATCCTTCTGTTTCGATGTCCATACTTCGATCATAGAAACATACATAAATATACATGGCATCGTGAGGACTCAAACTCAATAATTGACTATTTCATCGCAAATAATAAGATTTTAAAATTGTTCCTCGATATCTGATCCTACAGAGGATATGATATTGGTTCAGATCACTACCTAGTAGAAGCAAAAATAAGATATTCACCAAGATGGTTAAAAAAGAAGAAACAACAACAGAGGATTGAACAAAAATACAAGGTAAAATTATTTTATGATGCCAGCATTAAATGGTTATATTCAAGAAGAATTCAGCAATATATGGCTACAACTCTATAAAGTGATGATGTCGAAGAAGAATGAAAAAGCATTAAAATGGTAATTCAAAATGCAGCTAATAAAACTTTAGGAAAAGTAAATATACAACAAAGAAGAAATAGGACTCTAAAAATCTGGGATGATCAAATAAAACAATTGATTGCAGAGAAAAATGCAGCTAATAAAAAATATTTGAACACAAAGTAAAGTATTTGAAGAGAAAAATTATACCAAATGCTATGAAGCCATGCTTCTATCTTGCAAATGGCGGCTCCTTTATTAAGAAGACATATTTGGGAATTATACATTACAGCCAGTACGGCTTTTTCCATGGTGGACGGGAATTACAATGTATATAGAGAAAGATTCGCGTTTAGATCGGTACTTGCTCAGGTAGCTCAGTTGGTAGAGCACTTGGTCTAGAGAACCAAGGGTCCCGAGTTCAAGTCCCGGTCTGAGCGTATAATTTTTCTCTTCAAATAGGATTTATCCATCATTGAGATGTACTAAATCAATAATAAAAACAAATAAAGTAGAAAATGAAGTAGAATTCAAGCGCTGTGCAGCTATTATTAAGAGGTAAATAAGAAAGAGACAAAGGACGACGTCGTTAAATTTTGTTACACATTTAGAATCAGACTTGCATAAGCTCCAACCTAATGGTGAATAATTTTACATATCTAGGATGCTACCTCATATGAGGAAGAAAGGGATGTAAATGGGAAAATATCAATTTTAAAGGATTTTACGGTTATTACTGTAATTATTATTATTATTATTATTATTATTATTATTATTATTATTATTATTACGATTATTATTTGTTGACCTATGCTAGTGAAGCATGGACATTAAAAAGACAACATGAAAGCAGAATAACGACTTGTGAAATGAGATTCATGCGCAGAACAGCGGGTTACACCAGATGGGATCGGAAAAGGAACACCGATATCTTAAAAGAATTGAAGACTACGCCAATTTTGGAATATATTAAACAGTACCAACTAAATTGGAAACACCATCTTGAAAGAATGAGCTCAAATCGGATCCCCAAAGCTGTTTATAATTATGTACCAAGAGGACGAAGATCACTGGGCCGTCCTATGAAACGCTGGAGGGAAAATTTTCTATAGGATTGTAATAGGCCTTGGCCTAATACTTGGAAGGAAGAAGATGAAGATTATTATTACGATTATTATTATTGCTATTATTATTATTATTATTATTATTACCCTTATTATTACGATTATTATTATTATTTATATTACTATTATTATTATTATTATTAGTATTATTATTTTACTAATGCCACCAGGTTGTCTTTATGGCATTCTCTCCTGGCATGGCGATATTGTAACTTACTTCTTAAGCTGAGGCGCTTAAAATGCGGATTTACGTTATCCCGATGATAAGTGATGATCTGATGAATGATAACGAAGCACAAAGAGAGACTTTACACCTAAACTTAACCTAAATTCCAAACCATGGACGACTGCAGAAATAATTCCTTTCAAGAAAAAAATGTTTGTGGTCTCACCGGGAATAGAACCCGGAATCTCATGCACAGTAATCAGAAGCTCTGACCACTAGCCCATGAGGCTGGTTATTATTATTATTATTATTATTATTATTATTATTATTATTATTCACCGCTGTGGTCTCGAGGTAGCGTGCTGCCTTGTCACGCAGCGGGCCTCGGTTCGATTCCCGGTCGAGACAGGCTCCTGGGTGAAGTTTTTTCGGGGTTTTTCCTAACCTGTAAGACAAATGTCAGGAAGCTCAGGAACCAACGGTCCCCGAAAATCATCCAGCCATCATCCTTATCATTATCGTCATCATCCTTATCATCATCCTTCATCGGTGTGGAAAGCAACGGGAAGCTACTACACCTATAATTCCCTAGTAAAGCTGCAAAGCATAGCATGAAAATGCTATGATTGCAGTGAAAGACCTGCCCTCGGGCAGAATTACTATGGAATGATTATTATCATTATTATTATTATTATTATTATTATTATTATTAATGTGATTCCTAGTATAAATTATTATTAAAAACAACACAATTAAGACGGTGTGAACACATCAAACAATAACTGAAGACAGTTGACCGTAGAAGATTTATGAATGGAATCCGTCAGGGAGAAGAAAGAGGAAAATAACAAAACTAATATGGATAATGTGGACACATGGATTAGTTAGAACACTGGAAAAAAGAGAGTTGAAGGAAGGAGTGTGGAAAATTAGAGAGGAATAGAGATTTGCTATAGAGTCTTCAAATAGACACAAGAAGATGCCAAAGACATTGTAAAACATAAGAATAAATGAATACTATATTGTTGCTGATGATGTATTATTAGGGGATATTGAGGAATGACTAAATTACCAATTTTATTAAAGATATAAATATTGGGACTGAAAATAAATATGAATAAAATACAGTAATTATATGGTCACGACAAATACATTATTATATGTAAATGGTTACTTCATAGGTGAATGGAGAAGACTGCATAACAGTGAACTACATGGTCTTTATAGGAAGCCAGATATAATGAGAACAGTTAAGTCTCGTAGACTGCGATGGGCGAGACATGTGGCACGAATGGGGAATGAACGGCGTGCATGGAAGATTCTTGTAGGAAACCCAGAGGGAAAGCGCCCAGTTGGTAGACCAAGAATGAGGTGGGAGAATAACATTAACTATGATTTGAGGGAAGTAGATTATGCAGGGGATGATTGGAAAACATTGGCTCAGGATAGGAATATATGGACAGCGTATGTCCGCGCGGCCATGAACCTACGGGTTTGATAGTGCCAGTGAGTTAGTTAAATGGCTACTTTATAACGAACAGGATTTTTTAAGTAGAGGAATTCTAATATTTAGGAACAAAAATACTGGCCAACATGATGTTTGTCTCATGAGTACCAATAGTTGTACTTAATGCAGTTTTTTTATCGTGTTTTCAAATATGAACTCGGAATTTCTCCATCACCCCGAGTTTCTTTTATTTCAATTTCAATTAATGAATTTAAATAATTATTTTCTGCTTAACAAACATTAAAGGGATTACGTCAAAATCAAAACTTACAGTGGTGCACCCTGACTTGCAATCTGCAATGAGACCAGTTCCACACTGAGAAGAATTGCCCATACCAAAGCCTCCAGAACATGTGACATTAGATGAAGAGAGCTCAGATTCTGATGGAAGTAAGTAAGAAGAAGATACAGATTTTGGTGATACAACTTTTGAACAAAGCTGTTCATCTGAGCCTCATTTATTGACTCAAGAAAATCTTAACGATCTCATACGAGATTTAAAGTTATCCAAAAACCAGTCTGAAATGCTTGGTTTGAAATTATAAATGCCTGTCTCTCGGAAACCTTGCGTGATGGAGAAAAACCGATATAATATTTGATTCAGGAGAAAAAATACTATCAGAATCACATAATTTTGTTTCTGAGACAGAAAAAAGTTTCGTTTTTGTTGCTCAGTGTAATTAGCAACAGGAACGAGACGCAGAATGAAATTAAACATATGCTCAACTCTGAAAATGAAAAGATCTACTATTATTCATTTTAGGAACTCTTGTCTTGTTCAAATTTAAAAAAAATGTTGAACTAAAATAAATAAAATAACGATTCTTTCATATATATTAAATGAGTGTAAAATATTGGTATCAATTTAAAGATAAGAGAAACTATTTTTTTATTATAAAATGTAGCATATGTAGGCTTACTTTTTTATTTTTGTATTCTTCTATTCCGTCTTCCTCATTTTTTTTCTTTATTATTCCATATATAAAGTTCTTAGGACAATTTTTGGACCAAAGAGAGATGAACAGACAGGTGAATGGAGAAGACTGAATAACAGTGAATTACATGGTCTTTATAGGACGCCAGATATAATGAGAACAGTTATGTCTCGTATACTGCGATGGGCAGGACATGTGGCACGAATTGGGAATGAAAGACGTGCATGGAAGCTTTTTATAGGAAAACCAGAGGGAAAACGCCCAGTTGGTAGATCAAGAATGAGGTGAGAGAATAACATTAACTATGATTTGAGGGAAGTAGATTATACAGAAACTACATGGTCTTTATAGGAAGCCAGATATAATAAGAAGAGTTAAGTCTCGTAGACTGCGATGGGCAGGACATGTGGCACGAATGGGGAATGAAAGACGTGCATGGAAGCTTTTTGTAGGAAAACCAGAGGGAAAACGCCCAGTTGGTAGATCAAGAATGAGATGGGAGAATAACATTAACTATGATTTGAGGGAAGTAGATTATACAGAAACTACATGGTCTTTATAGGAAGCCAGATATAATAAGAAGAGTTAAGTCTCGTAGACTGCGATGGGCAGGACATGTGGCACGAATGGGGAATGAAAGACGTGCATGGAAGCTTTTTGTAGGAAAACCAGAGGGAAAACGCCCAGTTGGTAGATCAAGAATGAGATGGGAGAATAACATTAACTATGATTTGAGGGAAGTAGATTATACAGAAACTACATGGTCTTTATAGGAAGCCAGATATAATAAGAAGAGTTAAGTCCCGTAGACTGCGATGGGCAGGACATGTTGCGCGTATGGGGAATGAAAGATGTGCATGGAAACTTCTTGTAGGAAAGCCAGAAGGAAAACGCCCAGTTGGTAGACCAAGAATGAGGTGGGAGAACAACATTAACTATGATTTGAGGGAAGTAGATTATACAGGGAATGATTGGATAGCATTAGCTCAGGATAGGGATGTATGGAGAGCTTATGTCCGCGCGGCCATGAACCTACGGGTTCGATAGTGCCAGTGAGTAAGTAAGTAAGTAAGATTATACAGAGGATGATTGGAAAACATTGGCTCAGGATAAGGATATATGAAGAGCTTATGTCCGCGCGGCCATGAACCTACGGGTTTGATAGTGCCAGTGAGTTAGTCATTTTTGTGAAGCTTTTCGAAAATTTTATTTCATCTTCTGGCATTTGTTTTATAACAAAATTTTTGAAAAGCTTCACAAAAATAACATATATGGAAAATAAAGAAAAAATTGAGGAAGACGAAGTAAAAAAAAAAAATACAAAAATAAAAAAGGTGTATACATTTTATATTAAAAATGTAGCCTCAATATTGTAATGTAAAATAAAAAATAAATATGATAAGTACAAAGAGAAAATATTTAATTTAGGCCTATAAGGAAATTAAGTCCTTAGGAAAAATTCTGAAACGAAGAGTGACAGAAACATGGATGAAGAAAACTGAACTGCATGACATATGTGGGGAACCATATGTAATAACAGTTAAGTACACTACGATGTACATGACACCTGGCACGTATAGGTTTAAATCCGGTTAGGTTCGATAGATATTTTAAGATAGAAAAATGCAAGGGACACGTTCTCCGGGAAGGACATTAAACCGTGTGTCACGTGTCTGAATATTTTCAAACTCGCAAATTAATTCAATCCTTAATTAGAAACGCTGTACAAAATTTAATCAGCCTTTTCCATCCAAGAAATAAAGTTACCCACTAAGTGTCTCTTTGATGAGATGAGCTAACCACCTGTAATTCGCTAAAATCTGTAGGAAAATAAGCGTAGCAAAATTAGATTGGTTAAGTAACCCCGCAAGGGAACATCCTTTCTCCATGTAGGGATGTACGGATAGAGGTAATAGTACAGATATACTAAATGTCATGTAAAGTGAGTGTGAACAAAAATAGGTATTAATTATATTTTGAGATGGACTAATTCCTTCGTAACGCGATTATTTTTGGTGCGTTCCTTAAGTCAGTAAGTCAGTGACTTGCCAAATTAAAAGTTAAAAATTTGTATTCTTACACAAGATAAAAAATATATTCCATTTAAAAATCCAAATCATGAATTTGTGTGTAATATAAATCATTTTTAGTGATCTTAAATATAAAATTATACCACATTGTGACAAATATATCAGCGTAGTGTTAATGCGACCATTGTACATGACGTCAGAGGGAAGGCGATCAGAAAGCTTCCTGTACGTCTGGTTATAAGAACAATTTAGAATAATCACTTTAGATTAGTTATACAGGGTGCTCAAAAATTCCCCTTACAAACTTTTAGGACTTGTAGAGGGGACTGAGTTGATAATATTTAGAATTGGAAACCATGTCCGGAAACTTACCGTTTCCGTGCTACAGTCGTTTGAAAACATGTTTTTAACACGACCATTTTTACAAGTAATTTATTATGAGGCGTGACACAGTACATCACTTGTTTTACAATTCGACCATTAATAACCAAAGAAACAAAATGGAAACTGAATCATGACTTGCGTTAATAATCCCGGATGCACCCCCTACATCAATTTTTGCAGTTTTCAAAATTTCGAAAAAAAATTGACATAAAATAAAATAAAAACAAATCTTGTAATACTCGGTTTGGACGAATTCCGAAGCTATTACTTGTTGAGGCACGTGACGTACGTTCAGGCAATGGTTGTTTTCAAACGGCTGTAGCACGAAACCGGTAAGTTTCCGGACATGGTTTCCAATTCTAGATATTATCAACTCAGTCCCCTCTACAAGTCCTAGAAGTTTGTAAGGGGAATTGTAGAGCACTCTGTATTTCACTCCAAGTATTCCGAAGACTCATTGCGCAACTTTTATGTTCCATCGAAGTACACTTTGTGTGATTCCTGCTCTTGGCCGCTCTTCAGTTCAGAGTGACCTCTACTGTGTGTTTGAAGCTTAGTTAACTTCGCAAGGAGAAGTTTCATCTTTAGTTATACTTTATCGAACGAGTTCAACATGCTGAATGGATTATGTAATGGTAAATGGGTCACTGACAATCGTAAAAATTCGCACCATTGTCAGAATTATCTCGCTGCTTACCTATACACATAGAACCATACATTTGTTAAGTATCTATTTTAATTATAGTAAATTTATATATTATTTATGACGCTGATGATTTGAGATGTCAAAGATAATCACTAAATAAGATACTAATTACACCGAGCAACAAAAAACAAATTTTCTTGTCTCAGAAAGAAAAATATGTGATTCTGATAGTATTTATTCTCCTAAATTCAAATATGATATCGGTTTTTTCTCCATCACGCAAGATTTCCGAGAGACAGGCATTTATAATTTCAAACACTTTAATATTTTCCACATTCGTAACTACACAATATTCGAACATTCGGACTCACCTAGAAAGTAATAAATGACGATTTTCTGCTATATGTCGCATGTGGAGCATCCCTCTTGATGGTCCAACAATAATCGGCCAGCATATTAGGATTCCATTTACCTTTATATATCTTTTCCATAGCTGAAATCTCCTGAGTCAGCTCATATGATTTTATTTTGCAATGGACGAAAAAATATTTATAAAAAAATAATTATTTAAATCCATTAATTCAAATTGAAATAAAAAACTGTGGGTGATGGAGAAATTCCGAATAAATATCTGAAAACACGACAAAAAACTGCATTAAGTACAACTATTGGTACTCATGAGACAAAAATCATGTTGACCATTCAATTCAGACATTTCTATTGATAAATGACACAAACAATAATCGAAATATTTATTCCTGTTTCACTTGGCTTATTTTAAAAACACATGGACAATGTATCGATACGCTAACCGAATTTTCAACTGTGGTGCCAATGCTGATGTTAGAAGACGCGTTACGAAAGGAAACACAGCATTAGTACAACTACAATCAATATGGAAATCCACGTTATTTCCTAACGAACGAAAACGAAATTAATTCAAAGAAATGTGAAGAAAGTTCTTCTATATATTCAATACTTATACAAGTCATATTAAAATTGCGTTGACGTAAATAGTCAAAATGTAAAATATTAAAATAGATACCTGGCAGGTGCCGTTGTCCTCAACTAGGTTATTTTTTAAAACTTTTAAGAACTGAATAGTTGTGAAACATAGAAGGAAACTGTATAGATCTTTCGAAGTGTTCAAATATTTGTAAATCGCTGCCTCTGAAAGATTATAAATGCCCAAACACAATTTCGAATATAGAGTTATGAAAAAGAACAGAAGAAGAGTAAATAAATATACAAAAAATCAAGGAAATGGTGATGGATTTTCTATACTCGTCGAATAGAAAATTATATTGACTATTTAACTCATGCCCCATATGGGATTCAATGACCAATCACGTTACAATGATTTTTTATTTACGACCAATCACAGTCGTGTTTCGCCTAGAATTTACCAACTAAAGTTTATCATAATAAAGAAAACACCTCCTTTTTAACATTCTGAATAGGTCATAGCATTATTTGGCAGTGACTGACTCACTAAGAAATACGGCTACCAGATTGTATACATAGTGCATGAATGTCAACACATACCGCATGCGGGAGTTAATATAAAAACATTTGTAGCAATTGATTATAACACCAAAAAAAGAAACCACTGTTTGCACTTTCTTAAATGTATTTTTTTGCCAGAAAAATATAATAATCACATTTACGTCATAGGACATCAGAAATGAATTAATGTACAGTTTGATGTGTTTCAATTTTTCTCCACTAGAATGCATTCTTGCAATATTGCGTTCCTTTGGCAATAAATAATATGATCTGGTTGTAGTGACGAACAAAAGAAGCAAATGAAGCGTACCAATCGTTTCTCATTTGTTTTCAAACATCGCCGTTTACATTAAATATATAAATATTTTAAAATGACTATATTTAAATAATGATTTGAGAGTAAACAGCTTAATTTTATTCGTTAAATAGTCCTAACAAATACCACTCTTGATTTCCAAATTATCGATAAATTCACGAAGTGAGTCGTGAATTTATCGATAATTTGGAAATCACTCGTGGAATTACTTATGAAAAATAAGCTTTAAGAGGGAACCTTAAAAGCAGTAGAATGTGAGAAAGACCAAAGGTTACCTCGAGAAATACACAAGGCAGAGGCAAAATGCTCCGAAATTCCCAATATCACCAAGAACATAAAACTGCGACTAATAGATCAAGGCTCGGTGCTCCAAAAGGAGATAGATTTCGCGAGAGCATAAATGATAACCGAAATAGAAAAAGCCCCGTATCTGTGACTTGAGGCAGTAGATCAGGTTGTGAGTGTCTAGGTGACAGCTGTGTTTAATTATCTCGACTTATCACAGAGGTTTGTGTTAACTTGAACTGCTGCTGTACAGGAGCAGCTGCCTCTACTTGAGAAGTCACGTCACGCGCCAAATGTCACAAAAAACAAATAGCCTCCACTTAATTTGTGTGAATTCATAACAGTTCGTTGTCCACGTGCAATCGGGGAGATTAAAAATTGTTGGATCTGGCATCAATGTTTACTCGCCATCAAGGGAAAGATACTATAGGCCATGTCCGTTGTCTGTCTCCTCTCCTTCTCCTATAAAGTATTATTTATTGTGTGAGCTATCAATGAATTTACAATAAATAATAGTTTAAAAGACTAAAACAACAAGCTTTATTAGAAAACCAAACTAAAAAATGAAAAATAATTTTAATTTCCAACACGCTTGGGATAAAATTAAAGTGTTAAACAATTAATTATCTCCAAAACGTCTATAATAAAACAAGAGGTATCTACAAAAAAAAATAATTTTACCATCAAAAGCGTGAGGTGCTTATTATGGTTTTTACATTTTCTTCTTAGAGACTTTACTTTTACCAATATATGCTTATTATGAAATATACTAATTGATATAGAGCACCCCACGATTTTGATGGTAAAATTATTTTTTGTTTTGTAGATAACTCTAGTTTTATTCTAGATGTGTTGGAAATTATTATTTTGTTGACCACTTTAATTTTATCCCAAGCGTGTTGGAAATTAAAATTATATTTCATTTTTAGTTCGGTTTTCTAATAAAGCGTGTTATTTTAGTTTTTGAAGCTATTATTAATTTTTCATTTTTTTAGTTTGGTTTTCTAAAAATGTAAATATCTTTAAATTCGATACTATTGTAGTATGAGCTAAAAGTAACACTCTTTTAAAAAGATCCTCCAAGCCGGATTTGAACCAGCGACCTATGGATTACAAAATTATATACCATTACAGTCCACGATTCTACGAACTGTGCTACTACAACGATAGACTAAAAGTCGATACGTCCGCAACCTATTATATCGGTTTTCATTTCTTTGATGTCCTCATGATCCTGGTCAGAATCTTAGAAAAGATTATGAAATTATTGTATTGTCATTGGTCCTTTACAAGTATACAAAGTTTCAAGTCGATCCAATGTTTTAAGTGGGTGAAAATCGTGTTGAAAGATTACGTTACATAGATACAGGTCAAGCTAATATAAAGCGTGTAAAAATTAACATAAATATGAGATAATTGCAATACTAAATACTAGTGTCTTATAATTCGGATGCTTACATAATAGGTCTTCCCTCAGGGGTCCTCATCTAGGGGATATGTGGATGGCGACCACAAGGTGCCCAAGCTGAGCAAAACATTTCTTCCACTTACTTGTGTTTTGCACTCTTTTAACTTTACTATCTAACCTCTCTTGGTTAACTCTTGTTTTTTTTCGACTCCGATGCTATTAGGGCATCCGAGGGCTAGGAAGTCTTTCCTTTCTTCCATTTCTTCTTTCCTTTATTTTCTTTTCTTCTCCAGAAAAGCCTGACCAGAGGCTATAAGATGGCAGCCCCATCACTGGTCTTGCCTTCCTTTGGCCAGCAACCAATCGAAGGGACTATTATTACGCTTTCAAGTCTTATACGAGAATTTCCCGGAAGGATCAAAACGCTGGAGGGAAAATTTTCTATAGGATCGTAACAGGCCTTGGCCTAATACTTGGAAGGAAGAAGAAGAAGAAGACATAATAGGTCTTAGTATTATATTGTATTTTACATAATGATAAATGAGTAAAAATCTAAATGTTTAGAATGTTTCCGTACAGCTTTCTAAGATTTCAGCAAAGGGGTAATGTATTTTATTTCACATTTGTTTTATCTGAGTGTTGTTTATAGTCTATAACGTATTGTGCTATGAAAGTTTTGAGCTTGGTTTTGTAACGTTAAAATGTAATTTTTTTTCTTAATGCCCTTTTTCACTTCCTTATATTACTCCATTCATTTTGTCTACTTCACTTCCTTTGTTCTCTTCTTTCATTATAAACGTACATTTTGTAATATATATCCATCCATCCTTTAGTAATTTTGCCTGAGGACAGGTCTTTCACTGTAATCATAGCATTTTCATGCTATGCTTTGCAGCTTTACTAGGGAATTATAGGTGTGGTAGCTTCCCGTTGCTTTCCACTTAATATATATATATATATATATATATATATATATATATATGATATGAAAAGAAAAATTAATGCTTGAGTCGGGATTTGAACTAGAGTCTCTAAAGTCTACCCAAGAATTCCAAGACAAACATACAATTTTCTTATACATGTAGTATTCTCAATTCACACAAGAGGTAGCGGAAATTTGTTCCGACTGACATCTAGCGGCTAACATAACAGTTAAGTAAATTTTTAAAGAGAATATTTACTTTATAGCAGTAACGCTTGTACATATAGATATTATAAATATATTTTTGACTGTTATAAAGTAAATGTTCTCTTTAAAAATTTACTTAACTGTTATGTTAGCCGCTAGATGTCAGTCGGAACAAATTTCCGCTACCTCTTGTGTGAATTGAGAATACTACATGTATAAGAAAATTGTATGTTTGTCTTGGAATTCTTGGGTAGCTCAGTTGGTTAGAGCGCTAAAGGTACAGACTTTAGAGACTCTAGTTCAAATCCCGACTCAAGCATTCATTTTTCTTTTCATATCATATTTGCCTTCATTGCCAAATGTCAAAAATATATTTATAATATATATATATATATATATATATATATATATATATCTATGTGTGTGTGTGTGTGCCCCGCGCCATAGCCGAGTGGTCAAGTCAAGATGCCTTGTGGCAGTGCTACCGGACTTGGTCTGCTTCGGGTCTCCATGGAATTTCGGTCAGTATGGGACCGGTGCCCACCCAGCATCGTGAGGAAGTTGAGTAGCTACATAAAGTAGCGGCTCTAGGTAGAGAAAACCAGCTATAACATCTGGGGGGGGCGATATGCTAACCACATGTCACCCATACACTGGAAGGATATGTGCGTGTGCGCGCGCGCGTTAT
The DNA here is from genome assembly GCA_030220185.1 of Diploptera punctata. NCBI lineage: Eukaryota > Metazoa > Arthropoda > Insecta > Blattodea > Blaberidae > Diploptera > Diploptera punctata. The sequence goes on from JASPKZ010009380.1 coordinate 424,019, forward strand.
ATGTATTCCATTATCACACACATCATTTTTCGTGCTTCTAGTTCTGCCCTGGGCTGATAGATGGCGATGATGTGCTCTATGTTCAATTTACGCACCACCTCGGCATCTCATTTTACATTGATTATATGGACGGCGTTATGCATCAACCGGCTAAGCGCCACTTTAAAAAATAGATTTTGATGTCATCTGTTGCACTGGCTCGTGAAGTAATTGTACGCACACTTTTAGCGCCAAATTTATAAATATAACATTATTAAAGACAAATGTAAGCGCCATCAGTCCTGTCAGGTGATTCTGTGTTTTGCAACAAACGGCTATGAAACTAGATCTTCATAAATACTAATCTAAATTTTGCATAATGCAGCTTGGCGCCAAATGTTCCCGATCTTATTTTGTTGGTGCATAACTAAGTATTGTTGGTTGGCTCTACAATAAATAGTGATGATTGTCAAGTCTCTGTGATATTTTAACGTTATAACGACATCCAGAACTCACAAAATGTTAGATATGGTACATAAGAACGGCTTTGAAAATGGAAAGGTATCTTCTGTCCACTGCAAGTATGTATTAGTTTATTTATTATGTGAATCATATATGTTTCGTACATGAAGTCCATATACTCTTATTTTATAAACATCCATCCATCCACAGTAATTCTGACCGACGGCAGGTCTTTCACTGCAATCATAGCATTTTCATGCTATGCTTTTGCAGCGTTACTAGGGAATTATAGGTGTGGTAGCTTCCCGCTGCTTTCCACACCGGTGAAAGATTATGATGATAATGATAAAGATGATGATGGCCGGATTATTTTCGGGGAACCGTTGGGCCCTAAGCTTCCTGACATTTGTCTTACAGGTGAGGAAAAACAACGAAAAAACCTCACCCACAAACCTGTTCCGACGGGGAATCAAACCGGGCCCACTGCGTGACAAGGCAGCACGCTACCTCGACGCAACAGCGCAGCAGTGGACTTTAGAGATAAAAAAATCATGCGCTTGTCAATTCAAAGGTCATTGCACAGTAATAGGCAATGGAGTTAGGATATCCACTGTTCATCAGTTTGTAAAATTAGTTCTTTTTTTGTGTTGTGGAAAGTGTATATTTTTTTTCTAAATTAAATTTGTTCTATGATAATTTTAATATCCATCCATCCATAGTAATTCTGCCCGAAGGCAGGTCCTTCACTGCAATCATAGCATTTTCATGCTATGCCTGCAGCTTTACTAGGGAATTGTGTAGGTGTGGTAGCTTCCCGTTGCTTTCCACACCGGTGAAGGATGATGATGATAATGGTAAGGATGATAATGATAAGGATGATGGCCATATGATTTCGGGGACCGTTTGGGCCTTAAAGGTTTCCTGACATTTGTCTTACAGGTGAGGAAAAACCCCGATAAAAACCTCACCCAGAAAAACTGCCCCGACCGGAGATCGAACCCGGGCCCGCTGCGTGACAAGGCAGCACGCTACCTCGAGACCACAGCGGTGGACAATTTCAATATATATGTATATATAAATTTCCAACGGGAATGATTCATATTAAAAATATAATATATATTCTTTGTATTATTTATTGTTGTCCCATTTATTTTAAATGTTGTTTACAGTTACGTAAGCATATTATTAGTCATGTATATGCCATTTAAAACATATTATAGTTCAAAATAAAAATTTAGTGCGCAAGTTGATGGATGTCTGTCGATATTTTTTTACTCTAAGGAATAAAACAAATTGATTTCACAATTTTTTTACAGCATGCCTGTTATATATATGTTTTTTCATATGCACTGTAATTGTATGAAAAAATTGGATTTATTTAGAAAACATTATTCATTTAACACGTATATTTCATAATGTAATATGTAAGAGTATTACAAAACAATGTACGTAAAAACATATCATAATCTATACTTTTAATAATCATGTTTGAACACCGTTGAGGTAAAAATGATTTCAATTATAAAGATTTTTGTACCTTATGTAACACAGTCGTCCTCGACCGTAATATTTTCTGTTATAATCTTGTTATATTACTAAAATTCAAAGCGTTTCGAAGATATGCTTGATCTTCAGGAACTTTCTTGATACTGAAATTATTTATGTATTTTATACAGAGGCCTTTGGTTGTTAGGTTCATTTTCATTTCATAATTTTTTATTTTCTGCTTCCTTGATATTTTCGATTTGTTCCAAAATATTGATTTTTTCTATTGTTTTATTTGTGGATTATTTATAATGTTTTATCCATTTTGCTAAATTGATGGCTCGTTTCTGAAATGTGTTCAGCAAAACTTGATTTCCCTTCTTTTTTTAATAAAGTTTGAGAAATGTTCATTAAATCTTATTTTAAAACTTCTTGGTGCTCTACCTATATAAAATTTTTCACAGTAGTTACATTTGAGCTTACATACACCTTTATTTTCATATTTATTATTTTCTTCTATTTTATACATATACTAGCTAATACCCTGCGTACGCTGCTACTCATAAATAAATGCTAATACGTTTTTACCACCAGCCGTGCACTGTTCAGGAATCTGCTTATCCCGATATTCTTGGCATCAATGAAAGACAGTCCACCGCTGTGGTCTCGAGGTAGCGTGCTGCCTTGTCACGCAGCGGGCCCAGGTTCGATCCCCGGTCGGGGCAGTTTTTCTGAGTGAGTTTTTTATCGGGGTTTTTCCTCACCTGTAAGACAAATGTCAGGAAAACTTTAAGGCCTAAACGGTCCCCTAAATCATATGGCCATCATCACCATCATTATCATCATCATCCTTTATCGGTGTGGAAAGCAACGGGAAGCTACCACACCTACAATTCCCTAGTAAAGCTGCAAGCATAGCATGGAAATGCTATGATTGCAGTGAAGGACCTGCCCTCGGGCAGAATTACTATGGATGGAATGAAAGACAAAAATGGTTATTGTGAGTTATCCGTAGAAAATAAACATAGGCCTATACTGTCGCGGACTTTTTTGTAGAGTTTTTCGAGATGTTCAATCTGTGTAGGCCTACATTAATTTCATGTATTTGTTATGGTTTAGGCAGCCTAAGTCATTTAAGCGTCAAAATAGGGACTTTGTTTAACTTTTTTTTACTACAAAGGGTGATGGGTTGAGTATTACAACTCCCTTATAGCCTATGTTCATCCCCGGAATCTCCTGAACATTTTTCAAAAAGCCCCATCTCAATCGGATGAACAGTATGGCAGGGCACGCTTGTCCGGGAATCGACTTATTCCGATCTTCTTGGCATCAATGAAAAAAAAAATGTTATTGTGAGTTATCCGTAAAAGATGAACGTATGCTGTCGCGGACTTTTTTGTTGAGATTTTTGAAATATTCAATTCTGTGTACATTCATTTGGTGTATTTGTTATGATTTAGGCAGCGTAAGCCATTTAAGCGTCAAAATAGGAACTTTATTTAACGCTTTCCAGTACTGATTTTTAGGGGTTGAATAGCACAACTCTCTTATAGCCTATGTTCATCCAGGGAATCTTCTGAACATTTTGCAAAAAAAAAAAACACATCAAAATCGGATCAACGGTATGGTCGCGCATAGAATACAAACAAACAAACCAACAAACATACGAACAAACATTGATTTTTATATATAAGATTAGGTTACTTATTTCCAGTTTTGTAAGCTATTTTTATGTTTTTGTCAAATTTGTTGATAGATTTTGGCACTTTTATTGTTTAATTACCTGTGTAAGTAAATGTGATCCAATTTTTTGTCTTTATATTATCTCTTTCTTTTCAAGTTTTGTTAATTTTCTTAAGTTGTTTTTTCTTCTTTGTTTTTTAACTAAATTGTTGATTTGTTAATTGTATACATTTTTATAGCTAATTGTTTTATGTAGCTCATTTCTTTGTGGTAGTTTTTTATTTAAGGGAAGTTTTATCATTCTATTTATTATGGTTATAAAGGTACTCATTTTTTGTTGATATGGATGTCCTGAATTGTTGTGCATTGCTATGGTATTTGTGGTTGGTTTTCTACAAATGCTTATGTCCAAATTATTGTTGTTAAAATTGTTTTCCTCCGATTATTTGGTAAATTAGATCATCAATGTGCATTTAGAAGAAACAGGTCTACAACAGATCAGATTTTTAGTATAAGACAGATTTTAGAAAAGAAATGGGAATATAATGGAACTGTACATCAACTATATGTAGACTTCAAAAAAGCATATGATTCAATTAAGAGGGAGAAGTTATATAGTATCCTGCTGGAGTTCGAAATACCTAAAAAGTTAGTTAGACTTATACGAATGTGTCTAAATGGCTCAACGAGTAGGGTGCGTGTAGGCAAACAGTTTTCAGACACTTTTGAAATCCAGAATGGGTTGAAGCAAGGTGATGCACTATCTCCTCTACTATTTAATTTTGTACTAGAGCATGCCATTAAATCTTTAGAGAATGAGGAAGGCCTACAACTGAATGGTATTAATAAGCTGTTAGTTTATGCTGATGATGTAGTACTACTGGCCGATAGCGAGGAGATACTAAAGGCCAACACGCACACACTATTGAGTAACACTAAGAAATTAGGACTGGAAGTAAATATCAGTAAAACTAAATATATGGTCACACGTAGAAATACATTATATAATGGAAATGGACAGCTAATGACAAATGAGGGAAATTTTGAGGAATTGGCTGAATTCAAATACCTAGGAACAATAATCACAAATAGGAATGAGATGCACAAAGAAATTAAACATAGGCTCAATTCTGGAAATGCATGCTATTATGCATTGCAGAGACTTTTGATGTCCCAACTCCTTTCAAAAAATGTTAAGCTGAAAATATATAAAACTATTATTCTACCAGTTATATTATATGGGTGCGAAACATGGACTCTTACTTTAAGGGAGGAAAGGAGATTACGAGTATTTGAGAATAAAGTTCTTAGGAAAATTTTTGGACCAAAGAGAGATGAACAGACAGGTGAATGGAGAAGACTATATAACAATGAACTACATGGTCTTTATAGGAAGCCAGATATAATAAGAACAGTTAAGTCCCGTAGACTGCGATGGGCGGGACATGTTGCGCGTATGGGGAATGAAAGACGTGCATGGAAACTTCTTGTAGGAAAGCCAGAAGGAAAACGCCCAGTTGGTAGACCAAGAATGAGGTGGGAGAACAACATTAACTATGATTTGAGGGAAGTAGATTATACAGGGAATGATTGGAAAGCATTGGCTCAGGTTAGGGATGTATGGAGAGCTTATGTACGCGCGGCCATAAACCTACGGGTTCGATAGTGCCAGTGAGTAAGTAAATAAGTAAGTATTTTAAGGTGCATTTTATTATAGAAAAATATTTAAATATAAAAAGAATTTTAAGATACAAAATTATTTATTAACTTTAATTTTATTATTTAGGCAATATAAAATCCTGCTTTAGTTGGCTACTCTTTTCGGAAGTAGCAAGGCTAGCGCCACGCTTAATTCGTCATCAGACAGAAGAAGAATCAGTCTTACATGACTTCTCAACAAACATACTGCGGAGGAATCTGTGCACAATCTAGCGATTAAAAATTGAACATCACCACTCTTCCGGCTCCGAGATTGAAAATTTTACAATTCAATTAAATTAATTAATTTTACAATTAAAATTTCGACTTCGCCGGATATCGAACCCAGGACTAGTTAAGAAGCAGATATGCTATCTACCTGAGCCAGCACGTGGACTACACACACACACATAGATAGCTGTACCTGTATGATTAATATTTATAACGTTCGGATGAATTATAGTGGTGGGAAGCGGTACTTACGAAAGCGAGGAAATATTTAAAAACCGAGCTACAGCTCGGTTTTTAATTTCCGAGATTCTGTAAAACGTAGTATTGCGCAAAAACAATATCAACGATAAAGGGATGGATCTATCGATTTAGTAATTTACTTCCTACCGCTGCGGTCTCGAGGTAGCGTGCTGCCTTGTCAAGCAGCCGGCCCGGCTTCGATCCCCGGTAGGGATAAGTTTCCTGGGTAAGGTTTTTTCAGGGTTTTTCCTCACCAGCAAGACAAATGTCAGGAAACTTTAAGGCCCAAACGGTCCCCGAACATCATATGGACTTCATTCATACTAGCCTTAGATTAAGTACAGAATTAAGGACTCTCCTGGCGCACCACTATCATCATCATCGTCACCCATCGTATAATGGGGGCAGCGTAACCCCGCCTTCTAGGTGCCCCAACCGCAGAAGTGGGTTACAATTACGGCAAATGCCAGGGGAGAACGCCAGAAATGTCGGAATGACATCCTGGGGCATTGAATAAAATAAAATAATCGTCAGTTGACATTCGGTCCATTTTTATATCAAACGCTAACAGTGGACACAAGACAGGATCTAAACTAGATAGTACTATTTCAGAGCTAGGTCAAAATAAACAGCGTTGTCGATGCTTAAATTATCCGTTTCTATTCATATTCCAAAGACATTTTAATTTATCGAATGCACAGGTTAAATATAAAACGTCCGATCACAAGCCAAGTTTTTGGGGTAGTAGGAGGTTAAGGCTCTCTCTTTTCTAGACAATCGGCTCGAGATATCAAATGGGTTGTCGGTCCTATGTGACGGCCGCCTTTACCTCCAGAACAAGAGTCTGAGTCGAACCCAGGACCACAGTGCAACCAGAAGATTTAGGCCAATTTGAAATATTTACCTAATCATAATCCCACCGAGTTTACAAAAAATTAAAAAATTATGGTCGATTTTTTTAAAGTCTGTGATGAAAAATCTTGACTAAAACATGCATTGATAAAGTCAACAACAGGAATGTCAATATTATGATAATGTAGATTAAGTATAACTGGAGAGACTTGAAGAAAGGCACGGGAGGATAGAGATGGATGGAGGGATAGACTTCCTGAAAGTAACCCTGCTAAGAGGGAGATGATGATGCGATTCAATATAATGTACAGCAATTTTATTCAAACCAAAAAAAAAAGGTATGTTTTACATATTTGAGACTTACAATAATATCACCACTTAGATCTATGGGCTAACGTCACTTCCTGACATGCAGTAAGCTCGGATTCGAATCCCAGTCGGGACAATTTCCGTGATGAGTTTTTTTTCGAGATTTTTCCTCACTTGTAAGACAATAGTCGGGAAATTTTAATGACCAAGTAGTCCCCGAACATCGTCTGGCCATCTTAATCATCCATATCATTTTCATCTTGTGTAATATGAATACATGAGAGAATGGCGTGTATTCTCTTAAATGTTCATGTTACCCTTGTGTGGTCAAAAAATTGTATCATATGTGATCCAGTGCTTAAAATTCTCTCCACACACGTCGTGCCACTGTAAGGCCTGGATGGCGTGGGATATATAAAATTCGGCCTACCTACAAAAGGAAGGTTAAGCTGAGGAAAAGAAAGAAAAAAGGAAGAATAGCGAATAAAAGATAATAAATTATTAATTCATTTCTGTTGTGTTCGTCTTTCAGTCTAAAAGGCCGTGGTCTCGTTTTCTTAAAATTCAACGTTTCGTCTACTACTGCGGTAGACATCCTCAGGAGAATCTGCGAGCTCTATGAACTCCTTACTCCTCAACTGCCAGTCTGCAGCCGACAGTTGAGGAGTAAGGAGTTCATAGAGCACGCAGAATCTCACGAGTAGGGCAAGGCATTTAATGACCTAAAAATTGATAAAAATGCAAAAGAAAAAATGCATTTACGATCTAAAAAATGCAAAAAATGATCAATAAAATAAAAAAATTACAAATAAAAAGTTAAGTTAAGAATTACCAATAAAAATACTATTTATTAGATTAAGTACTCACTTGATTACTGAATCACATAAAATTTAACTTAACATCAAAATATTAAAAGAATTTAAAACATACACATTACAGTACCTTTTATTGCAGAAAATCCATTTCAATTACACAGTGCACTTTTACAGCAATTTTGAATTGCAGTTAACAATCACAATAAGGGTAGAAGCTAGCATAAGCTCTAAGAAATTGAATAAAATTCCTAGAAGTGGGCAAGATCATTATAGACATACCTTGAAAAATAGGGGTAGTAGTTAGCAAAACAACTAATTAATTCCAAGAAATTGTATTGACAAGGAAAAGTACTGAATTATAATAAAAATCTTAAATCAAATACAAATAATGTCACAGCCTTCCGGAAAAGTGTAAAAAATGCTCAAAATGACCTAAAATTGCCAAAAAATGACCTATCCCTATAAAAGTTAAGAAAATGCAAAGAAATGCTCTAACAAATTGCTTTTATTTAATCCGTTTTTTTAATGCCGTACATTTTTATATATGCAAGCAATGTTTCAACCTTCATAAGAAAAAGATGCAAAATCATTAATTGCCTTGCCCTACTCATGAGGATGTCTACCGCAGTAGTAGATGAAACGTTTAGTTTTAAGAAAACCAGACCACGGCCATTTAGCCCGAAAGACAAACCCAACAGGAATCAAGACACCGGTCGTGAAAGCCTACAATTTTACATAAATTATTAATTGTTAAAATAATACTATTAGCAAGGTGTTCTGTTAGTTTATTATTAACTACGAGAGAAAGAGAAAGAAAGAAAGAGAGAGAGAGAGAGAGAGAGAGAGAGAGAGAGAGAGAGAGAGAGAGAAATATGCTCCGAAAAGAGAAAGATAGAAAAGAGACGGAAAAGTGAAAAGAAATAGAGCCTGAGCGAAATAAGGATTCAGAGAAAAGAGCGAGAAAGAGAGGTAAGGAAAAAGGAATAGATAAAGTGAGAAAAGAAGGTAGAATATAAAAGAGAGAGAATGAAAACGAGAGATAGGAGAGAGGAAGATAATGATGGAACAAGAGAAAGGCAGACAAAGCTAGAAAGCGAGAGTGTGAGAGAGAGAGAGAGAGAGATAGAAAGAGAGAGAGAAAGAAAGAAAAAGTGAGTTAAAGAAAAAGAGAGAAAACAGAGATAACGAGTGAGAAAGAGAGACATAAAGATAGAAAGAAAGTGAGAAAGTAGTTAAATTCCCATCGAATTTAATGCTGTAACAGCTACTTTTTGGCACATAAATTTATAGTATTACCATAAAAAGCATCCAATATTAAAATAAATGGTTAATAAAATCAGCAGTTAGGAAGAAGTGTTTTTTTGTCTTGATATTTGTGTAGGGCGGCTGTATAGCGTTATCTTTAACAAGCTCAACTTCATAAATCTGTAAGAATTTACAAACCACTTTAGTAGAAAAAACAGATAAACTCTATGTTCGAGCTCGTCATTGCGCCTCCTCCCCTCTCTCTAATGGAACAACGGCGCCGAAACTTGAAACCGCCATATCAAGTTTTCAATATAAGATGCTCATAAATTCTTCTACTTTGCAAAATTACATTTAACTGCTTTATAATAACAATGAGTGGCGTAACATGGGTCATTTCCAAGAACACATTACATATGCATATTACTTAAGACAAGTAGGTTCATCTTACTTAATGCCTGTGATAAAAAGCATCTATGTTTTTCAGAGCTAACATATATCTATATAGCTATTATTATCGATAGTTGACGGTATAAGTTATGCCGATTACTTCATTCAAGTGTAATCAATTACAAATTATCCCTCATTACTGGTACAACGTTTTATGCTGTTATATTATTATTTATGTATAGCTTAATTTATTCAATTTCCATTAGATTTTGCATTATACAGTCTTTAACCCTTAAATTGGCAAAACACTGACTGACTGACTGGATAAGGCGAAGTCTAGCTTCACCCAGTGTGCTGCGTACGTTAGAACCCACTAGGGCTCTTTGGCAGCTAAGTTAATAGTGGCTATCATTACGGGGTTGTAGTTCACTTAACCCGAGCCTATTTGGCGACGCTAGCGTTTGTGTGCAAATGGTGATGAAATTTGGACAGAGATAGGGATGTGATGACCTGAAGCAGGACATCAGAAACCACATTGCTTTCAAGCCGAGAGTCGGAAATCCAGCATTGTGGAATGAGCCACGCTACTCCAGGTGAGAGCACATCGCCAAATCTCTGGCTGGATTTAATGAGGAGTAAATCGGATGAATATGTTTCTATGTACAGCACGCCACTGGGGCAAGCGTCCAATACTGCGTACCATAAAATTTGTATGCAAAGATGTAAATTTGTGCATCTTGCTTACATTTTCAGTTATCATGGCATCAATATGGGGAAGTTGCGCTACGTTGTGTAGGTCTGTCATCCTTGTGAAACGCGGTGCTTGAAAAATTATTTTCAAACACTTATTCTGTATAATTTGTATTCTTCGTTTATGCTGTTTTGCGAGGATGCTCCAGGCCTCACATCCGTACAGTAGCATGCTGCGGATCACGCTTTTATACAGTAAAAGCTTGATCTTACGTGACAATGTATTCGACCTGAAAAATGGGTATAAAATTGCAATTGCTGCATTTGCTTTATGTTGTAGATGTCGAATATGAATTTTGAACGTAAGCTTGGGGTCCAGATGGACCCCAAGATACTTCACTGAAGGTTCTAGGCGAAGATTTTGAGTTCCCAAGGTTAGTTGGATGGGTGACCGTCTGGTTGATTTAGTGAAAAGGATCGCCTGGTTTTTGTCGTGTTTATCTTTATGTTCCATAACTGGAACCAAATATAGATACGGTTGAGAGCGGTTTGGAATACATGGATTCGATTAGGAAGAGATTTGAAGGTAGTCTGGTAAAAGAAACAGGTATCATCGGCGAATGATGCGGTATGGATGTAGGGGATAGTAGGAAGGTCTGATACGTATAACGTATACAGTATGGGTGAAAGGACAGCACCTTGGGGAACTCCCGCCAAGATTGCCTTGCAGTCCGATTTATACCCACTGATCGAAACATAGAATTTTCTGCCAGTGAGGTATTTTGCAATTAATTTAATAAGTGGTGCCGAAATTTGATTAGTTTATAGATAAGCCCATTTATCCAGGTCGTATCAAATGCCTTCTCAATGTCCAGGAATACAGCGATGGTACTACGTTTCCTGTTATAGCCCGTGACAATATGATCAACCAGTCTTGCTAGCTGGAGCGGAGTGCTATGTAAATTTCGAAATCCAAATTGGTGGTTTGGTAAAAGAGCTTTGTCTGTAACTTCAATTTTGAGTCTTACCAAAATTATTTTCTCCAAAATTTTGCCCAGTACAGGCAGCAGACTAATTGGTCGCAAATTGTCTGGGTCTGATGGATTCTTGCCGGGTTTTGAGAGGGTTGTGACTTTGGCAAGTTTCCATACGTTAGGAAAATACTGTAACTTGATACAGTATTTAAAGATTTGGAGTAAAAGGAGTAAGGGTTTGATGGGTAGATTTTTGACAGCAAGGTTCGAGATACCGTCGCTGCCAGGGGCACGGTTAGGATTCAGGTTACGTATAATTGTACGCACCTCTGTAAGGTGGATTGGGTGGCAAAACACAAATTTCTTCTGTTAGTTATTTGACTGTTGCGGACCGCAGGGAAAACGAAATCTTGTGTAACTCTTATTATTGGGTATATTCTATAATTAGACACACATTTAAGTGGTTTATTTTTTGTTCGTTTTCTTCTGATTTATTTAAATATTAAATTAATTAAACCAACTGATGTATCCAAAAGGATACATTTCTAATTTAAGGGTTAAAGTGATATAATTCGAATCAGTGCCTCATTCGGAGGTTTTCTTTGACCGTTAAATTGTCAATTCAATATTTTCTCGTGCCAGTTATTTTAATTATCCGGACCGCAAGGAAAATGAATTCATGTAAAACTGTACATTATTATAAATTATTGCGTAATTTGACATAAATTTAAGTAATTTTTACTCGTTTGTTTTTCTATGGATCTAAAAACAATATTAAATAAATGAAATCAATGTATGCAATAGGATAATTTTTAATTTAAGGGTTAACGGAATCAGTTTATGTTGCTAACTTTTTTATAAATATATGCGAAATGTCTGAGTTCTTATTCAAGATTTTCACTCCGTTTAAATAAAAAATAAGACGTTGAAACAGAAGGATATACAGATACTTAGATCTGCTGAAATGAGATACCTTCGGAGGACTGCAGGATACACACTACTAGATCACAAAAAAATGAAGACATCTTAGAAGAATTACACATGGAATCTTTAGAAAACAAAATTTCTGATTATAAGTCAAGATGGGTACAACATGTTCATCGAATGGAAGATCACAGGATACCCACACTAATGTTAAGATATCAACCTGCAGGAAGAAGAAGACCAGGACTTCCACTCAAAAGACTTCTGGATGGTGTTTCTCTTGAGGCCGAAACAGGTCAACAAATGGCCTAAATTCATGAATGTACTATGATGATGATGATGAATAAAATTAATATTAATTTCATTTTCTGAAATGACTCTTCTTCTTTATCATCATATTCTTCTTCACAGTCTAGTCTCTAGGTTTGTTTTCGTCTTCACAGTTATCTTTCCATATGTTAAAGGGTCTTCCCATATATCTTCGTCCAGTTGGCTTATAATTGAAATTTAATTTTGCATGTGATTTTTCAACATGTGTGATTCATTTGATACGATATTAGTTCATATCTTCATTCATGGAATATTTACTCAATTCAAATCGTACTATCTCCTTATTTTGAATATAATCTAACCTAGATCCAAAATTATTTTAGAAAATCAAAGTATAGAACAGGTGTCTAGTTTCAAATATTTGGGCTGTGATGTTGGCTACAATGTGGAAAGAGATATTGACTCCAAAATAAATAAATTTCAGACGGTGTGTGGAACAATACAGAGAACATTCAAAAATAAAATTAGAAAAGAAACCAAGATAAAAATGTATAATGTTATGGCGGTTCCCACAATATTGTATGGATGTGAAACTTGGGCTCCAGTGAAAAGACAGAAGGATAGAATACAGACGGCAGAGATGCGGTTCCTAAGACAAGTAAAAGGATGTACAAGACTTGATAGAATAAGAAATTAGGATATAAGAGAAGAATTGAAAGTACAGCCTTTATTGGATAAAGTCACGAATTACAGACAGAAATGGATTGATCACATGGATGGAATGAGTAAGGAGAGATATCCATTGTTAGCAAGAAATTATGAAGCAAGAGGAAGGCGTGATATTGGAAGACCTAGAAGACGTTGGACTGATGCATTATGAAGTCGGAACGGGCAATTGCCTAATCCCTGGAGTGATGATGATGATGGTGATGATCTAACCTAGAGAGCCAATAAATATCATAGGAGAGTGGTCATTTTAGGAGATGTTTCATCATTAGTCTGGAGTTTTGATCTTTCACTCATGTCCTATTGGTCGTTCTTGATCAACTATCAAATGAATCATGTTCATGATTCATATAAAACATGATCTATGTTTTAAATAAAAACATATTGTTGACTATTTAACTCATGCCCCAAATGGGAGTCAATGACCAATCACGTTTCAATTATTTCTGTTTTACAACCAATCAGAGTCGTGTTTCACTAAATATTTATCAGTGTTATAATTACCATATTAAAGAAAGCTCCTCCTTACAATATTGCGTTCCTTTGGCAATAAATAGTATGATCTCGTTGCAGTGATAAACAAAAGAAGCAGTAGAAGCGTACCTATCGTTTCTCATTTGTTTTCAAACATCGCCGTTTACATTAAATATATAAATATTTTAAAATAACTATAGTTAAATAATGATTTGTGAGTAAACATCTTAATTTTATTCGTTAAATAGTCCTAACAAATGCCACTCTTGATTTCCAAATTCTCTAGATAAATTCACTCCTCACTTCGTGAGTCGTGAATTTATCGATAATTTGGAAATCACTCGTGGCATTACTTATGAAAATCAACGTTAATTCTGTGTACTAAAATATGACGACTGGTTGCGCTCCTCTTGGTTGACAGAACATACATATTGAAATCGTTCCTCAGAAATACAAAAACAGAACAGATGATGATTATGAACGAATTGACGAAACAATTTCTGGTGTGTCCACCGCTGTGGTCTCGAGGTAACGTGCTGCCTTGTTACGCAGCGGGCCCGGGTTCGATCCCCAGTAGGGACAGTTTTTCTGGGTGAGGTTTTTATCGGGGGTTTTCCTCGCCTGTAAGACAAATGTCAGAAAAACTTTAAGGCCCAAACGGTCCCCGAAATCATATGGCCATCGCAATCATCATTCTTATTCATCTTAGATTAAGCTTAGGATTAGGGACTCTCCTGGCGCACTACTATCATCATCATCACCCATCATACCATCGGGGCAACGTAACCCCGCCTTCCAGGCGCCCCAACCTCAGATGTGGGTTACAAGTACACCATGCCAGGAGAGAACACCAGGAATGTCGAAAGACAACCTGGGGCATTTGCAAAAAAAAAATGGTGTAAAATATTTAAATGTTTCGGACCGCAATGAAAACAAACCATTTAAAACTCTTAAGTTATTATTGTACATTATTATGTAATTTGACACAAATTTAACAAATTTCTAATCGTTTGCTTTTATTTATTTATTTTTTCAAATGTCCCAGGTTGTCATTTCATTTGTGATGTTATCTCCTGGCATGGTGTACTTGTAACCCACTTCTGAGGTTGGGGCGCCTGGAAGGCGAGGTTACACTGCCCCGATTATATGAGAGTTGATTATGATGGTAATGGTGCGCTAGGAGAGGTCTTAAACTAAACTTAAGCTACTTAGGCGAATATGATATTGATGATAATGGTGGCCAGATGGTGTTCGGGGACCGTTTGGGCCTTAACGTTTCCTGAGATTTATATTACGGGCGAGGAAAAATCCCGAAAAATCAGCACCCAGGAAATTTGTGCCGACCGGTGATCGAACCCGGGCCCGCTGCGTGACAAGGGAGCACGCTACCTCGAGCCCACGCTACCTCGAGACCACAGCGGTAGACTTAAAAAATAATATTAAATAAATGAAATCAACGTGTAGTGTATTGATTATTTAGACAAAGCAATTAAAGTATGGAAAACGGAAGTATCCAAAGGGATAGGCCCTACTAATTACATATAACACAAGATTTAATACCATTATATTCGCAGATGATCAAGTTTTGATTCATCAAATGAAGATGATTTACAAAGGACAATTTTCAAATTACAGAATATACTAAAGAATTAAAATGTGAAAATATTAGTTGACAAAACGAAAGCACTGGATTATGTGGTAAATAACTATTACGTATGTAAAGATATTGGTTCAAAATGAAAAAAATTGAATAAGTGACAGAATTTATATATTTAGGAAGTCACGTTTCATTATATGATTAACAAGAAGATATACATGTATGTATAAATTTGATAAAATAAAATAGTTTAAATGGGGGTTTAAGAAGAAATTTTGAAAAATCAATGCGAAAAGATACTAAACTCAGATTTCATAATATGTTATCTCAACAATCTCTTATATGTTGTAGTGAATGTTTGACATTATGACAAAGTGATTAAAACAGAATCAACACAAATTAGATTTCTACGGTAAAGAACAGGTGTTACCTTGAGAGACCAAGTGAGAAGTGACGCCATTAGAACTCAATGGGGCGTTGAAGAAGTGACTGCGAAGTCCCAGCTTCATCAACATAAATGGAGACGGCCTTGTAGGATATTGTTTACCAAAAAATCATTAAATTATCAGCCTGCAGTAAACAGAGGCTTAGGTCGACCTCATCGCCGTTGGACAGATCAGTTCCAGTTTTAGTTCCCAGAGGGAATAAATCGAAACCTCTGATTTTGGTAGAAGAAAAAGAAAATGAACATATCTTGTAGGATACATTGTCCATTTAACGGTTAAAACGAAAGCATTTTTTATTATATAAAACTTTCCTCATTAGAGGATTGCCTCAAGGATAAAGTGATACAGACAATTAATTTTTGTAATTGATGAAATACATTTTGTAAATATAATTAAGAAACAACTTCATAATCACGTTTATATGAGATTTGTACCTTATACGAATAAGCAGATATTATAAATTATTCTGACAACACCCAGTCCGTAATTCTTACTTTATTATTTTATTTACTCTACAATGAAATTATACAAGACAATCACAGTTCCTATTATTACTTACGGATCCGAAACATGGACAGTGACAACACAATCTGCCAGAATCCAACCTGCTGAAATGAAATTCCTCAGACCAATAGTAGGATATCAAAGAACAGACAAAAACACAACACAGAAATAAGACAGCAACTAAAAGTAGAGGGATTAAACACAACAATAGTGAACTACAGAACAAACTGGAAAGAACACTTAGCAAGAATGACTGAGAACAGAATACCAAAAGCAGCATACACCAATTCAGAGTTAAAATATAAAATTATGGAATATTCACCTGAAAGCTCCGTCTCCTCAACTTAGTTAATTATTTAACTGTAGCGCTTTCGGGACTTGTCCCATCATCGGCAGGATTCAAAACAGCGCTACAGTGAAATAATTAATCAAGTTGAGGAGACGGACTTTTCAGGTGAATATTCCATAATTTTATGTTTTAATTTTGAATCATACCTCAACTGAATACATCATGAATCTTGTAAAAGCTAACAATTCAGAGGAAGAAAAATTTAGGAAGACCACAGAAATGATGGAAAGAACAGCAATTTGGAGCCGGAACAGGCTATCAAAAAGCATAAACGGTGACGAAGACGAAGAAGAAGAATAAGAAGGGTTATTTTATTTAAGAAAATTATCATATTGACATTATCATAAATTGTAAATTTATTTTTAAATTTGAAATGCTTTTAATGTCCAAACAATATTTACAATATTATGGTTAGAAAATTAGTATAGATAAATACTATTTAAAACAGAAACTTATATGCTACAATAACATTATTTTATTGACGTTAAATGTTTCATTTTTCAAAGTAAAATGTTAACCTGTTTGATTTTTAATTAGATGTGCAAATCATATTCAGGTTGTAAGTATTATTCATGAATGTTTGCGGTAAAGAATCTTCATTTTGACATACAATCGTGTTGATAATATTTTATATTACATTATTTAGTTATTTATTTAAAGTGCTGATCATCAGCCCTAGGGTTTTATGAATCAAAGCGGAAAAGCATAAAATACAATTACGAAACTAGTGAGAGGTAAAAGAATGAAAATGACTTACACATTGAAATACAAGAAAATCTCATTCGTTAAAATGGTTAATGGTAGAAAATCAAGATTATGCTTAAATCACTGAATTTCGAGGTCATAGATATGCTTATTACTTACTTACTTACTCACTGGCACTATCGAACCCGTAGGTTCTTACTTACTTACTCACTGACACTATCGAACCCGTAGGTTCATGGCCGCGCGGAAATAAGCTCTCCATACATCCCTATCCTGAGCTAATGCTTTCCAATCATTCCCTGTATAATCTACTTCCCTCAAATCATAGTTAATGTTATTATCCCACCTCATTCTTGGTCTACCAACTGGGCGTTTTCCCTCTGGCTTTCCTACAAGAAGCTTCCATGCAAGTCTTTCATTCCCCATAGGTGCGACATGTCCTGCCCATCGCAGTCTACGAGACTTAACTGTTCTTATTATATCTGGCTTCCTATAAAGACCATGTAGTTCATTGTTATTTAGTCTTCTCCATTCACCTGTCTGTTCATCTCTCTTTGGTCCAAAAATTTACCTAAGTACTTTATTCTCAAATACTTGTAATCTCCTTTCCTCCCTTAAAGTAAGAGTCCATGTTTCGCACCCATATAATATAACTGGTAGAATAATAGTTTTATATATTTTCAGTTTAACGTTTTTTGAAAGGAGTTGGGACATCAAGAGTCTCTGCAATGCATAATAGCAGGCATTTCCAGAATTGAGCCTATGTTTAATTTCTTTGTGCATCTCATTCCTATTTGTGATTATTGTTCCTAGGTACTTGAATTCAGCCACCTCCTCAAAATTTCCCTCATTTGTCCTTAGCTGTCCATTTCCATTGTATAATGAATTTCTATGTGTGACCATATATTTAGTTTTATTGATATTTACTTCCAGTCCTAATTTCTTAGTGTTACTTAATAGTGTGTGCGTGTTGTCCTTCAGTATCTCCTCGCTATCGGCCAATAATACTACATCATCAGCATAAACTAACAGCTTATTAATACCATTGAGTTGTAAGCCTTCCTTATTCTCTAAACATTTAATGGCATGCTCTAGTACAAAATTAAATAGTAGAGGAGATAGTGCATCTCCTTGCTTCAACCCTAGATATGCTTATTAGGAAAATATTTATTATAAACAGGTTGCGAAATAGGAACTTAATTTTCTACCTCTAGTCTATATCCAGTATCTTGGCTGTAATAATATAAATTGTTTATTTATTAATCATTCTAGAGATCTTTATGTTGTGTAAATGTGTTTTCTGTACAAATTGATTATTATTATTATTATTATTATTATTATTATTATTATTATTGTGATGGTGAACAAATTTAACGGCTTTTCTTGTCATTTCCCACTCTTAAAAATAAAAAACGTCCAATGCAGTGCTGCTATATATATATCTATATATATATATAGTCCACCGCTGTGGTCTCGAGGTAGCGTGCTACCTTGTCATGCAGTGGGCCCGGGTTCTATCCTAGGTCGGGGCAGTTTTTCTGGGTGAGGTTTTTATTGGGGTTTTTCCTCACCTGTAAGACAAATGCCAGGGAAACTTTAAGGTCCAAACAGTACCCGAAATAATATGGCCATCATCATCATCCTTATCATTATCATTAGAATCATTCACCCATGTGGAAAGCAACGGGAAGCTATCACACCTACAATTCCCTAGTAGAGCTGCAAGCATAGCATGAAAATGCTATGATTGCAGTGACGGACCTATATATATCCATCCACAGTAATTCTGCCCGAGGGCAGGTCCTTCATTGCAATCATAGAGTTTTCATGCTATGCTTTGTAGCTTTAATAGGGAATTACAGGTATGGTAGTTTCCCTTTGCTTTGCACACCGATGAAGGATGATGATGATGATTGCCGGATGATTTTCGAGGACTGTTGGGCCTTAAGCTTCGGAAAACCCCCGAAATAACCTCACCCAGGAACCTGTCCCGACCGGGGATCGAACCCGATCCCGCTGCGTGACAAGGCAGCACGCTACCTCGAGACCACAGCGGTGGACTATATATATATTAATTCATGTCTGCACTTTGTATCCGATTCTCCATTTTTTGTACGTAACACTCGCTTTAATTATTTTATAATACTTCGTTTTTTGTTTATTTTCTAGTTTCATTTTTTAATGTTATGTGAATAGTGTAACATTTTCAAAAACGTACTTAATTGCTTATTAATATATAATTGTTCATAATATGTGTATCAGATTCATATTTAATGTTCGAAAATACGATCACATTTCTCCATTATTCCACGAATTGTAATGGCTACATCTAAAAGAGAGAAGAAAATCGCACTGTCTAATTCTCCTATTTAAGATCCTACATACCTCGATTCCCAATTATTTATCATCTCGTTTCCAGTATCCATCCTCAAACCATAACTTAAACACAAGATGAAAACATAGTATCTTGCTTAATATACCGCAAACATAGGACATCAAATCACTCCATGTCATATACCATCTTCACTTCTCGCAACTGGAATTCACTACCACAAGAAATAAGGGGCTGCCGGACATTGGCAACTTTTAAAAGAAATCTATATTTATATTTGCTCTAACCTCGACATCATTATTACCCAGTTGTAAAGTGTGTGTATATATATATATATATATATATATATATATTAATTGGTGTTTCTCGTATAATTTATCATATTTATATTATTATCATTATTATTATTATTATTATTATTATTATTATTATTATTATTATTATTATCGTATCAATATTGTTATTACCCTATAAAATGTTGTTTGTACATGAAATTTACTTTGCTACATTTATTGTATATTTAACTGTTTATAATTAGTACAGTGTATATCTATATTTGTCAAATATTTATTTGTATTTGTGCTGGTTGAGTGGAAGAGAGGGCCTTATGGCCTTAACTCTGCCAGAATAAATAAAGTATTATTATTATTATATTATTATATATATATATATATATATATATATATATATATAATCATTTTCGTTTCTAGCATTAATTTCGCAGCCTAAATAATTAAAAAGATACTTTTTTCTACTTGTTAACAGTTTACAATAATTTTTTCTCACTAATTATTAATAAGTATTTATATACATTATTTGTAAAGCAAATATGGGCTGCTTGTACAGTAGATAGCTGAATATTGCATCAGTGGTCGTAGCACAATGCAGACATATTGATTATAGTGCTGCCATTGTCTTACCTGTTATTCAAGCTGTACAATTAAGCCTAAATCAGCCGTAATGTCTAAAAATCTAATTTCCGTTAATAGGGTATTGTAATGTTGTTCAATATGAACCATTCAACATTCATCAACAATTATAGCATCATTTCAACTGTACAGTATATCTAATATCAACCCATAGAACTTTTCCACTCGGCACAAAAATGTGGTCAATTATTAATTTACGCATAATTTCCCCAGGCTTCGTTATAACTACAGGCATGCAAATATGTATGAAAAATGTAGAAAATACGAGAATGCGTCATAAATATGCATAAACAGTTTATAATAAAATCAAATAAATTATTTGCTTTATAATAATATCCATCCATCCATAGTAATTCTACCCGAAGGCATGGTCCTTCACTGCAATCATAGCATTTTCATGCTATGCTTGAAGCTTTACTAGGGAATTGTGTAGGTGTGGTAGCTTCCCATTGCTTTCCACACCGGTGAAGGATGATGGTGATGATGATGATGATAAGGATGATGATGATGGCCATATGATTTCGGGGACCGTTTGGGCCTTAAAGTTTTCCTGACATTTGTCTTACAGGTGAGGAAAAACCCCGATAAAAACCTCACCCAGAAAAACTGCCCCGGCCGGGGATCGAACCCAGGCCCGCTGCGTGACAAGGCAGCACGCTACCTCGAGTCCACAGCGGTGGACTTATAATAATATAATATAATAATAATAATAATAATAATAATAATAATAATAATAATAATAATAATAATAATAATAATAATGTTTTATTTATTCTGGCAGAGTTAAGGCCATAAGGCCTTCTCTTCCACTCAACCAGCACTAATACAAATAAATATTTGACAGATATAGATATACACTATACTAATTACAAACAGTTAAAGATACATGAAATGTAGCAATGTAAATGTCATGTACAAACAACATTTTATACGATAATAACAATAATAATACTTACGATGATGATGATAATAATAATAATAATAATAATAATATAATCATAATATAATACTGATAATAATATAATAATGATGATGATAATAATAATAATAATAATAATAACAAAAATAATAGTATGAATATGAAAAATTATACGATAAACGCCAATTAATATATATATAGGCCTACCTTACACTGGTGGTGTGATGTTGGCTACAATGTGGAAAGATATATTGACTCCAAAATAAATAAATTTCAGACGGTGTGTGGAACAATACAGATAACATTCAAAGATGAAATTACAAAAGAAACCAAGATAAAAATGTATAATGTTATGGCAGTTCCCACAATATTGTATGGATGTGAAACTGGGCTTCAGTGAAAAAACAGAAGGATAGAATACAGGCGGCAGAGATGAGGTTCCTAAGACAAGTAAAAGGATGTACAAGACTTGATAGAATAATAAATGAGGATATAAGAGAAGAATTGAAAGTACAGCCTTTATTGGATAAGGTCACGAATTACAGACAGAAATGGATTGATCACATGGATGGAATGAGTAAGGAGAGATATCCATTGTTAGCAAGAAATTATGAAGCAAGAGGAAGACGTGATGTTGGAAGACCTAGAAGACGTTGGGCTGATGCATTATGAAGTCGGAACGGGCAATTGCCTAATCCCTGGAGTGATGATGATAATTATGATGCCCTTAACTGGGTACTGATGAAGTCGAGGTTAGAGCAAATATAAATTTAGATTTCTTTTAAAAGTTGCCAATGTCCGGCAGCCCCTTATTTCTTGTGGTAGAAAATGGAATCTTAGCTGAACGCTGGCTGTTACAGAGATATGGAAGGTTTCAATGATGTTTTCTTATGTGAAGCTCTTTCATCTGTCAGTGAAAAATATTTTATACAATGAAAATGTCCTTTTTACATAACATGATATCACAGGTGCAAGTGAAAAACATCAGTTCTTCTTCAGTGATTCCTCTTCGGTTCCAGTTTTTTCACCATCACCAGAGAGCATTTTGCTAATTTGACAAAATCTATTGTAAGTAAAGTAAAGTAAAAGTGATCCCACAACAGACCCGGAGGCCCTTGGGGTAGTAGGAGTTTAGGGCTCCCACTTTTTCTAGACAATCGGCACTTTATGTCAGCCGGGTTGTCAGCCCTGCGTGACGGCCGCCTTTACCCCCAGAACAGGCGTCTGGTACTCATTTCCGTTAGAGGCTGAGTCTACCCCAGCGCCATAGTGCCGCCAGAGGGTTTGGGTCAGTTTAAAATTCCTGACCCCAACGGGACTTGAACCCTCGACCCTCCGGTTTGTAGCTCAGTGCCTTAACCACTACGCTACGGCGTGCCCCCAAATCTATTGTAGCCAGGATTTTTATTTATACTTCCCTAAGCTTATCAAATGAGATTTTAGCAATACCCTAATATTATTTCTCAAGGCTCACGGGTATTCATTCCCCTCTAACACAGATGTAAATAGACACGTTACGCTTACATCCAATTGATTGCGAAAACTTTATTAATTAAAAAAAGTAATTACTAGTAATTAACTGAAGGGAGAATTATAATTTAACACCACATTTAGGACCAAATATGCATTTATGCATTAAAAATCTAAAATAAGCATTTTCCCCGGAATATGCATTTCTATGCATTACACAGCTCTACAAATAAAAAATAACTGCCTTCGATATCTCAGCGAATGTCTATGTTTTCAAGTGCACAGTTTACGAATATATTCATGAAAGTGCTGAATGTGCTCTAGTTTTTATGATTTTAGCATATCTTATATCTTAAACAGACGGCTTGTTACTAATAACATTTATGTTTCCAGTCATAATTTGATTTCTGCGCATTTGTTTCGCGTATACAAACATCACCTGATCCCCACTCTCACACTCGTCACTCCGCACATCGGCCGTGATCTCAGTTATTTGACAAAATTAAACTACTCACGACTTGCATCTGGATATGATAAAACAATTCGTCAAAGCGATGGACATGGAAGGAAAATGTTTAAAATGCATTTGTAGAAAATTTTCTAAGCTCAGTATGTAAAAGTTAAAACGCGGAATATTTTATGGTCCTCAAATTCGGCAATTGATGAAAGATACAAATTTTATCAAAGTTATGACTGTTCCGGAAAGTGAAGCTTGGAAGGGTTTTGTATTGGTAGTAGAAAATTTCCTAGGTAACCATAAAGCACCAAATTATAAAAAAAATTGTGCAAAACATGCGGATAAGCTTCAAGATTCTGGGAGCAAG
Source organism: Diploptera punctata (assembly GCA_030220185.1). Lineage (NCBI taxonomy): Eukaryota > Metazoa > Arthropoda > Insecta > Blattodea > Blaberidae > Diploptera > Diploptera punctata. Next base: position 447,541 of record JASPKZ010009380.1, read on the forward strand.
TTACACTTTCTCTACAGTCACCTGGATATATTAACTAACTAACTAACTAACTAACTCACTGGCACTATCGAACCCGAAGGTTCATGGCCGCACGGACATAAGCTCTCCATACATCCCTATCCTGAGCTAATACTTTCCAATCATTCCCTGTATAATCTACTTCCCTCAAATCATAGTTAATGTTGTTCTCCCACCTCATTCTTGGTCTACCAACTGGGCGTTTTCCCTCTGGCTTTCCTACAAGAAGTTTCCATGCACGTCTTTCATTCCCCATACGCGCAACATGTCCTGCCCATCGCAGTCTACGAGACTTAACTGTTCTTATTATATCTGGCTTCCTATAAAGACCATGTAGTTCATTGTTATGTAGTCTTCTCCATTAACCTGTCTGTTCATCTCTCTTTGATCCAAAAATTTTCCTAAGAACTTTATTCTCAAATACTCGTAATCTCCTTTTCCTCCCTTAAAGTAAGAGTCCAGGTTTCGCATCCATATAATATAACTGGTAGAATAATAGTTTTATATATTTTCAGCTTAACGTTTTTTTGAAAGGAGTTGGGACATCAAAAGTCTCTGCAATGCATAATAGCATGCATTTCCAGAATTGAGCCTATGTTTAATTTCTTTTTGCATCTCATTCCTATTTGTGATTATTGTTCCTAGGTATTTGAATTCAGCCAATTCCTCAAAATTTCCCTCATTTGTCATTAGCTGTCCACTTCCATTATATACTGAATTTCTACGTGTGACCATATATTTAGTTTTACTGATATTTATTTCCAGTCCTAATTTCTTAGTGTTACTCAATAGTGTGTGCGTGTTGGCCTTTAGTATCTCCTCGCTATCGGCCAGTAGTACTACATCATCAGCATAAACTAACAGCTTATTAATACCATTCAGTTGTAAGCCTTCCTCATTCTCTAAAGATTTAATGGCATGCTCTAGTACAAAATTAAATAGTAAAGGAGATAGTGCATCTCCTTGCTTCAACCCATTCTGGATTTCAAAAGTGTCTGAAAACTGTTTGCCTACACGCACCCTACTCTTTGAGCCATTTAGACACATTCGTATAAGTCTAACTAACTTTTTAGGAATTCCGAACTCCAGCAGGATACTATATAACTTCTCCCTCTTAATTGAATCATATGCTTTTTGAAGTCTACATATAGTTGATGTACAGTACCATTATATTCCCATTTCTTCTCTAAAATCTGTCTTAAACTGAAAATCTGATCTGTTGTAGACCTGTTTCTTCTAAATGCACATTGATGATCTCCTAGAATGTCATCAATATAGGGAGTAAGTCTGCTTACTAATATATTTGTTAGAATTTTGTACGAAGTTGAAAGTAATGAGATGCCCCTGTAGTTGTTGCAATCTGTTTTATCTCCTTTCTTATAAATTGGTATGATAATTGATTCCTTCCATTCATCTGGAAGAGCTTCTTTTTCCCAAATCTTACTAAGCAACCAGCGTATCTTGTCCATCAATTTTTCTCCCCCTGATTTTATCCCTGTGTTTGAGCCTTTGGCATGGGTTCCCTGAAGTAGTCCCCGCCCAGAGAACCGAATGGGGGACTATTTGACCTCCGGAAAATTTTACCCCCATGTCCGCATTTCTTGACTGTTGTATTTTTACGGTGAAAGATCGTCAGTCTTTCGCCCAAGGTACTTTTTCGTCTGGCTTATATTTCCGGATAATTTAGGAAATTATAGCGACGAACAGGGAGTGCGCTTTCACTAGGATCTAAAAGTAATGGAGGTAAGGTATCAGGATAGATGGGACCGTCACATGATGGCAGATTACTGCTGGTCTTAGAAAGAGATTGTCCCCTAAAAATTAAAGAAGAACATCTTATAAAAGGTGTTTCACTGAAGTATAACATGGGTTTTCGATATTTTTCTTTCTATTCACGTCAGTGCGTACTAATTTTTCAAAAAAACAATTGACATTATAAATATATCTGTTATATTTTTTTCATATTTTCCAATTTTTGTAGTGTAAAATGAAAATAAAGATAAAAAAACCTGAGCAAATATTCCAAAACCATTGATAGTTTCATGAATTGTGAGCATAAATATATCCGAAATTAATCTTATATCAAGAGCAACAAAACCACTGTTGACCAGTGTTATCATATACCGCTAAAATTGTGTAAGTCATTTCCGCATACTTTTTAATGCGTAAAACAAAACATGCGTTTCGCATACAAATCCGGGCTCTTGTTCTAGCTAGGTCTCTGTTTTCACGTTTTGTGCCTTTTTTTTCAAAAAGAATAAATAAAACCCGATACATAATTATGTTATGAAATTTTAACATATTTCCTAGACCCATCATACATTGTTTCTATCCTACCTGCCAGGTGGACCTTAAACATTATGAAATACCTGGGTAATTACTAGAGAGTTTCTATTGAACAGATATATCCAATCCATGTGTGCCTATTAAGCTAAATGCATTATATAATCCTAATTCATCAATATATTTTTCTCTGCCCATGCGGATAGCGAAGTTACTGTGATGTAAGTCACATTTGTTTTCCAGAAATAACCACAGCGAAAAATATAATTAATTCGGAATCAGAAATTATATATGTAATGTCATCTCTAGAATTAATATAAAAACTTAATTTGAATTGAATTCATAGGCCTACAAAGTTTACAAATTTACTGATGGCGAAAATGATTATACCACTTACTAACTAATCAACTAACTAACTCACTGACACTATCGAACCCGTAGGTTTATGGCCGCGCGGACATAAGTTCTCCATACATCCCTATCCTGAGCCAATGTTTTCCAATCATTCCCTATAATCTACTTCCTTCAAATCATAGTTAATGTTACTCTCCCATCTCATTCTTGGTCTACCAACTGGGCGTTTTCCCTCTGGTTTTCCTACAAGAAGCTTTCATGCACGTCTTTCATTCCCCATTCGTGCCACATGTCATGCCCATCACAGTCTATGAGACTTGACTATTCTTATTATATCTGGCTTCCTATAAAGACTGTAGTTCACTGTTATGCAGTCTGTATATAATTCATAAATAATAGGAAAAACTTTTATTAATCTCCAAGAATTGTTTGAAGTTCTTGTCGTTAGATGGCAGTATATTATCTGCGAAACATATTCTACCATATATTTGACATAGTCTAAAGAAAATTGTAAATAAATTAAAACACACTTATTTTTTCCATACCTCCCCAATTAGGGAATCTGTATTAATTCTTAACCATACATATTTCTTACACTGTTAATCATAAGTTGATGTTTTCTTTCCGTTACAAATGACGCGTCATATGTTCTGACGTCATAATGATGACAAATATATGACATATTGTGTATAAGGATTGTATTGTTATATAGCTACTATACAACTTTTATTTGTAAGGAAATTATACATGATCTATATAAGGCTTATACATTGTAGAACAAAACAAACTGATGAAAGCCTGCATAAGAGATTTTTATTAGTAAGACTGTATTTGTATAAACATATTCTATTCCAAATCGGGGAAAAAATCTTTCCTTTGGTTGTTTTATATTGATTAACACTGGAATGACGCAAGAGATAATAATGGCTAGTTGTTCATTTAAAGCGTGATTCTAAAAAGCGTGCGATGAACATTGCAGGCAAGCATCCTACCTAACGGTTCTGATTTCGATTAAAGTAAAAATCTAAATTGAAATCTTAAAAATAATAATTTCCTTGTCTTCCTTTTCCTATGGACATGTAAGCTACTGTAAGAGTGCATTAAGGGGTAAAGATTTTAAGCGAAGAATCGATACGGTAAACGAAGTTAACAAATGTGGTCAAGTTGAGAACTGCGAGCTAAAAGCTTCAAGTAATTAGATTAAATCCCAGCGTCAAGAAAATTTCCGGCTCTGGGCACAGAAGATCCCTAGACCAAGGCTTCCTCAACTTTATCCAATCTACATAGCAACTTCGAAACTCGAAACCAATTTTCCTGTCATATATTACATAATATACGTGAACAATATAATCTCAAAATATCCATAGAAACAACTAAGGTAATGGCATTCCAAAGGAAAAATAAAATCAGATCCAAAATAGTAATAGGAAACAAAATCATAGAACAGGTAAACCATCTCAATTATCTAGGATGTGACATTTTATTTAATTATGATGATGATATAACTAATAAAATAGCAAAATTCCAGGGAATATGTGGTACGATAAAACGAACACTAAATAACAAAACAACAAGAGAGACCCAATTGAAATTTTATAAAACGTTGGCAGTACCGGTACTGCTCTATGGTTCAGAAGCCTGGATACATAAAAAACAAGATCTAAGTAGGATAACGGCGACAGAAATGAAATTTTTGAAATCTGTTAAAGGGTGCACTAAGGAAGACAGAACCAAGAACACAGAAATAAGACAGGAACTTGAAATATTTGCAATAACTGATAAAATAGATACATATAGACAAAAATGGAAGCAACACATAGACAGAATGAATGAAGATAGATATCCAAAACAAATAACAAAACACAAACCTAAAGGCACCCGAGATGTGGGCAGACCTAGAAAGAGATGGGCTGAAGTCGGAACGGGTCAACAGACCTAATCCATGAATGCAGATCGTGATGATATAGCTTAGCAAGAAAGCCGTAAAAATGAATTACAGTATAAAATTGAACCTATTGCATATTAAACTGTTCAGGGAATTAAATAAATGTAGAAATGTAACGAAGTCAAAATCATGATCTATAAGTGTTTGTAGTGTTTGTTTCACTGCACTATTCGTGTTTCAGGTTCCGCGCTTGACGGATACTGTAGTTTCTGTCAAGTGCTAAACGCGATAATTTTGCGGTCAGTAATATACTTAGTTTAGTCTACCGCTGTGGTCTCGAGGTAGCGTGCTGCCTTGTCACGCAGCGGGTCCAGGTTCGATCCCCGGTCGGGACAGTTTTTCTGGGTGAGGTTTTTATCGGGGTTTTCCTCACCTGTAAGAGAAATGTCAAGAAAACTTTAAGGCCCAAACGGTCCCCAAAATCATCTGGCCATCGTAATCATCATCATTCATATTCATCTTAGATTGAGTTTAGGATTAGGGAACTCTCCTGGCGCACCATTATCATCATCATCACCCATCATATCATCGGGGCAACGTAACCCCGCCTTCCAGGCGCCCCAACCTCAGAAGTGGGTTACAAGTACGCCATGCCAGGAGAGAACACCGGGAATGTCGAAAGACAACCTGGGGCATTTTCAAATATATATATATATATATATATATATGGTATGATAAGAAAAATAAATGCCTGGACGGGATTCGAACCCGGATCTCTGAGTCTGTACCTCAGCGTGATATCCATTACACTACCAGGCGAATCAAATTCAAACACTTATTTTTCTTATATATGTATTATACTCTTCATTATTACTAGATGTCGCGAGAACACTGTCTTCACTGCCATCTAGTAGCTGACTATATCAAGTAAGCAAATTAAAGAGAATATTTATTTTACTTTATAGCAGTGACGCTTTATCGATGTTATAATTAAATCTTTAACATTGAGCAATGCAAGCTTAATATGGTACTATATATATATATATATATATATATATATATATATATATATATATATATATATAGTTTAACTTATAGAATCACTTCAAAATAAAAATTCAGATTTTAAATGCCTCTTGAGCAATAAAACTTGAGTCGGTATTTTTGAATCAGTAAGTGGTACCGATTCACCTCTCGTTTTCCCAAGTACAAAAGCGATGTCACGGATCAACTATAAATTAGCCCTACCTCTTCCTCAAATGCTTAAAATAACTACATCGAACATCTTGCATAACTTAAATAATCTGGTAAAAACAATGAGTTGTCTCGAGTTCAACACTATTTATATTTATTTTAGTTTCTTCGAAACTTGTTATTTAAGCCTACTTTACAACAATGAACGTTGATCTCAAGGTAATTCGTCATTGTTTGTACCAGATTAATCAAGTTATGCAAGATGTTTGACGTAGTTATTTTAAGCATTTGTGGAAGAAGTAGGACGCGTCACTGTTGTACTTGGGAAAACAAGAGGTGAATTGGTACAACTTACTGACTTGAAAATACCGACTCACTTTTTGTTGGTGAAGATGCACTTAAAATCTGAATTTGTATTTTGAAGTGATTCTGTAACTTAAACTAAAATTATTACTGGCCGCAAACTTATCTCGTTTAGCACAAGACAGAAACTCTCAACACTGTAAATAATTACATATATTATAATCCCTATTATAGCATTATTATTTTATAATTTTCCCTTCCCTATGTATGGCCAAGAAACATTAAACTTAATTCCCATTAATAATTTAACAACCTTACAATTAATCAAGTTATATGAAGTTCATATCTATTTGTTATTTAAGACTCACTTTCTTAGGCCTGTCTAGAATTAGATTAGTTTTTTTAAGTATTTGTGGTATATTTTCAATTTTCTCCTCGTGATTCGTATTGTGTATAGAGATGAGTGTAGGGGAGAATAGGTGTATTTATAAGATCAATAAGGCCTTCTCTTCCAACTCACTCAACGACAAAGATATTAGATACTATACAGAAAAATACACAAGATCATTTCATAAAATAATAATTATAAGTAAATATGTTTATATATATATATATATATATATATATGACATGATAAGAAAAATAAATGCCTGGACGGGATTTGAACCGGATCTCTGGGTTGGTACCCCAGTGTGCTATCCATTACACCATCGGGCAAATCCAATACAACATTCATCTTTCTTATATATATATATATATATATATATATATATATATATATATATATATATATATAACATTTTCGTGTCACGTTGTTTGTTCGCGATGGAATCCTAAACTACTGAACCGATTTTAATAAAATTTTGCGCACTGTGTGCAGTTTGATCCAACTTGAGACTTAGGGTAGTTTATAACTAAATTTATAGTTTCATTATTTTTATTGCAAATTATTTGTTTATTATTTAACAAAGAGTTTTAATTATCTGTGAGTTCCACACGATTCTAACAGATGACGGTGTAATTATCTGTGAGTTCCATACGATTCTAACAGATGATGGTGTAAGGTTATTTGGTAAGGTAATTGGTTTATTATTTAACAAAGAGAGATCCAGATGGCTGTGCTTTTTGTTGCAATCGCGAATTTCAATTGAATTATAAATAGTGATTATTTCATAATTTAAGTGTGTTCAGTGTTTATTTTATTTTCAATATTATTAATTTCACGTGTAAGTATTAGTTTTAAGTAATCTGGCTGAAATACAGCAACTTAATTTAAATTTTTAACGCCACAGCAACGCGTGGCCGGGACTTCTAGTGTATTATATTCTCCATTATTACGAGATGTAGCGGGAACTCTGTGTTCACCACCATCTGGTTGCTAGCTAATATAACAAGTAAGCAAATTAAAGAGAATATTTTTACTTTATAGCAGTGACGCTTTATCGATGTTATTATAACATATATAATTAAACTGATACTGAAATTCAAATTAAAATATAATATAAAATATATAAAATATAAAATAGGTACCCGAGATCCCAGTCGTCCTCAACTTTATAATGTTGTAAAATATGAAGATTTTCGTTGTTATTCCTCTAAATAATTGTTATTATATTATTATAGCTTATTAGACCTACTATTATCAGTATTATTATTATTATTATTATTATTATTATTCAGAGCATTTTAACATATGGTGCTGAAGTGTGGCAAATTCCTACCAGGGAAATGAAAATAATTTTAAGCACAGAAATGGATGTTTTAAGAAGATCAGCTGGAAAATCTAGAATGGATAGAATACGAAATAAGGAAATAAGGGAAATTATGGGTGTACAAGAGTAGTCGGACATCATAGACATCATAGAAAAGTAAAGATTGCAGTGGTATGGTCATGTCAAACGAATGCCAGAGCAAAGATTGCCAAAAATTGTTATGGAATGGATCCCAATGGAAAGGAGGAAGACCGAAGAAAACTTGGATAGAAGGGGTACAAGCAGCTATGAATATCAGAGGAATGGAGGAAGATCAATGGATGGATAGAGAGGAATGGCGTTTGGTTTCCGGAAGACGGCGGCAGCTGCCATGATACCGGATGATGATGATGATGATTATTATTATTATTATTATTATTATTATTATTACATATATTTATAGAGGAAATAATTTTTAATTAGAATTAATAAAATATTAATTATTAGATAAACGAAAGTTCAGAATCGATTAATTAGGCCTAATCTTGTGATAGATCAGTTGGAAAATAATTATATTTAAATTTGTTCTAAAAATCTGAAGTCCGTCAGTCGCTAACATCTTGTTTTGCGATCGTGTGATCAAATTGTGATTGGATGATAGGAAATAAAAGCGAGAGGATAAGTAACTTGGTGTAGAGATGAGTTAGAACTATTTATAATTAAAAAAACAGGCTAAGATAATGCAATTTTCTATAATCATGGAGACGGAGGTTCGCGGAAGAATGAAGAAATGTGAGCTAGAAAGAAGAAACAAGGTACTCATGGGACGAGATTGTCACTGGCTGTGATCCCATCTTCATGTAGTAGGAAAAGGATCTCTGCATCAATAAATGGAACGACACATTTAATACATGCGTGCAATTACTTTCCATCATATTTTCTCTAGGTGTTCCAATTCCGCGTTATCATAACGTATTGTTACAATCATCAAATAATACTTTCTTCCTAATGGGAAAGTGTAAGACAATTTCCTTTGAGATATTTGCTTCAAAACCTATATTCTGTATTAATATTAGGTTTCTGTTAAACTGCTTATATTCTCTGTATTTTTACATTATTTTATTTTTGTTTTCCACTTGTTTTAATTCACCGGATATGCTGATTGCTACTTTTCGCTCTGGTGCTTAAAATAGAGAGATTCGATCACGCAATGGGGAGGGAAATGTAAATTATATTTATCATGTTTCTTAACTTGTATACTTGTACAGTCTCATTATCGACAAAACGTACATGATCATTTACAATACAAAGCCTCCATGTTTATTATCTTCATATCCCACTTTGAACTCTGGTCACTGACAAGATTTTCCTCCGTTCGTCTCTCTTCAATGCTTTCTTTTTTCATATTCTAATACCGAGTTTCTTAGGATTTGTTTTTTCTATTCCATCTAAGTATCACAAAATTGCGGTCTGCGAGTTCTTCTCTTCCTATCGGGTTTTAATAGTGTTGGCCATTATGATAATATGACCAACGCAAAACAGTATCTTAAAAAAATTAACAATGTCAGGCTCCGTGAATAAGGAATACAAATAATATTTTTATGTTTATTTTATTCTCCACTTTCCATTTTCGTTCACTGATCAAAATATCCTCTAGAGGACCTTCCTCTCAAAACCCTGAATTCTTCATTATTTTTTGAGAGTGTACAACACTCACTACCATATATAATGACATATCTTGTAGAGATTTATACAAGGTATATTTAGTTTTTAATTCACAAAATGAAATTTTAATGTTTTTCAGAGAATGATAACACCTCAAAGACAATAAAATTCCATTTTTATTCTTATTGTAATTATTATTATAAAATTATAATTGTTACCAAATATTAAAAATATTGGAAAACTGAATTTACCAATTTCCATCTTATCAGTGTTTACATGTATTTTGTTTACTTGCATTAATATTGTCTTATCTTCAATCGCTTTCAATCTTAATTTGACTATTTAACTCATGCCCCAAATGGGAGTCAATGACCAATCACGTTTCAATGATTTCTGTTTTACAACCAATCAGAGTCGTGTTTCACGAAATATTTATCAGTGTTATAATTACCATATATTAAACAAAGCTCCTCCTTTTTAATATTCTGAACAGGTCTGACCGTTATTTTGCAGTGACTGAGCCTATAAGAAATACGGCTACCAGATTGTATATATAGTGCATACATGTCAACATTTGTAGCAATTTATTATACCACCAAAAAAAGAAACCACTGTTTGACTTTCTTAAATGTATTTTTTCCCAGGTAATAATCCAGAAAAATATAATTGTAATATTTACATCATACGACATCAGAAATGAATTAATATACAGATTGATGTTTCATTTTTTCTCCACTAGAGAGCATTCTTACAATATTGCGTTCCTTTGGCAATAAACAGTATGATCTGGTTGCAGTGATAAACAAAAGAAGCAGTAGAAGCGTACCTATCGTTTATCATTTGTTTTCAAACATCGCCGTTTGCATTAAATATATAAATATTTTGAAATAACTACAGTTAAATAATGATTTGTGAGTAAACAGCTTAATTTTATTCGTTAAATAGTCCTAACAAATGCCACTCTTGATTTCCAAATTCTCTAGATAAATTCACTCCTCACTTCGTGAGTCGTGAATTTAATTTGGAAATCACTCGTGGCATTACTTATGATAATCTGTATGGTCTCATTTTCAACAAAACGTATATGATTATTATATTATAAATTAATACAGAGAAAACAAAAGTAATGGCTTTTCATAAATAATTTCACGAATTATTCCCAATTTATCGAGATGATTTGGAAATCAAGAGTGGCATTTGTTAGGACTATTCAACGAATAAAATTAAGCTGTTTACTCAATAAATTATTATTTAAATATAGTTACAGTTATTTTAAATTATTTAAATTAATGTAAACGGCAATGTTTGAAAACAAATCAGAAATCTGTAGTAATGTTTAACTTGTTTACTCACTGCAACTTGATTATACTATTTATTGCCTAATAGCATCGCAATATTGTAAGAATGCACCCTAGTGGAGAAAAATTAAACACATCAAACTGTATATTACTCGTATAACCAACATTATAGATTATTAATTTATTTTTATAGTAAAGAACTTAATAAAATTATTATTATTTAAAAACATAATTATTGAACACACAATTATAAAATATGCAGGTCGAAGGATTTCTGTTCATTATTTGCTATATTCAATGTATTTGTTGGAGAGTCAGTCACTGCAAAATAATGCTCTGGCCTGTTCATAATATTAAAAAGGAGGAGTTTCTTTAACACAAAAGCTGGAGCTGGTAAATATATTCGATAAAGAGCGCGGTGAAACACGGCTGTCGTTCGTTGTATAACAAAATTCACTGAAACGTGATTGGTCATTGACTCCCATTTGTGGTATGAGTTAAATAGTCAAGGAATATACCTAGTACATAGCAAAATTTGTATAGATTCAAAAATACTGAAAAGAGTAAATTAGTTTATCTACCTCGGATATAAATTAACATATTTGAGTGAAGTAGACATACTCACTTACTCACTCACTGGCGCTATCGAACCCGTAGGTTCATGGCCGCACGGACATAATCTCTCCATACATCCCTATCCTCAGCTAATGCTTTCCAATCATTCCCTGTATAATCTACTTCCCTCAAATCATAGTTAATATTATTCTCCCACCTCATTATTGGTCTACCAACAGGGCGTTTTCCCTCTGGCTTTCCTACAAGAAGCTTCCATGGAAGTTTTTCATTCCCCATACGTGCAACATGTCCTGCCCATCGCAGTCTATGAGACTTAACTGATCTTATTATATCTGGCTTCCTATAAAGACCATGTAGTTCATTGTTATGTAGTCTTCTCCATTCACCTGTCTGTTCATCTCTCTTTGTTCCAAACATTTTCCTAAGTACTTTATTCTCAAATACTTGTAATCTCCTTTCCTCCCTTAAAGTAAGAGTCCATGTCTCGCACCCATATAATATAACTGGTAGAATAATAGTTTTATATATTTTCAGCTTAACGTTTTTTGAAAGGAGTTGGGACATCAAGAGTCTCTGCAATGCATAATAGCACGCACTTCCAGAATTGAGCCTATGTTTAATTTCTTTGTGCATCTCATTCCTATTTGTGATTATTGTTCCTAGGTATTTTAATTCAGCCACTTCCTCAAAATTTCCCTCATTTGACATTAGCTGTCCATTTCCATTATTTAATGAATTTCTACGTGTGACCATATATTTAGTTTTATTGATATTTACTTCCAGTCCTAATTTCTTGGTGTTACTCAATAATGTGTGCGTGTTGTCCTTTAGTATCTCCTCGCTATCGGCCAACAATACATCATCAGCATGAACTAACAGCTTATTAATACCATTGAGTTGTAAGCCTTCCTCATTCTCTAAAGATTTAATGGCATCCTCTAGTACAAAATTAAATAGTAGAGGAGATAGTGCATCTCCTTGCTTCAACCCATTCTGGATTTCAAAAGTATCCGAAAACTGTTTGCCTACACGCACCCTACTCTTTGTGCCATTTATACACATTCGTATAAGTCTAACTAACGTTTTTAGGAATTCCGAACTCCAGCAGGATACTATATAACTTCTCCCTCTTAATTGAATCATATGCTTTTTTGAAGTCTACATACAGTTGATGTACAGTACCATTATATTTCCATTTATTTTCTAAAATCTGTCTTATACGAGTGAAGTAGACATATCAAATAAAATTATTAAGTTTAATAGTACCATAAGAATAATAAATTTAGTAATGAAAGCTTCAGTAGTCCATAGAGATACCAGAGTACGGTTACACAAAACCTTAGCAAGACGTGCACTTTGCTACGGCAATAAGGCATAGACTTTAAGGAAAGGAGTAGAGAACACGATAATTTCTAGTGAAATGAGATTTATGAGATATAAAGCAGGGTACACCAAGTGGGATTACAAACGCAATGAAAATGTCTTGAAGGAACCACGTTTAGAATCAGTCATTAAGTACACCCTTAGACAAAAAATGAGTCATTCGCTGATTCTATTAATCGATCGGGGAACTTCGTGAACGCTCGCAGAGGCCTTATTCACATCAACACGTTTTCAGAAATTTACTGGGTTGTTTGCTAGTTAACGCAGTGCACACTCAAGCAACATTAAAGAGAGAGTTTGGCTTAGTGTGCTTCCGTGGTCGGGAGGTTTAATAGACATCGTCTGCGTTTGTAACCTCACGGCTTCAATTCCCCTTCTACGTTTTTTTTTTTTTACTGAATGTGTTAGAATAGCAATGTAGTTTCATATTTCATGTTATATTTGAGTTTTATGGCTTTAATGCACACACAAAACACACAAAAACATAAATTAAAACCTTCTTCTAATAAGTAAACGAGGAAAGAAAATATCTTCTAAAATGAAAACTTTAACAAAAAAATCAACATCGGGTGTATGAATCCTCAACATCTATTACCGCCCTCAATCTGCGGGGCATTGATGCAATCAAATTTCTACAGGCACGTGGGCGATCGGCTAGAGCATCCCAGGCGTCTTGAATCTGTGCCCATAAGCCATATTTCGTCTTTCGTGCATCTGCAGGCCAATTAGAGTTCATCTCTATTTTCATCTTAGCCCACACATTTTCGATTGGATTCAAATCTGGTGAACAGCGAAATTTGATTTTCCTTCTCCTTTAACAATGAAATCAAATTTCGCTAAACACATTTAAGAGAACGCCCACAGTTTCAACAATATCGATAATACAATGTCAATTATACACAGAGAAAACAACAGACACAAAATTAACATTTTAGAAGAAATCTAAATTATCAAGAAGGCCAAGAATACAAACATTCTCAACGAAAATATGCCTAATGAGCAAAACCCTCTATTAGACATACAGTTAATTCAATATTACTACTACAATAACTCCAGAAGATGAAGCATGCACCGAAAGGCCTAGAGTGAAATCAACGAAAATTTTGAATAGTTAAGGAAGACGGTAGTAAACAAGGTAAAATAAAGAATAGTTTAAAAAACTAAAACAACACGCTTTATTAGAAAACCGAACTAAACAATGAAAAAAAATCATTTTAATCTCCAACACGCTTGGAATAAAATTAAAGTGGTCAACAAAAAATCATCTCCAACACATCTAGAATAAAACTAGAGTTATCTACAAAATAAAATAATTTTACCATCAAAAGCGTGGGGTGCTCTATATCTATTAATATATTTTTGATAATACACATATATTTGTAAAAGTAAAGTCTCTAAAAAGAAAACGTAAAAGCCATAAAGAGCACCCCACGCTTTTGATGGTAAAATTAATTTTGTTTTTTAGATAACTCTAGTTTTATTCTAGATGTGTTGGAGATGATTATTTTGTTGACCACTTTAATTTTATCCCAAGCGTGTTGGAAATTAAAATTATTTTTCATTTTTTAGTTCGGTTTTCTAATAAAGCGTGTTGTGATAGTTTTAAAAAAACTATTATTTATTTATTTACTTTATTTTTTAGTCTGGTTTTCTTGTGTTGTTTCAGTTTTTTTAAACTATTTTTTTTTAATTTTTAGTTTAATTGAATGTCATAAACCGGAATCCCATGAAAATGTAATTGCTTAATAGTCTTCTAAAAATCCCCGGACCGGATTTGAACCAGCGACCTATGGATTACTGAAATTATATACCACTACAGTCCACCGCTCTACCAACTGAGCTCTTACAATGATTGACTAAGTAGTCGGTAAGTCTGTAACCTATTACACCGGTTTTTATTTTTTTGATTTTCTGATGATTCTGGCCAGAATTTTTGTGTTGGTTAATGATTTAAGCATGTTAAAGTTTTACTTAAAATATTTCATTTTTTTTATTTAATTATACAAAGTTTGAAGTCGATCCAATGTTTTTAAGTGGGCGAAAATCGTGTTCAAAGATTCCGTTACATAGATACAGGTCCGTTACATAGATACAGGTCAAGGTATTATAAAGCGTGTAAAAATATATAATTTAACATTGTTATAACCTCAACAGTATAAAAAACAATTATGAACTTAAAAAGTATAGATTAATTCAAATGTCGAAATAAAATGTATTTAATTCATAAATCGTTTTAATACAAATATCACGAAAAAAACAGCGTAATTGAAGACTCGAACCTGCGATCTTCATTAACAGAAACAGTGACCGCATGCTTTCGCTGACCTATCATGACACGTAGGAGAGTCTTCACTTCATGCCACGTAACACAGTAGCTCAGGTACTGCACAATTATGACTAGTTTCCTAGTTTGAACCCAGCGCTGTGCCGAGTATGACTTAGAAAAAATTTGCGTTCAAGAGATGACTCTTTTTTTTTTTGTCGAAGGGTGTACCAGAATAACTGGACGAATCATTTGCGACGAATGAATTCAGATAGAGTTCCCTAAGTCATGCTTCGTTATTGTCGAATAGGGAAGAGGTCTGTGGGCCGTCCAAGGAATCGCTGGGTATAAAATCATCAGTGAGATCGTATGGATATGTGGATATGTGTCATGGCGGCTAGCTACTAACACGCACAAGTTACGCTCCAGGTTTTAAGTTACTTTTCAGCAGGTGCCTTCGTTATTTCATAGTTAAAGTTGTATATTCGTAGTCAGTTTAAGTTTAAATTTATATTAGTTAGTGTCAAAAGTGTGTACATTTAACAACATGGGTAAAAACACACGTAATTCAAACAATGATTCGACAAGTTCTACGGAGGAAGCAGTGAAACGTGTGGTGAAAGAGGCGCTACAGGATCCCGGCACTCTGCAGGTGTTTGTGTCCATGTTGCGGGACCAGGTAGTGGCGGAACTGCAGAAGACCATCCAGGACAACACTAAAGTAATTGAGGATCTGAAAAAGACCCTCGATGAAAAAGACAGAAAGATTGAGGTGTTGGAAAATAAAATAGACGATCTAGAACAATACCAGAGACGTCAATGCCTCAGGATTTTTGGTGTAAAAGAAGAGGCCGGAGAGGACACTGACCAGAAAGCCATCGAGGTGGCCAAAAAAATCGGTGTCGATCTATCAGTGACAGACATTGACAGAAGTCACCGTGTTGGTGTTAATAATGCAGAAAGACCGCGGGCTATAATAGTGAAATTTGTTAGTTACCGCAAGCGCAGTGAAGTTTTTCTAAGCAAGAAAAAGTTGAAAGGAAGTGGGGTCACTGTTCGCGAGGACCTAACGAAGTGTCGCTATCGCCTGCTACAAGACAGTATACAAAAATACGGTATTCAAAATGTATGGACAATGGACGGTGCCGTCATAGCCAAAGTAAATGGCGAAAAACGCAAAATTAGATCTTCTACGGATATCAACTAGATAGGACCTGAGTGTAAAATATGTTTACTTTATTTGTCTTTTCTTTGCTAACAATTATATTGTTAATTTATTTCTAATTTAGGTAAGTTTTAAGTTTATTATTTTTTATTTAGGACAACTTACTTGTTTTATTTTCATTTTTTAAGTTATTTGTTTAGCTAAATTATTTTAATTTTATTAGAGTTATTACAGTACATAGTTTATTTTTACTTTCTGCTATTGGCAACATTGAGCTGACAAATGATGAATTATTTGCAACCCCTGACTCACTCACCTTCTCCAATCACCCTCTTATTGTGCAGACAGCTTTTAACACAGGTAGCAACATTCCTCAATCCCTACCATCCCCTCCAAAAACAACTACCAGTCTACTTAGGAATGCATTTTCTATTGATAAATCATCACTTAAAATCGCTCACGTAAATTCACAAAGCATTCTGTCCCACTTTGATGAGTTTGAAACCATATTTTCATCTCTTGGACTGAGCGCCATTTTAATTTCGGAAACCTGGCTCACCCCATCCATACCTTCGTCCCTTGTTCACCTAGACGGATATACACTGCTCAGAAATGACAGAATAGATAAAAGAGGTGGAGGAGTTTGTGCCTTTATATCAAATGAGCTTAATCCAAGAATTGTCCACAAGTCCCCTTCTGTATATTCCGCTCGCCCCGAGTTCTTATTCGTAGAAATTCAAGCCAGTCTAAAAAAATGTCTCTTATGCATTGTATACAAACCTCCAAAAATTGGGCACCTTTCGGATCTAGAAAACGCTCTGAACGATTCATTGCCTCATTATGAACACGTTATTGTCGCAGGCGATTTTAATACAAATCTTCTTCAGACTGACTCACCAGCCATACAACTTAAAAATATGTTCCAAAGCTTTAATATGACCATTGTTCCTCTCTCGGCCACACATCATACTGCTACTACCGACACTCTACTGGACTTAATTGTGACTACACATCCACAGAAAGTACTGTCATATGGACAAATTCCTGCTCCTGGCATATCTGCTCATGACATTGTATTCGTAGAATACTCACTCCAATGTCCTAAAAGACGCTCTAAATTGATTACGTACAGAAATTTACAAAACATAGACGATACTAAACTAAAATCAGACGCTTTAGAACTACCTTGGTATTCAATATGGAATCTTAGATCAGTTGATGAAAAAGTAGACACATTTAATACACTGATACTACAACTATACGACAGACATGCACCAGTAAAAACCCGACGATTTTCCCGCTCCCCTGCTCCCTGGATGAATGATTCAATACGTGAACTTATGTCAAAACGAGACAAAGCATACCGAACATACAGACGACATAAAAATGACGAGAACTGGCAAACTGTACAAACAACTTAGAAACACAACTACACAAACTATACGTAATGCCAAACTACGACACGCCCACAGTATAATCGGACCTGAAATAAGTGCACGGGACACTTGGCGAAATCTCCGTGCAATGGGACTTAGACAGTTGAATCCCTCAACTGACTCTATAGACATTTCTGTAGATGACTTAAATGAACATTTTACCTCAATACCCATGACACCTCCAGACAACAAGACTAAAATAGACATTCTTAAAGACTTATCCCCATCCCCACATATAGGAAGAGATAAATTTTACTTTTACGACATTTCGCCTATAGACGTTAAAAAAGCACTCAAGCGGATTAAATCCAATGCGCAAGGAACAGATAACATCAGCATTTTAATGCTAAATAAAATCATTGACATTATACTACCCACAGTGACTCATATTTTCAATGCTTCCCTTATAACTTCTATCTTCCCTATTGTATGGAAACAGTCTAGAGTTCGGCCTATACCAAAAATAAGTACACCTACTAACTGTAATGACTTCCGACCGATTAGCATCCTTCCGACATTATCTAAAGCCCTGGAATATATTGTACATAAGCAAATGACTGATTATCTCCAAGAAAATCACCTCCTTGATCCTTATCAATCCGGCTTTAGATCTGGTCATAGCACAACCACAGCTTTGCTAAAAATTACCGAAGATATTCGTGAAGCCGTGGACAGACGTCAATTGACTCCTTTAACCTTACTTGACTTCAGCAAAGCTTTTGACACAGTAGACCACGACTTACTTATGATAAAGCTCAAGCACCTACATTTGTCTGACAGCGCTGTATCCTGGTTCGACTCATACCTGCACGGTCGTCAACAATACGTTTCATTAAACTCTAGATCTTCGTCTTGGCGCAACGTGCCGGCTGGAGTCCCCCAGGGCAGTGTTCTCGGACCTCTTCTTTTCTCAATCTACATAAATGATTTGCCAACTGTACTAAAGCACTGCCGTTATCACCTCTATGCTGATGATCTCCAAATTTACCTACATTCACCTCCTCATTCTCTCTATAACAGCTTGATGAAAATGAATGACGATCTCATATCCATCTTTAACTGGTCTTCAAGTATCGGTCTAAATCTAAATCCTAACAAGTCACAAGTAATTCTAATGGGACAACAAAGACTGCTTACAACCTTTGACATATCTACACTTCCAAACATTACTATAAATAATATAATTATCCCTTATTCTTCTTCAGTAATAGATCTTGGACTACATCTAGACGCAAATTTAACCTGGCAAACACAAGTGAAACACATATGTAAAAAGACTTTCTCCATCTTACATTATCTTAGACGTTTAAAGAATTTTCTCCCAGTTTCGTTAAAACAAATCCTAGTGCAGAATCTTGTGTTACCACACTTCGATTATTGTGACATTATATATAATGATCTAAACTATGCCTTGTCGCAGAGACTGCAGCGTGTTCATAATGCTTGCATTCGATTCATTTTCAATATCCGCCGTTATGACCATATTTCCGAACACTTTAATAACCTCTCTTGGCTCCGTCTTACTGACAGACGTAAATTGCACTCTCTTTCGCTACTTTTCAAGCTTCTGAATTCCTACATTCCTACTTACCTGGCGTCCAGATTTGAGAAGTTATCCTCCTACCACAATATTGACACTAGGTCACAAGATAGCAGTCTGCTAACAATTCCTCTTCATAGCACTTCCTCCTATTCTACTTCCTTCACAGTAGCCTCCGCCCGCTCCTGGAATCTCCTTCCTCAAGATATCAGGGGTTGCCGCACACTTGGCACCTTTAAGTCACGCTTATACAGTTACCTGTTGTCTAATAATTAATTTTTCTCTATTTATTTAATTTTATACTATGTCATTAATCTTTTCCTCGTTTTTTTTATATATCTTGTACATATTATATATTTAATTCGTTAAATTTAGAGTAAATCAAAATACATTATAAATATTAATTGTATTGTATTCATAACTTGTAATCGTTTATATATATATTGTAATTTAGATTTAAGACTTTTCTTTTGTATTTTTTTTTAAACCTGGTTGAGTGGTAGACAAGGCCTTAAGGCCTTAACTCTGCCAGGTAAAATAAAGCTATTATTATTATTATTATTATTATTATTATTATTATTATTATTATTATTATAAACAGGACTGAGGCCTAAGAAATGGAATGAAGAAGATCTATATTAATATAAAGCATATATGCTTATAATTAAGATCAATCTTATAATATAAATAATCTTCAAAATACATCTTAATTCAATTACATATTTAGAAAATTCAGTCACGCAAAAATTGCGTACACTAAACGACGTTCTCAGCAAATCGAATATATGGACGGATTTTGCTGGTTTACGAAATATATATAGGATATTTCTTTTGTTAAATTGGAGAAACTCAATTTCTGTTGCCAGCTTATTTGAAAGTGTCCAACCGTAGTGAAAAAAAATCATGCAAAACCGTAATTATTATTTATTTCCATATTGCTGTATAATCATCATCATCATCATCTTCATTCATGGATTAGGTCTGTTGACCCGTTCCGACTTCAGCCCATCTCTTTCTAGGTCTGCCCACATCTCGGGTGCCTTTAGGTTTGTATTTTGTTATTTGTTTTGGATATCTATCTTCATTCATTCTGTCTATGTGTTGCTTCCATTTTTGTCTCTATGTATCCATTTTATCAGTTATTGCAAATATTTCAAGTTCCTGTCTTATTTCTGTGTTCTTGATTCTGTCTTCCTTAGTGCACCCTTTAACAGATCTCAAAAAATTCATTTCTGCCGCCGTTATCCTACTTAGGTCTTGTTTTTCTTGTATCCAGGCTTCTGAACCATAGAGCAGTACCGGTACTGCCAACATTTTATAAAATTTCAGTTGGGTCTCTCTTGTTGTTTTGTTATTTAATGTTCGTTTTATCGTACCACATATTCCCTGGAATTTTGCTATTTTATTATTTATATCATTATCATAATTAAATGAAATGTCACATCCTAGATAATTGAGATGGTTCACCTGTTCTATGATTTTGTTTCCTATTACTATTTTCGATCTGATTTGATTTTTTCCTTGGAATGCCATTACCTTAGTTTTTTCTATGGATATTTTGAGATTATATTGTTCACATATATTATGTAGTTTAAAAATATTCCTCTGAAGTTCGTCTTCTGTATTTGCTATTATTACCTGGTCATCAGCGTATAATAATGTTTTCAAGTAGTGTGTTTTATCTAATTTTATTCCTTTATTTGTTTCTTCGTTCCATTTTTGTATTATTATTTTTTATTATATTGCTGTATAATACGACACCAATTTAATACCATTTACCGATTCATTTTTCATTACTTTATTAGAACGTTAATTAAACTAAACTAAATAGACCTATCTGATAGGGTACACTGTCAATTTAAGGGCTAATTAAATTATGCAGTATTCATTGCGAAGAACCAAACATGGCGGCTACTGGAGTCAATTTTAATTCCGGGTTTCAGGTAAATCCTCACTTTAAATTGTTGGGATTTCGCTGCTTTTTAGAACACCTCCCTCCATATAATTAAATATGATATACTAAGTTCCGTTGTGAAATAACGCTAGAGTGCACTTCAAATTTTCGTTTCAGGTGAACTCTACACCTAATAGTCAGATTATATTGGTTAACGAATTCGACCTTACTTTTCAATTAATTGTTATATGCCAAGTTTGGTTTCGTTGAAACAAAAACTGCGGTCGTTAGACAGCAGACAAACACACACGTGTATATATTATATATATATATATATATATATATATCTCAATTTTGGTCATGGTCATTTTCGGTACCTACTAAATATGATCAGTGAAGATCTGTAAAAAAATGAATACCAACCAACACCGAAGAAAAACAATGCGAAGAAATGTAAGGAATTCGGGGCTATCAGCTTGATATCACACTCTGCAAAGATTCTCCTGCGAATACTGAATCGACTTTTACGTTCTACGATGGAAAGCGAATTGGAAGAACAGTTTGGCTTCAGGAAGGAAAAGGTACAAGAGATACAATTGGATTGATAGGAACAATAGGAGAAAATATATAGAAAAAAAGATAAAGAAGTTTACGCAGTATTTGTTGACCAGGAAAATGCCTTTGACAGAGTGGATTGGAATAAACTCATGAGGATCTTGAAGAAAATTGGCGTGAACTGGAAGGAGAGGAGGCTCATGAGTAGTCTTTATATGAAACAGCGAATAAAAGTGAAGGCAGGGGAAGAAATGTCAGAGGGAAGAGAAATTGGAAGGGGGTACGGCAAGGACGTCTTCTATCACCTACTCTTTTCAACACCTACCTGGAAGATCTAATGAAGAACTGCTTCAGCAATACGGAAGGCGTAAACATGGGAGGAAGGAGAATAAAGTGCATAAGATTTGCTGATGATATGGCTTTACTAGCAGAAGATGCAATGACACTGAGGAACACGCTGATGGAACCAAATTATAAGTGCGAGGGTTATGGGATGAAGATAAATATAAATAAGACGAAGTCCATGATTATAGGAAGGAAACCAAGGAAGATAAACATGAGGATTACATATGAGGGTATTGAGCAAGTGGAGAGCTTCAAACACTTGGGTTGTACTATCAGTAGTAACATGAACTGCAGTCAAGAAGTAAAACAGAGAATAACAATGGCAAAAGAAGCTTTTAACAAGAAGAGAAGCATTTTCTGCGGACCTTTGGCAAAATAATTACGGAAGAGGCTAGTGAAGTGCTTTGTATGGAGTGTAGCATTGTATGGTGCAGAGACTTGGACATTACGACGGAATGAGGAAAAGCGATTGGAACCCTTTGAGATGTGGATATGGAGAAGGATGGAACGTATAAAATAGAGACAAAATAAAAAATAAAGATGTGCTAGACAGAATGGGTGAAGGAAGAATAATTCTGGAACTCATAAAGAAGAGGGAAATAAATTGAATTGACCACTGGCTAAGAAGAAATTGCCTATGTGACGGACGCCCTAGAATGAATAGACAACGAAAACAAAGAGGCAGAAAAATACATCAGATAGACAATATTAAAATAAATGGTTTTATGCGGATACAAAAAAGCAAAGCCGAATTAAGAAAAGAATGGAGAATGCTGAGTTTATAGTGAAAGACCTGCTGTTGGGTCAAACACTATGTATGTGTGTAACCTCGATAAATTCGTTCCTTCTGAATTCGCTAATAAGAATACAAGATATGGACATTAATGCAGGTTAATGCAAGAAGGTAGAAGAAATGTCGGTTGGCCGAAGAATTTTCGATTGAACTTTATAAGACCGGAACGAGCCTTAATGGCTTAATCCATGAAATGTTTTGATGATGTAAGTTATGACCGTGTCATTGTTTAAAGACATTTAACTTCATTATAATGTGGTGCATTTATTAAGAGAAAACACATCCATTTGTAATGCTAATCCGTAGTTCATTTTATGGTCTGTTGTAGCAAATAATTATAATTGCTTTTACGTGAAATGTTAAATAACTAGGTGAGTAATGACCAGTTTCTCGAATATGAACTATCGGTATCGGATCGTTAATAATAATAATTTTATTGCAGCCAAATAGCCAGGATTAAAGTAGAATACAATTTAAATTTACATATTTGCATATTCACACATTGTCTTTGTTCTTTTTGTGCATAGCTCAATGTGATATCGGTCACACGATTTTTCGCATAGCGTACATTTACAGTCTATATTTGCTTCATGAAATTT
The DNA here is from genome assembly GCA_030220185.1 of Diploptera punctata. NCBI lineage: Eukaryota > Metazoa > Arthropoda > Insecta > Blattodea > Blaberidae > Diploptera > Diploptera punctata. Next base: position 470,781 of record JASPKZ010009380.1, read on the forward strand.
TGTGTTGCTGCATATCAGGTGGTGGAATCCATGGACTGCCAACCTAGTGATGACGTGTCTCATTTCGAAATTTTCTTTTGTCCACGCACGGTCCACCATTGCCCCGGTGCTGTAGAATTCTGGATGTATTTCTTCCCTTTTTCTGTTCAATGTTGCTAGCAGCTGCTCAGATGCGCTGGTGCTGGGCAAGAGTACGCTTGTTCTGAGGTCGTCGATGAGGAAAGTTTCCTTCGCCAGTAGGTATGCGAGTCTTGAATGTGTTACTTTTGACACTCCTAATACTGCCTTTATATATCTCGCTTTCACCCTTTCTAGAGAGGAAAGATTCTTCATTGTTAATGTGTCCATATGTTTTCTATGCCGTATGTCAGTATTGGTAGAATTTTTGCTCTAAATAATAGCATTGCCGTCTCTAAGGTGAGAGATCTAATGTTTCTTATTTCGTGCATTGCCATTATTGCCTGGGTTGTCTTTTCTGTGATATGTTTTGTGAAGCATTTTGCGCTTGTTTGTAGCGTGATACCTAGGTATTTGAAGTCTGGTACTATTTTCAGTTTAGTTTCCCTTATGTATATCTCTTCATTTATGGCGGCTCTTCCTCCGTTTCTGAAGATCATTGTGTCCGTTTTTGATATATTAATGTCCAGCTTGTTCTTGGAGCACCATTTTTCCACTTCGTTATCGGATCGTTAAGGCACCTAGTAATAATTTTGTTTCATTCTTGGTGAATAAATACGTTGTGTTCAAACTTAATTATCCTTGCTTACATTTAAGATACGCCAATGAAAATAATATCACTATATAAAAATTATTCCTTAACATAATTATATTGTAGTTAAGCCAAAATATATATTTCTTTATGAGTAATTAATATATGTGTATGTGTAATGGAAAAATATTCATAATACAGTTAATTCACTTTTCTAAAAAAACTTCATTCAGTTCATTCCAAAATATATACAGTAAATATATACAGTAAATATATACAGTAAAACCTGTCTTAGCCGGAACCTTTACGAGAAGGAAACCTGCTTTTTCTTCTTCTTCTTCTTCGGCTTTCCCCCACTTATAGGTTTGCCGTCTTCAGTTTCCATTTATCTCTATCATTCCAATCTCCCTCTTCCAAATTCCGATCATCCATTATAGTTCTGACGTAGGTTTTCCATTTCCATTCTGCCACGTTTATTTCTTCCAGGGGGTGACCATTGGTATATATTTTTTGGCCATCTTTCATTTTCCATTCTTTGTACATGGCCATACCATTTAAGTGTTTGACATAAGGAAACTTGTTCAGACGGAAAAAAATATCCAGAACGCTACGATTTTGTGTGTAAAATCGTCCTGTATAAGCCGGAAACCTTCATAACGCGGAAACGGAATGGTTTTTAATGTATTAATAGTTAATTTTTACGTCAGTAAGACGGTAAATTATTATTAAACACGTTCTATTTACAGTATTAATGACGACACGTGAAAATTCTGCATATGACACTTTCTGCATTATATCGTTTTACCTTCTTGTGTTGCCATTGTATTGCGGGGATACCCTTGCTTATGTGTGATAGCGAGGAATCCCTCTATTTTCCTTGCCTGCTTTACGTTACCTGCGAGGGAGTTGGAAAACTCTTCAGTCTTCCTGTAGATGTGTTCCTTCTTGCTTTTGTGTGAAAACTGAGCTGTGTTACATACACTATTTTGTCAGTATTTCAATCAGTACGTTATGTCTTTAAAGCGTGAGAAAGTTCAAGCTTGCAATTTGGGAATCCTTTATAAGAAGGAAAACTGCCAAGACGGAAATATATTTAAGGAACTGTCATATTCCTTCATAGACAGGTTTTACTGTATTATGATATAGTCCAAGTTTTCATTTGACAGTAAAGCCTACTTGTGTCAGCATGCAGATTGAGTTTAATTTTAAAATATCAATTTAAAAAAAATGTTATATTATTTTTAATTCAAGAAGTGTTCATGACGTAGAGATAAATCTACTACAAACTAACTTTCTGGTGGTATATGATTTTGTAAATGCCTTAGCAAATTTCCATCCTATGAATTATGATTTCTTGGATGGTGGATATTAATGTAAGCTATAAAGAAGCCTGTCTCAAAACATTTTCTAACTACCAATATTGTGTATTAATAAATTGTTTGATACCTCAAAACTGATTTGAAGCGGACATCTGGTTTTGTAAAAAACGTACTTAAGAGGCAGAGAAAAATTACATTTAGAATTTACATTTCTTCACCAAGAACACAAGTACCTGCTGCCCTTAATCTTTTTGTAAAAATAACATTAGATATCTCTATTGGTTCGATACAGGGTCTGATAACTTACGGAGTCGTGATCGGATATATATCTGTTATAATGGATAATATAACTACTACTGTATATGCTTCGAAACTCTACACACATGCATACATATCCAATTTTGGCTCAAAAAGGTTGGAGACACCCTGTATATATTCCGTAAACCAACAAAATGAGACATTATATTCTACTTGCTGAGGAATTCATTCAGTTTACGCAGTTCCTGCGTGACGGAGTTTTATTTCAAGAAATCAGTTATAAGGTCTAATGGACCTAAGTTAGTTAAATGTGCTGACTCAAGTAGTAATATCCCTGCTTCCTGACTAACGGGCCTGGGTTTGATACACGGGCAGTTGAAAATTATAATTGTAAAATTAAATGAATTGAATTAATCTAATTGAAGGGTTAAGGGCAGTAACATGATAAGACACATTCTGTTAAGAAGTGTCATTTATTAGAGTATTTTTATTATATACAACTTTCCTGATTAGAGGATTGCCTCAAGGACAAAGTGATACAGACAACTAATTTCCGAAATTGATTAAATACATTTTGTAATTACATTTAAAAAATCAAATTGTAATTGAAGTATACATACTATAATGTAGAAAATTTCTAAGATGGTTTCTTAAAATTGTAATTGATCCTCTAATGGCAGCGATGGTAATTTTAGAAAAATACACTCTGTCCAAATCTAAGAAATTCCAAAATTTAGCTAAGAATCCTGGTATAGTACCTCTTACCCCGTTCATCAATCCTGTGACAGTTATACTATCTAATTGGTATTTATCTTTGTAATAGTCAATTATTGGCTCATATATGGCTTTCTTTTCACAGTCAACTTCCTCAGGTTGACCACTATGAGTCTCAAAACGGATTATGGGATCTAATATCATACCAATTTTAGGAGATGGTCTAAATGCAAAAATATCTATTCGTCTGTTACTTTCATTAGTGGCCACACCATAAGCTTCCTCATAAACTGTGTATCCATACTCTCGCAAGGCTTCTGCCATCATATTTCAAATTATGTGGTGCCGACTGTTTCTCAGTGATTCTCCAAACGGACAAGCCCCAAGGATGTAGCTGATAATTTAAAAAAAAAAACTAAATAAAAATATAAAATAAGATAAAGTGAAAGTACAATATATTCTAATCTTAATAATGTGCAAGGGTTTCGTGCTCTCTGCGACAACGTCTACAGAGGGTATCGTCCCTAGACCTGTCCGCCAAAGAACGCAGCACCAATACATTGGCTTGCATTTTAATCGCTTCTCTCTATTCGGAACAAGACAATCCCTGATGATCACGAATCCATTGATTTGCTGGTGTATATTCATTGTAGAGAACAACGCCTTTTCCTTTATGAGGAAGTTCACTCCAGAGAACTGCTTCTTTGTCTCTTAGTTGTTTCCTGAGTTTCCTTGTATCTGGTAGAAGTCTTCGAGTGTTAATATTGACGTCACTAGGTTCAATGTTAAGGTCTCTCACACATTGTAAACTTTCCTCTTTTAGGTTTCGGAGAGTAGTAATATATGTATTATTTTCTTGGTAAAGAATATGGAAAATGTTTATATGCTGTAATTTTGTATTAAAATATCCATAATATAATGTGTAAGTGTGCCAGTGATGAGTTAAAACATATAGACACACAATGTATTAGATAAAGAAGTGAAGATATTAGAAATGAGCTAAATATCTTTAAACTCTTAGATAGAATAAAAGAATCTAGAAAAAAAAAACTGGAAAGAACACTATTATTGATTTCGTACATCTCAATGATGGATAAATCATATTTGAAGAGAAAAATTATACGCTTAGACCGGGACTTGAACCCGGGACCCTTGGTTCTCTAGACCAAGTGCTCTACCAACTGAGCTACCTGAGCAAGTACCGATCTAAACGCAAATCTTTCTCTATATACATTGTAATTCGCGTCCACCAAATGCTATGAAGCCATGCTTCTATCTTGCAAATGGCGGCTCCTTTATTAAGAAGACATATTTGGGAATTATACATTACAGCCAATACGGCTTTTTCCATGTTATTATTATTGATTTCGTACATCTCAATGATGGATAAATCATATTTGAAGAGAATTTGCAAGATAGAAGCATGGCTTCATAGCATTTGGTGACGGGAATTACAATGTATATAGAGAAATATTTGCGTTTAGATCGGTACTTGCTCAGGTAGCTCAGTTGGTAGAGCACTTGGTCTAGAGAACCAAGGGTCCCGGGTTCAAGTCCCGGTCTGAGCGTATAATTTTTCTCTTCAAATATGGAAAGAACATGTTCAAAGAATGGAAGATAATCGCATTCCCAAAATTATACTTAAATACAAACCAAAAGGACGCAGGAATGTTGGTAGACCGAAGAAGAGATGGATCCAACTTTTGAATGAGAATCTATGAGAAAGGAACAAGCCGCTTGGGCTTAATCCGTGATTGTTGATGATGATGATGTATTACGTAACAATTAGTATTTATAATCTTTTGAAACATTAAAATCCTTATATCTTAGAAATAACAATATGTGGTTAATCGTGTTATTGCCCTAAGCCCTTCAATTGCAAAATGTTCAATCTCACGGTCAGGAGGGACAATTATATTTGTTTTATTCGCTAGATTTTGAACCAGATTTTTTCATTAAATTGAAAATCCCTAAGTAGATTTGTTCAGACAGCATGTGGTACTCTCGTTAGCCATTCGTCCGTCGCGTCGGATGGAAATGTTAAGTCTGGCAGCGCCCTTCAATGCTACGTGCTGACACCGGGTTCCAACTTCTCTCTTCATCATCATCCCTCTTACAACACAATTTACACACAGACACATGAAGATACACAACACAACAATACATCACCTACGTGGAGTGGTCTGCCAAAGTGATGCGTAAATTGTAAATAGAACACATTAACCCATTCGCTCCATAATTAAATGTAAATATATTTAATGAAATCGGAATAGAATACGCAGTTTATTTATATTTTCTTTCAAAACACCAAACATGAACAAAAGCACGTTTATTACACTGGTCAACATGATTTTTATCTCATGAGTACCAATAGTTTACTTAATGCAGTTTTTTATCGTGTTTTCAAATATGTATTTCTCCATCACCCACAGTTTTTTTATTTCAATTTCAATTAATGGATTTAAATAATTATTTTTCAAATAAATGTTTTTTCGTCCATTTGTCCATTGTAAAATAAAACGGGGAACACTTTCATCAGGAGATTTCAGCTATGGAAAAGAGATATCAAGGTAAATGGAATAGTATTGTTGGACCATCAAGAGGGATGCTCCACAGGCGAAATATAGCAGAAAATCGTCATTTCTTACTTTCTAGGTGAGTCCGAATGTTCGAATATTGTATAGTTACGAATGTAGAAAATATTGAAGTGTTTGAAATGATAAATTCCTGTCTCCCGGAAACCTTGCGTGATGAAGAAAAGCCGATATCACATTTGAATTCAGGACAAAAAAATACTACCAGAATCACATTTTTTTCTTTCTGAGACAAAAAAAGGTTTCTTTTTTGTTGCTCAGTGTAATTAGTTATAAATATGTTACAATCCTTATTTGACAAAGCTTTTTAATGACAAAGGCCATTAGTGTCACAATTCAAATCTGGGCATGAAGAAGCAAACGAATTTCTCTCAGAGGTCTCTTATTTCAGATTCTAGGTTCTTTTAAATGACTGAAATCTAAGACCTAGTTTTACATTTCTTAGGATTTTAATGTTCTTAAAATCCATAGACACCTGTTGAGTTTGAACCTGCATAGATCGGAACCAGATGAGAGGACAGTAACCGCTAGTTCAGTACGACTAGGTTGCATAATCATTAGTCTTTTCATTGGAGGCCGGAATGAAATGTGGGACGAAATAAGTGTTAATTAAAGAACGCCCTCTCAAGGGATTTACAAAATACTGTAAAACATTATTTAGATTTACCGAGCTTTGCTGATGTTCTGAATTGGCTCTTATAACTTAGACATAGGAAAAATACGTCTTCCGAGGCGATTGGGTTAACGCCATTTATCCTCCCAGCCCGGAATATGAAGATCGAAAAGTAGTGACTTTAGAACACAAACTCACACACTCACACAAACACATACACAGATATTTGCCTTTTATTTCACCTTTTAATTTAACTAGGGCATGTAAATAATTCATAATTACATTTAGTTAGAAATCAAAATAATATATTTGATTAACTATGGGTTTATTGGACTTTATAATTGAATTGTCGAAATAAAATCCAGAATATTGTTTATATCTGTACAATTAAATCCTGATGAAGTGGAAGGTAGGAATTAACGATCTTAACTACATCAGATACAATAAATTACTATTATTATTATTATTATTATTATTATTTTATTATTATTTTATTATTTTATTATTATTATTATTATTATTATTATTATTATTATTATTATTGCAATTATTTAAGTTTTGATGTATAGCTAATACTCTGTTAATATTCTTTCTAGGTAAGTAACAAGAAAAACCTAGAAGAAAAGTAAGAATACCAACATCTGGCAAGGTATGTAAAAGTGGTTTATGACCACTTCAATCCTAAAATTTTATTTTTGCATTTAATTGATTCCATGAGTTCAAAGTAACATGACTTTTGAAATACTTTTTTTTTTTTTGGACATCAAGTTTGGTATTTTTTGTGACTTGGAGAGTTATATATTTTTCCTATTAGATGAGCAAGTTATCAGGTAGGAAAATAACTTAAATTTTTGCAAAAAAAAAATTGAGGCTAATTGGATGTGTGCTGAGTGTTTATCAGTTATGATAAAGTAGATTTCCATTACATTTTTAAGATTAATACAGTGCTACAATCTGATACTTAAAACTATTAAAACGAAAACATTGGGATGAAAAACAGTTATAAACATCACAATAAAAACATCAACATGATCTTGAGTTGTTTACAGAGTGAGGAAAAATAAACGGTTGTTCTATGTCAGGAGTCCACTTGTGAATGATCCAACAGAAAACAAGTGACTGTAGCGTCATGTTAGCCAAAGTAATAATATTAATTTCCACCATTATACATGTATTAGGTGTACTATACATTCATTAATGTATTATTATGCCCTAGCATCACATAATATTCTACACACATTTTGTTTCATTAGGTGAGAAATTGGGCAAGTCAGGGTGAGAAAATTGGCAAGTTAATGTAAATCAGTTTAGTTAACAGTTAATTGTATAATCTGGCCCCCCATATGTTGGATATTCTACCGTACGGTGTGGCCCAAAAGTCGATTGACAAATGGAAGTTCTCTCAATAACAAGAATGTGCTATTTTAGGTACGGTATATTTTTTCTGAAAACAGTGGTAACAATGATTTGACGCCCCTGAACTTCTTTATTTGGGGGTATGTAAAACAACTTGTGTTTCAGACTCAGCCTGCATCACTGGAAAACTTGAAAGACCGAATCAGTAATGTCAGTCGGTATATTTCACCAGATACACTTTCAAATGTGAGTGCTGAATTTCGTGATCGAGTAAGACATTGTCTCCAAGTGGATGGATGTCACTTTGAACATCTTCGTTAGCTCTGAAATGAAACCCACGAGCACGACAATTCAATCAGTATGGTTAGTTTCAACATTTTAACATCAGCCGAAATTCTCCCATTTGTCAACCGCTTTTGGGCCACACGGTATTTAAACAATAACGAATGCATGTGTTCCGTTAAAAATATAACGATTTTATGATAAAATTTTCTCAACTTCTCATTTACTTTTAAGGTATTTATCTCATTCTGACAAAAAAAAATTAACACACACATTGTAACAATAATTTATGCGTTTTTCAGTTTTTTATTTGAAATTTATGAAGATGTACTCCAGGCATGTAGAATCCCCGATTAAATTTGTCATGTATCATATACGATACAAAATCACTGAGGACGATGTTTTAAATAATGATGTCATATGTGAGTCTCTTTATAATATAACTGTTGGCTTTTTTTACATCATAGAAGTCCCTGATTCGATTCCTGTCTTTATCAGATAATTTTGTTTGAATAAACTTATGTACACCGTTGTTGTCCCGGGGTAACGTCGCTTCCTTGTAAACAGGGGGCCTAGGAACGATAGCCGATCGGGTCAGGTTTTCTCGGCGTTTTTTTTATTTTCTGTAAGACTAATGTCAAGAAAATTTATGATCCAACTGGTCCCAGATCATCATCCAGCTATCATAATTATCAATATCAGTATGGATGTGTGAGTGAATGTAAATATTTGCACATCCCGTCAACTGTTCATTGAATTTAAATGACTGCCTCGTTGCGTCGTTCAGGTCGGTTGCGACTTATTCATAAAAATAGCCGGAGCAGAATACAATTATTGTAGCAGTTACAATTAAAATCGTTAACTGAATCAAAGAAGAGTGAATAAACTACAGAACTTTTTAAGTTCTTTACAGAGAACTATGAAGTTTAAATACAAAAAGAACCACGTTGAGTGTATCCCAGTAACGCTGGATTCTAAGAATTTATCATTGTCAAGTTGCAAAAGGTTTGTAGAAAACGCCGTCTAGACTATTACTTGTATAATGATGAAAATAACACAAAAGAAATCATCTCACCTTGGTACCTATTTCATGTGGAACGAAGCGAATGAAAGTCGCTAGACAGGCAGGAAGACATCTCTACAAATAGAACTAAGCTGAATTCATAAAAAAATTGTCATAAGTAATGCCACGAGTGATTTCCAAATTATCGATAAATTCACGACAAACGAAGTGAGGAGTTAATTTATCTAGAGAATTTGGAAATCAAGATTGGCATTTGTTAGGACTATTTAACGAATAAAATTAAGCTGTTTACTCACAAATCATTGTTTAACTATAGTTATTTTAAAATATTTATATATTTAATGTAAACGGCGATGTTTGAAAACAAATTAGAAATGTGAGGTTATGTTCATTCACTGCTGCTTGATCATATTATTTATTGCCAAATAAGATCGTAATATTGTAAGAGTGCACCCAAGTGGAGAAATAATGAAACACATCAAACTATATATCATTATAAATATTATTACGGGTTATTCATTTATTTTTTTAGTAAACAACTCAGTAAAATCAAGGAATCGTTTCATTATTTGCTATATTCAATGTATTTGTTGGAGAAAAATAATGCTTTCACCTGTTCAGAACATTAAAAAGGAAGAGCTTTCTTTATCACAAAAGCAGGAGCTGATAAAGAGAAATCGATAAAGAGCGAGGTGAAATACGACTGTTATTGGTTGTAAAACAAAATTCATTGAAACGTGATTGGTCATTGACTAGCATTTGTGGCAACAAAAATATTACTCATAGAGAGGTAATTTATAATTTTAATAATCATGCTTGAACATCGTTGAGGTTAAAATTATTTGAATTTTAAAAATTGTACCTTATAAAACAGTCGTCCTCATCTATAATAAATTCTGTTATAAACGTCGTTACACTGTTGAAATTCAAGGCCTTCCAAAGACATGCTTCATCATCAGGAATTCTCATGGTACTGAAATTATTTGTATATTTCATACAGAGAGCCTTGGTTGTTGGGTGTGTTCTCATTTAGCATATTTTCATTTTCTGCTTCCTTGAAAATTTTAATCTCTTCCAGGATATTGACTTTTTGTCTACTGTTTTCTTAGGGCATTATTGACATTGTTTTATCTATTTTGTTAATTTAATGTCAATAATTCACAAAGAGGGCAATAGACAAAAATCAATATCGTTGAATAGTTTGAAATTATCAAGAAAACAGAAAATGAAACTATGCTAAATGAGAACTCACCTAACAACCAAAGCCCTCTGTATGAAATATACAAATAATTTCAGTATCATACGAATTCCTGAGGATGAAGCATGTTTTTGAAAGGCCTTGAAATTTAATAGTGCGAAGACGTTTATAACAGAAGTTATTACATTTGAGGACGACTGCTTTATAAGGTAAATATTTTAAAATTGAAATAAAGAGGTGATTGTTTTATTTATAACTGTATCCGGAAGTATGACTAACTCACAGGCAATAGGGAAGTACGTGGCTGAGTGGTCATAAGCACTGAAACATCCCTATCGGGAGCTAATATTTTCCAGATATTCCCTGTATAATTCCCCTCCCTCAAATCATGTTTAATGTTGTTCTCTTATCTCATTCTTGACCTGCCCAATGGGAGCTTTCCTTCTGGTCTTCCTAGAGTAAGTTTCTATGCCGCTCTTTATTTCCGACTATTTAACTCATGTCGCAAATGGTAGTCAATGACCAATCACGTTTCAATGAATTCTGTTTTACACCAATGACAGTCGTGTTTCACCTCGCTCGTTATCGATTTCTCTTTATCAGCTCCTGCTTTTGTGATAAAGAAAGCTCCTCCTTTTTTAATATTCTGAACAGGTTAGACCATTATTTTTCTCCAACAAATACATTGAATATAGCAAATAATGAATAATTTCAGTGATTTTACTCAGTTGTTTATTCAAAATATAAATGATTAACCTATAATGTTGATTATAATAGTTTGATGTGTTTCATTATTTCTCCACTAGAGTGCATTCTTACAATTTTGCGATCCTATTTGGCAATAAATAATATGATCGAGTTGCAGTGAATATATATAACCTCACATTTCTAATTTGTTTTCAAACATCGCCGTTTACATTAAGTATATAACTATTTTAAAACACCGGTAACTATATTCAAATAATTATTTTTTAGTAAAGAACTTAATTTTATTCGTTAAATAGTCCTAACAAATGCCACTCTTGATTTCCAAATTCTCTAGATAAATTCACTCCTCACTTGGTGAGTCGTGAAATTATCGATGATTTGGAAATCACTCGTGGCATTACTTATGATAATTTTAATTTTATTTGCAACGTATCCCTATATATCCATATAAATTACCATTCCATATCCCCCGCAAATAAGGAGCCTTTACTGTAATTACTATATAAAATAATAAAATATAAAAAGTATGTAAAAATAGTGAATGGAATCTGTGAAAGAGAAAATAACTGTACACATGTGGGTTTTTTAAAGTATGACTACTGTTAGAGTGTATTTACTTTATGACGTAGTTCTACGTTGTGTGAAGGAAATGGACAATACTGTAATTCTGTGCACGTATATTTTATATACCGCTACAACGGGTTTATGTGAAATTCGTGTCCAAGCTGAAAATATCAGAAATATTTGAAGTAGAAGATGCACTCACTCTTAATGGATCGAGATGGAGAGGCTATTTAGACTCGAGACAAGCCACCAATAAGGGTTTCCTCTGCACTCAACGACAAAACAGACGAAGGACATGATGTGTGCTACACATTTTAAACTGAGAGAAAGCTTCCGTCCGGTGCTATCTACCGGAAAATGAGAGGTGATTCGTCTCAAAGGACCGCAAGCCTTTTTCTTCTTCTCAGTGACCCCACACAAGATATACGAAGTCCCTTGACATTTGCGAAAACGTGCTAAACACGATCTCCAATCTCACTACAAAGAACAAAATTAATAAAACAACATTTGGATACATAATAAATTTTAAAATATATTTGAGAAGTTTAATATTAAATTAGCACCAAAAAATAACTACAGTTTAAATAAACTAATAAAAACCAACAAAAATGAAAAAAACTGATAAAAATAAAAAGTCAGGAATATATCAAATTAAATGCATGGGTTGTGAAAAGATATATATAGGGAAAACAAAAAGAAACCTAAAAATTAGAACCAAAGAACACATAAGAAATATTAAAAATGGAGAAATTGAAAAATCTGCAGTTGCTGCTCATGTTTGGTCTGAAAAACATAATATAAATTCAGGCACTAAATTATTAAAACAGTTAGAAAATACAAAAGAGCTGACTATTTGGGAAAAAAATTATATTCAGAAGAACAGAAACAGAGTTATGAATTTTGATATTCCGATGGAGGGTGACCTTGTTTGGAGGTTCTTTGGCCAACCACAGGATGGAGCTGACATCGACATCCAGGTGGTGCAACATAATGCAACATAAATAAAACCAGTCTGGGAAAGCTGACGATAAAACAGAATTGTTTTGAAACATGTCCAAGAACAAATCAACATTAATATTGAGGTAAGATGTCCAGACCAAAAATAATATAATTAATATATAGGCCTATAAATAAAACAACTTCTTTAACAAAAGGGAATTCAATTTGTCGAGTCAGTGTTCTGTAAAGTGTGCGACGTTCAAAGCATCAGCACCATAATTTAAATTTCGGATTTTAGATTTTATGCTTAATTAGTTCTTCTTCTCCTCCTCCTTCGTCACGGTTTAGGCTTATTTACTAGCCTGTTCCCGCTCCAAATTGCTGCTATTTCCATCTTTTCTTTGGAGTTCCCAGACTTCTTCTTCCTCGTGGTGAATAGCTGTATGCTGCTTTTGGTATTCTATTCTCAGTCATCCTTCCAAGTGTTCTTTCCAATTTGTTCTGATTTCACTATTGTTGTGTTTAATTCCTCTACTTTTAGTTGTCTTATTTCTGTGTTATGTTTTTCGTCTGTTCTTTGATATCCTGCTATTGGTCTGAGGAATTTAATTATTTCTAAAGGAATAAATAAGGACTGGCATAAAATTATATATATGATATATGGATGCGAAACAAGGCCTCTTAAGTTAAGAGAGGAAAGCAGATTATGAGGATTTGAGAATAAAGTTCTTAACAAACATTTTTGTACCCAAAGAGAGATGAACACAGGTGAATGGAGAAGATTACATAACAGTGAACTGCATGGTCTTTATAAGAAGCCAGATATAATAAGAACAGTTAAGTCTCGTAGACTGCGATGGGCAGGACATGTGGCACATATGGGGAATGAAAGACGTGCGTGGAAGCATCTTGTAGGAAAACCAGAGGAAAAACGCCGAGTTGGTAGACCAAGAATGAGGTGAGGGAATAATATTCGAGTGAGTTGGATTATACAGGGGGGCCATTAGAAAGCATTGGCTCAGGATAGGGATGTATGGAGAGCTTATATCCGCGCGTCCATAAAACTACAGGTTCGATAGAGCCAGTGAGTTAGTTAGGTTTTATGCTTGCTTATTTCTAAAGGATTAAATAAGGACTGGCATAAAATTATATATATATATATATATTATAATTAAATTTTTGACATTGAGAAATGCAAGCTTAATATGACATAAGAAAAATAATTGCCTGGACGGGATTTGAACCCGGACCTCTGGATTGGTATCCCAGCATGCTATACATTACACCACCGGACAAATCCAATACAAACTTTTATCTTCCTTATATATATATATATATATATATATATATATATATATATATATATAATTTTCTCCATTATTACTAGATGTAGCGAGAACTCGGTATTCACTGACATCTGGTAGCCAGCTATAACAAGCAAGCAAATTAAAGAGAATATTTTTAGTTTATAGCAGTGACGCTACATCTAGTAATAATGGAAAATATATATATATATATATATATATATATATATATATAAGAAAGATAAATATTTGTATTGGATTTACCCGATGTTGTAATGGATAGCACGCTGGGGTACCAACCCAGAGGTCCGGATTCAAATCCCGTCCAGGCATTTATTTTTCTTATAAGCTTGCATTGCTCAATGTCAAAATTTTAATTATAACATCGACAAAGCTTTACTGCTATAAAGTAAAAATATTCTCTTTAATTTGCTTGATTGTTATAGTTGGTTACCAATGGCAGTGAATACAGAGTTCTCGCTACATCTAGTATTAATGGACAATGTAATATATATAAGAAATATAATGTTTGTATTGGATTTACCCGATGGTGTAATGGATAGCACGCTAGGGTACCAACCCAGAGGTCCGAGTTCAAATCCTGTCCAGGAATTTATTTTTCTTATCATGACATATACATTAGGCGGTCCTTATTTTCGACTTTTCGTATTTCATTGCGCACACATTCTACTTTTTTTTCCCCTTTGGTTGTAAGAAGGATTGTTGAAATGTTAGATTAGGAACTTGTGCCGCATTGAGCTAGTATAGGCACTTAAAAAGAGACAATGAAAATTAAGTATCTACAAAATAGTAATGAGTTATTGTGTTAACAATTAATGTAATTCAAACAGCTATTTGAATATACATATATATACATATGGGGGCACGCCGTAGCGTAGTGGTTAAGGCACTGAGCTACAAGCCGGAGGGTCGAGGGTTCAAGTCCCGTTGGGGTCAGGATTTTTAAACTGACCCAAACCCTCAGGCGGCACTATGGACCTGGGGTCGACTCAGCCTCTAACAGAAATGAGTACCAGACACTTGTTCTGGGGTAAAGGCGGCCGTCACGCAGGTTTGACAACCCGGCTGACATAAAGTGCCGATTGTCTAGAAAAAGTGGGAGCCTTAACCTCCTACTACCCCAAGGGCCTGTTGTGGCCTGTCGTGGGATAAAAAAAAATATATATATATATATATACACTGATTTATTTCTTTTGTTTAGGACAATAGAAAAACACGTTTTTTTAATATTTATAAATTTGGGTCCAGTGAGGCTCTGTAAATGTCAATATATTGTAATAAAAGTTGATAAGCTATCAAATTGGGCCAAAAGGGGAAAATATAGAGATTTTGCGTTAAGTCAGGCGACATTTTTTATTGCACCCCTAAATAAGGGCCACCATAGTATATGCATTTTTTACGCATCTGTTCTAGTTCAATGCGGCACGATTTCTCATCTTAAATTTCAACAAAATTGACTCTAAATTACTTCTTACAAAGGGGAAAAAATAGAGGGTATGAAGAATGAAATACGAAATGCCTAAAATAAGGACACAAATAAATAAATAAATATATATATATATATATATATATATATATATGGAGATAAAACAGGAAATCTTAGAAAATGGAACGGATTATATTAATGGCTGTAATTAATATACTTATTTAGGGATTAAAATTAACTAAATTCGCTATTAAGAGAACGGTATAAATCAGAAAATAATGAAAGAAAATTAACAAGATTTTTTTTGTTCAATGCCACCATGTTGTCATTTCGACATTCTGGTATTCTCTCCTGGAATGGCGTTATTGTAACCCACTTCTGAGGTTGGGCGCCTGGAAGGCGGAGTTACACTGCCCCGATGATATATATGTAATAGATGATGATGATGGTAATAATGCGCCAGGAGAGACTTAGGGTCGTATGTTAGAACATTACTCTTTACTCAAATTACTTCCAATCACTAGTGAGCTGATTCACCGTGAGCAATTGCTGAGAACGAATTAACGGCCGACATATCGGTCACGCACGAGAGTCGACGTTTTCGTAATATTGGCAACGAATTACCCAGAATTCTCAGCGATAAAACCACTTCCGTTATTTTCGTCTGCTATAGAGGAATGCATTTATGCTTGCATCCCGCAAATAATACCGTATACAAACACGTCTGCGACACGCAATATTACGCCAATTCTCCTGTTCTTCCAGTTGAATTCTTTGGTAGACTCTATCAAATTCCTCTTCTCCGTGTATACCGAAAACATGATCGAAGTCTTCAAGGTCCGACATCTTGGATAAATGTTGGATAAAGCAGCAAAGTACATCGATTACCATCGGTTCCCGTTCGGTTCCCTTCGGGATTTTAATTTGAGTTGCTCATGTAAGGTACCTCCGCAGGTAGCTTACAAATTTAACCAATTATTATCGCATGAACAGATTTCTGAGTAAGCAAATCGTATTAGCATACAACTTGCTCAGCAGAGAAGGCATTTTACTGTCTAATGCGTCCAAACATGCGACCCTTAATCCTAAACTTAATGTATATGTTAATGATGGTTAGATGATGTTCGGGGACCGTTTGGACCTTAAAGTTTCCTGACATTTGTCTTTACATGTGAGGAATGTTAAATGGTATAATATGAGATAAAAATATAACAAAGGATACTAAAATACAAATTAATTTTTTAATCAGTAGAAGTATCATAACATACTGTACAAAGGTGAAAATTGATAACTGAATCAAATTATTAGATTAAATTTACTGTCAACGGAAATTGAATATTTAAGAAGATTAGCTAGGAATTCCAGATTAAACAAATTAAAAAAAAACAGGTAGGAAATTATATAGTAGTTCAAAATTCTATTTTCGACTTCATTAATGATAAATAATTACACCCTAAGTCTGAAGATTTTCAGGCTCGTAAAAAACCACAGGCCTGAACAAAAATTAGATTAGATTAGATTTATTTAGCCTGGTGGAGTTAAGGCCATGAGGCCTTCTCTTCCACTCACCACGACAAACATATATTACATCAGAATATAACAATCACAATTAACTCTAATATTTAATACTAAATAAAAATTTGATCTATAATGCAATCAGTTAATGTTAGTTAAAATTAAGACTAAAACTAATAATAAAGTGTATGCAAGCAAGACATATTAAATTGTCCCTGCCTAATGTTTATAAAAAAAACAAAGAAAAATAATGAGATATAGAAAACTAATTTTACGATTATACAATATTTAAAACAAAACAAAAGAAAATATTTGTTAATCTTAATATTATTTTCATAAATAATTAAATTTATTAATTGTTAAAAGAATACTATCAGTGAGGTGTATAAGTTAGTTTGTTATTAAATAATTCCTTAGTTTGTTTTTGAAGGATGTTATAGTTTGACAGCCTCTGACATAGGGCGGAAGGGAATTCCATGTTTTGGTAAGCGAGACCGTAAACGATAATAATATACAGTGTGACGAGGAGGGATATAAAGGACTATTTAACTCATGCCCCAAATGGAAGTCAATGACCAATCACGTTTGAATGATTTCTGTTTTACAACCAATCAGAGTCGTGTTTCACCAAATATTTATCAGTGTTATAATTACCATATTAAAGAAAGCTCCTCCTTACAATATTGCGTTACTTTTGCAATAAATAGTATGATCTGGTTGCAGTGATAAACAAAAGAAGCAGTAGAAGCGTACCTATCGTTTCTCATTTGTTTTCAAACATCGCCGTTTACATTAAATATATAAATATTTAAAAATAACTATATTTAAATAATGATTTGTGAGTAAACAGCTTAATTTTATTCGTTAAATAGTCCTAACAAATGCCACTCTTGATTTCCAAAATTCTCTAGATAAATTGGAAATCACTCGTGGCATTACTTATGACAATGTGCTGGCTCTGTGGAAAATTTACCGACCATTTGCCATCCAGAAATACCTTAGTTAAGATTTTTAAAATACATTACGAAACTCCGTTGAAGTCACTAAGAAATGTAAAACAGTAAAACAGGTGGCTACTGTTTTACGTTTCTTAAAACTTTAATACCTTAGTTACCGAATAGATGTCTCATCGAGGCGCTAGGCCGACCCCCTATCACTCGCTGACATCTATGCGTAATTGAGTGTAACAAAATTAACTTGGCAAATAAGTTACCGTTAGAGAGCGCACTATTCCCGGTACAGGAAAGGAAAGGACTTAAGAGGAAGAAGAAAAAAACGTCGAAAATATTTTTAAGTATAATTCTCCTTTTAAATGTGTTTTTACGTTAAATAAAATTGTGAATATACACTTACCGGATCTCAATAGAGATATTAAACATTGTTTTAGGGATGTCAAAATTAAAAGAAAAAATATTTATTTACCTAGAAATATGGCCCAAGAAAGTAATAATTATTCGGTTCTAAGTGTTCTATAATACCTCTCATCTTGATGACATGAAAAAAATGGAAGACAAAATAAATATTTTTCAGGAATAACACAAATGTTATTTTAAGACAACGTTGTTGCACTCACGTGTAGATAAACAAAGACGTGATGTTTCCGCCCCGTGTCATGTTCCAGAGCACGAGGGTGACGGTCTCAAAGCAGCCGATATTTCCCACACCCCAACTTTCCATAAACAAAGCCACATGTGCGAAAACATGTGCCGGATGAGGAAGTAAATTATGCTAACCGCTCAACAAAATTCTCATAAATAATGCCACGAGTGATTTCCAATTTATCTAGAGAATTTGGAAATCAAGAGTGGCATTTGTTAGGAATATTTAACGAATAAAATTAATATGTTTACTAAAAAATAATTATTTGAATATAGTTACCGGTGTTTTAAAATATTTATATATTTAATGTAAACGGCGATGTTTGAAAACAAATTAGAAATGTGAGGTTATGTATATTCACTGCAACTCAATCATATTGTTTATTGCCAAATAGGATCGCAATGTTGTAAGAATGCACAATAATGAAACACATCAAACTATTATAATCAACATAATAGGTTAATCATTTATATTTTGAATAAACAACTCAGTAAAATCACTGAATCTATTCATTATTTGCTATATTCAATGTATTTGTTGGAGAAAAATAATGGTCTAACCTGTTCAGAATATTAAAAAAGGAGGAGCTTTCCTTATCACAAAAGCAGGAGCTGATAAAGAGAAATCGATAAAGAGCGAGGTGAAACACGACTGTCATTGGTGTGAAACAGAATTCATTGAAACGTGATTGGTCATTGACTACCATTTGCGACATGAGTTAAATAGTCATGAATAATGTGTTATGAAATCAATTGATCTGAGTCGATTGTGAACATAAGAAAATGTCACTCTTAATCAAATTTACACATATATAAAAATACATGTATATTATACACTTTTTATTAAACTAACACACTGGCTCTATCGAACTCGCAGGTTCTCCTGAGCTAATGTTTTCCAATCATAACCTGTATAATCTACTTCCCTCAAATCATGGATAATGTTATTCTCCCATTTCATTCTTGGTCTACCAACTGAGCGTTTTCCTTCTGGTTTTCCTACAAGAAGCTTCCATGCACCTCTTTCATTCCTCATAACGTGCGACATGTCCTGCCATGGCAAACTACGAAACTTAACTGTTATTATATCTGGCGTCCTATACATATCATGTAGCTTACTATTATGTAGTTTTCTCCATTCACCTGTCTATTTAACTCTTTTTTCCCAAACATTTTATTCTCAAATACTCGTAATCTTGTTTCCTCCCTTATAGTAAGAGTCCATGTTTCGCATCCATATAATATAACTGGGAGAATAACAGTTTTATATATTTTCAGTTTAAAGTTTTTTGAAAGGAGTTGAGACGTCAAGAGTCCCTGTAATGCATAATAGCACGCATTTCCAGAATTGTGTCTATGTTTAATTTATTTGTGCATCTCATTCCTATTTGTGATTATTGTTCCTAGATACTTGAAATCAGCCACTTCTTCAATTACCTTTTTTTTTTAATTAAGGGTAAATTTAGCATTAAAATTTATAAGTGTATTTTTTTAGACACCTTAAACCATTAATCGAAATTAGTTTTTAATAAGTACAGTTTTGCCACCAAACACAAATATTGAGCTGTTCTTCTATGATGAATAAAAAAGTCCGTCACGCAGGAACTTCATAAACTAAGCGAATTCCTCAGCAAGTTCAATTAATGCTTCGATTTTCCTGGTTTACGGAATATATCCTTCTTTGACTATTTAACTCATGACCCAAATGGGAGTCAATGACCAATCACGTTTCAATGAATTTTGTTTTACAACCAATGACAGTCATGTTTCACCTCGATATTTATCGAATTTTGATAATCAGAATAAAGAAAGCTCCTCCGTTTTAATATTCTGAACAAGTCAGAACATTATTTTGCAGTGACTGACTGTCTAACAAATACATTGAATATAGCAAATAATGAACAGATTCCTTCGACCTATACATTTGATAGTTGTGTGTTCAATAATTGTGTTTTTAAATACTGATTTTACTGAGTTGTTTTCGAAAAAATAATAACCTATAATGTGGGTTGTAATATACAGTTTGATGTGTTTCATTTTTTCTCCACTAGGGTGCATTCTTACAATATTGCGATCCTATTTGGCAATAAATAATATGATCAAGTTGCAGTGATGAGTAAATGAAACATAATCAAACATTTCTCATTTGTTTTCAAACATCGCCGTTTACATTAAATATTTTAAAATAACTATATTTAAATAGTGATTTGTGAGTAAACACCTTAATTTTATTCGTTAAATAGTACTAACAAATGCCACTCTTGATTTCCAAATCCTTTACATAAACTGGAAATCACTCGTGGTATTTTAAATTGGCCAAGTAATTTATCATACCAGTTATTTATGTCGAGTTACAGTGAGAAAAGAGCAATATTAAATTTCGGGTTCACTTTTAATAATTGGATTTTGCTGATTTTTGGAGAATTTCTTCCTTGTATTGTTTCAATACTGTAGACCCATATTAAGTTTTGGTGCAAATATCGAAAATGCAGTTTTAATTTATTTTTTCAGTGAAATCCTATTCCCGAAGTTACGATTTTTTAAATTTATTGCTAGATTCCGAGACTGGTTCTGAAAAAATAAATGCTACGCTAGAGCATTAATGGACAAATGTGTAACTTACATTTTTCTCATGGTAATTTTAAGTATCTACTAGGTAGGACCGATGAAGTTATGTAACAAAATGTTTTCAAATATTTTCAAATGAACATCAATAGATTCGTTCCTCCTTAATTCGCTAATAAAAAAGTTAGTAAATAAAGTAATCCCACTACAGGCCTCGGGAGGCCCTTGGGGTAGTAGGAGGTTAAGGCTCCCACTTTTTCTAGACAATCCGCACTTGATGTCAGCCGGGTTGTCAGCTCTGCGTGACGGCCGCCTTTACCCCCAGAACAAGTGTCTGGTACTCAT
This sequence comes from Diploptera punctata, assembly GCA_030220185.1. Taxonomy (NCBI): domain Eukaryota; kingdom Metazoa; phylum Arthropoda; class Insecta; order Blattodea; family Blaberidae; genus Diploptera; species Diploptera punctata. Next base: position 491,833 of record JASPKZ010009380.1, read on the forward strand.
TTCCGTTAGAGGCTGTGTCGACCCCAGGGCCATAGTGCCGCCAGAAGGTTTTGGTCAGTTTAAAAATCCTGACGCCCACCGGGACTTGAATCCTCGACCTTCCGACTTGTTAAATTTAATTTAAAATAGTTGTTATAGTTATATATGTCCACCGCTGTGGTCTCGAGGTAGCGTGCTGCCTTGTCACGCAGCGGGCCTGGGTTCGATCCCCGGTCGGGGTAGTTTTTCTGGGTGAGGTTTTTATCGGGGTTTTTCCTCACCTATAAGACAAATGTCAGGAAAACTTTAAGGCCCAAACGGTCCCCGAAATCATATGGCCATCATCCTTATCATTATCATCCTTATCATTATCATCCTTACCATTATCATTATCATCATCATCCTTCACCGGTGTGGAAAGCAACGGGAAGCCATCACACCTACACAATTCCCTAGTAAAGCTGCAAGCATAGCATGAAAATGCTATGATTGCAGTGAAGGACCTGCCTTCGGGCAGAATTACTATGGATGGATAGTAATATATAATAAGCCTTACCGTTTCATTCATGTACCTATAATATTTTGAATGCAGAATATAATTAAATGTTTCGTCGAAAGCTTTTTTTTTTTTTTTTTTCATATATCCTGTTCATAAAAATAGGATATTTGAAGGGCTATTTTACAAACCTTCATCACAATCTTTACACAGGAGTGTTGAGTAAAACATCTTAATAATTTGACATATATATGGGCCTATATACAATTAGTTAATTATAATTCTGAAACACCTGGAGCACTAGGCCTATTAAGCAAACTTGATACATGTATTACTTAAAATGTGGAAAAGATGCAGTGAGGATAAGAGACCCCTATCTCGCCTATGGACATTAGAAGGTGATGACATTTAAAATAATCGAAAATTACCGGTACTAGAGTTGAATCCTTGGTTTTGGGGTCGATAAGCTGATTGGTGACTCCCGATTGATTATAGGGACACCCAAGGGGGATGGTAAGGGGTTAAAATAAAATGTCTAAAGAGACAGATTCGTGTAGAGTTCATTGTTTTTGGGGTCGCTAAGTTGATTTGGTGATAGTTCCGATTTTCCCCTATATTCATATGAATTAGGGAATGAGAAAGGATAAAAAGAAGTGTCCGAGATTAGTGTCGAATCCATAGTTTCGGAAATTAGTACGATGTTTGGTGACAAGAAGATTGCGATAAATAAATACACGTGCAACGCAGGATAATCAGCTTTACAATTAATTTCATTCTCACTTTATTTAGTTAGGCCTATATATATTTTATGAGTTATATTTTAGAATGTATTTGTAACATTTCCTGTATGCGAAGGTGCTTTAGGTTTATCAATTTTAGGTCATATAATTCATAGATATGGAAATGGGTTTTTAATTCTTATAGAATAGTACAAATTAAAATTTTTTCTGTAATAAAGTGGATTCCTGGACTCTGTGGTGTTCTTGGAAACAAGATTTTGACGTTCTAGCGAAGAAAAGTTCTGGATTCCTCTAACACTACAATTAACCACTAACATGAAGCAAAGAGACTCATTTGGAAATCCATCGTACACTCTCACGATCGAGAAATTTCAACAAGAAAAGCAAACAAAGAAGTGTAGCAATCGCAGAAATCCTTCTCTCAACAGACTGCCTTTTATTTCACCTACACTGCATTTAAATTACACCCTTTGCGTATTCTGTGTTAATTATCAGTGCTGGACATGACCCAATTGTTGTGTTGCAGTGGACTAAAGAAATACTCAAAAGGAGGTAAATATGGGAAGCTAGAAACAAACTGGTAAATAATATTCGTTTATTGTGGGGACCTTAGAGGGATTTTCGGGGTTTTCTCGGAGTTCTTCTGTTTCTCGAATTTCATCCCATACTTACTTACTTACTCACTGGCACTATCGAACCCGAAGATTCATGGCCGCGCGGACATAAGCTCTCCATACATCCCTATCCTGAGCTAATGCTTTCCAATCATTCCCTGTATAATCTACTTCCCTCAAATCATAGTTAATGTTGTTCTCCCACCTCATTCTTGGTCTACCAACTGGGCGTTTTCCCTCTGGCTTTCCTACAAGAAGCTTCCATGCACGTCTTTCATTCCCCATATGCGCAACATGTCCTGCCCATCGCAGTCTACAAGACTTAACTGTTCTTATTATATCTGGCTTCCTATAAAGACCATGTAGTTCATTGTTATGTAGTCGTCTCTATTCACCTGTCTGTTCATCTCTCTTTGGACCAAAAATTTTCATCCCATAGATACTCCATGTTCTCTTCTGTTCCCTTCATGTCATTTTATTATTCATTCATCCATTTCAAATCCCGTTTCTCCGCATTTCATGTTATGTAAAATAGTTTGGTTGGCGTCCTCAGACGTTGAACGTGATTGCAGGGATCTAATAGGTGCCACGGGCCCAACCCAAAAATATCAGTATGATCATGAGAGAAGAACCTGACGTGCCAAATCCGAAAGACTAATTATAAATCACATAACACGGTAGAGAAGATTTCATTCTATTCATCCATAATATACTGGGATAGTACAACAGATAATTCAGGTCGCTGAGCTCAGGGCTGTCTGCCCTCCCTGTCCGAATAAAGAAAGAACATTAATTTAAAGAACCTTCCAATAGAATAAATAAATAAGGACAGAGAAATCTTATATATAAAAATTAACGTTTGTTTGTTTGTATATTTGTTTGTTCGTACTTTATGCACGGTCATACCGTTGATCCAATTGTGATGGGTTTTTTTGCAAAATGTTCAGGAGATTCCCGGGATGAACATAGGCTATAAGAGAGTTGTGACACTCAACTCCTACACCCTTAAAAATCGTCCTTTATAGTGGAAAACGTGAAAAAAGTAGCTTTTTGGAAGCTTAAATGGCTTACGCTGCCTAATCCATAAGATATATACAAAATTAATGTACACAGAATTGAATATCTCAAAACGCTCTACAAAAAAGTCCGCGACAGCATATGTTTATCTTTTACGGATAACTCACAAAAACCATTTTGGTCTTTCATTGATACCAAGAGTCCCTTATCTCTTACGGATAACTCACAAAAACCATTTTGGTCTTTCATTGATACCAAGAGTCCCTTATCTCTTACGGATAACTCACAAAAACCATTTTGGTCTTTCATTGATACCAAGAGTCCCTTATCTCTTACGGATAACTCACAAAAACCATTTTGGTCTTTCATTGATACCAAGAGTCCCTTATCTCTTACGGATAACTCACCGTAACCATTTTTGTCTTTCATTGATACCAAGAGCCTCGCGCCGTAGCCGACTGGTTAAGGCAAGAAGTCTTGGCGCAGAACTACGGGTCTTACGCTGGTTCGAGTCTCTACGGGGGGAAAAAGAAACTGTTTTGACTCACTCTCATCGATTTATTATTTTTTTTTCACTCTAATATAATTGTAATATGACGGTTCTTAACTTATCTGCAAAGGAGAGTACAATTCTAATGTTCATGATTATGTGACGTCATCATTCACACTTCTTGAGCCACAACAGAAGGCTGTAAGAGGTTTTCTTGCGAACTTATTTAATAATATCTAATTATGTCCTAATTTATGAATTTTATGGTAAAAAAGTACCATATTTTTATTGTCCGCCCATGACATGAGAATTGAACGTTCGGGCAGGACAACGTCTGCCGGGTACGCTAGTTATACATAAATGAGAAATCTCTGAAGAGAGACTGTACAGTATTTTAGGTCCTGTGCGGTAGGGGCTAGGAGAATCCAGGAAGGCAACAAATATGCGGAAGAGACTTGCTCTCGATACGTGAATTACACGCATGAGATCCAATTTACGGAAGGACATGGAAATGACCGAAGATATAACAATAGAACAACTTGCATCTAGACCAGGAGCTTTTAAACACTTTTCTGGGATCCTCTTTTCCGCCATAATCTGAACTCGACTCCCCTGTCAACAAAAAATACACGAGTCCCTAACAAAAATAGCATCACTACAGTGAAATATGTTAAATTTATTAATCATTAATGGATAAGCGTGTAATTAACACAAGTGATTGCACTTTTTAATTTACTAAGGGAGCGAATTTATAGGTTCTGAACTTATGAGTGTAACACAGTATAATGAATAAATATTTTTTATCCAATCAACGGAAAATAATTTTATACAGTTTTATAACATAACTTAAACATTTTCTCAATACCTTTTGTGGAATCTAGCAATATACCTTGATATTAGCAAAATACAAATGTTACTTTTGGATTATTCCGATTGAGGGTCTTTCCACTTTTCAGCGGTTGCCCTTTTACCAGCCGGTTGCTGGCCCTTCACATCCACAGGTGTCAATCACAGAGGTAGATGATCAACAGCCAGTGTAGGGGTGACATGTGGTTAGCATGTCGAGTCCCCCAGCCCTTATAGCTGGTTCCTCAACCTGGAGCCGCTACTTATTGTAGCTACCCAATTGCCTCACCGGTCCCATACTGGCCGAAATACCATGAGAAAATGTCTTTCCCCATGGAGACTCGAACCAGCGCAAGTCCCGTAGCTCAGCGCCAAGGCTTCCTACCTTAACCGCTCGGCTACGGCGCGGGACACTTTTGGATTAACGATTTGGAAATAAATAATATCCATTTAGGCCTATATAAATGTTTTATTAACATGTGCTGCTTTCTTAACTTTAAGTACATGAAAATCCTTTCCCAAGTTACTAGCAAGTGTCAATTTGGAAATTCAACAAATACTTAGAATAAAAACTTATGTCGATGGATATGGAATTCTTGAGGAGAGCAGCTAGATGTTCAAAATTAGACAAAATAAGAAATACTGTCATAAGAGAAAAAATGAATATTGATTATTCAATAGTAGATTATATTCGGTATAAGCAATTAAATTAGTATGGGCACGTACGACGAATGCAAGAAGATAGATTACCCAGGAAAACATTGGAATGGTGTCCACCTGGAAGAAGGAGGAGAGGAAGACCTCGAAACTCGTGGATGCAGGAAATAAGAACTGGAATGAGAACATGAGGACTGTAGGACATGGATTGGATGGACAGAGACGAGTGGAGAATAAAAATAAAACTTTAGGCACAGAAAAATGTGTAAACATTATAATTCTGTAGCATATATATATATATATATATATATATATATATAGAGAGAGTATGAGAGAGAGAGAGAGAGAGAGAGAGAGAGAGGAGAGAGAGAGAGAGAGAGAGAATATATAATGTCAGAAATGAGAAATACGGAAAAGTAAAGATTGCCATATTTGAGGAGCATTCACCTTTGTATATCTAATATATAAAAATGAATGTTTGTTTGTTCGTATTTTATGCGCTGACATACCGTTGATTTAGTTGTTATGGGGCTTTTTGCAAAATGTTCAGGATATTCCCGGGATGAACATAGGCCATAAGATAGTTGTGATAGACTAGACTAAGTGTTGGAAGAGCAGGATCACCTTTTATGTACCCATACACGTTCTCCCACGGCCGGTCGAGCGTACACTCAGTTTAACCCGGGTGCAAACTCGGCAGCCAAGCGAATTTCCCTTCCGGCTGCTGTAGGAACTTATTATGCCCTCTTCAGCCCATTGATATATTTTTCGTCGATGTTTGAGCGATATTCCTGCCGCCGGTCGCAGCTAGCAGTAGATTAGGAGGCAAAGATCCAGTGGTCGGACATTAACAAGCCTTGGACAAGATTGATGATCTAAGTAGATGTTCTAGCTTACCAAGAGGAAAACTGCAGCCACCGCGGACGCTTCAACTCCTACATCTTTAAAAACGACAGCTATTGTTGATTTCATTCTCACTGCGGTCCGCCACATTTAAATAACTAACACAAGTTATTACTAATTTTCCACCCGGTCCGTGACTCTGGAAAATACACCAAATGTTTTCTAAGTCCCAAACACGATGATCAAGGTAGCAGAGAAAATAATCAACAGATATCCAAATTGGGAATAATGAGAAACGAGCAATTTGGCTTTCGCACAAAACACAGCACCATTTCACAACTGATGAGACACACAAAACAAATAACCAGAGGGTTCAATGAACGACGGGCCACGGTTGGATTGTACCTGGATATCAAAAATGCATTTGATAAAGTCTGAAAAAACAGAAGGATAGAATACAGACGGCGGAGATGAGGTTCCTAAGACAAGCAAAAGGATGTACAAGACTTGATAGAATAAGAAATGAGGATATAAGAGAAGAATTGAAAGTACAGCCTTTATTGGATAAGGTCACGAATTACAGACAGAAATGGATTGATCATATGGATGGAATGAGTAAGAAGAGATATCCATTGTTAACAAGAAATTATCAAGCAAGATGCATTATGAAGTCGGAACGGGCAATTGCCTAATCCCTGGAGTGATGATGATGATGATAAAGTCTGGCATGACGGCCTTATTCATAAATTAATGGAATATGGCTTCAACAAAGGTATCATACAGCATCTAGCGAATTACCTAGAAGGCAGGACATGCGACATACTAATTAAGGCTAAACATCGTAGCCCCCAGTTGTATGAACCCCATATGATAGGTTGCCTCTTTCGCTCGTATGCACCGTTGAGGACTACCGCGGGAATGTACTCAATCCAGTCCAGCCAAGAGCTAGGTTTCACAGTCCTGGTTGCCCTACCCTGGCTTGTGGGACTGATTAAACCAAACAGCTGCTTCGAGCCACCGTCGATCTGACCACGACGATTCCAAAGTTGATGATAACGCTGATACTATCTTGCACAGCTCATTTGATAACTAGGGGAAGATGCGCAGTAACACGCAGCGCAAAAAGAAGGAAGTGGGGGTATGTAGGAGAGAGGACAACGAAAACAGGAATTTGGCACTGTTCTATAAGATCACTGCAGAGGGAAGACACGATGACGTAGTTGTTGCGTAGTATTACGCACCGAAAAGGTGATTTCGGTACAATTGCAGTCCCCTTACTATTGTATGGTAGTGAGATTTGGGTTTTAACTAAAAGAGAAGAGAAGATCATAGAAGCAGCTGAAATGAGATTTCTGATAAGTGTAGCTGGCTTCAAATTTTAGGTAAAAGAAGTGAAGATATCATAAATGAGGTAAGTATTTTTAAACTTTCAGTCAAAATAACACAATCCAGAAAAAAAACTGGAAAGAACGTGTCCAAAGAATTAAAGATGAACGCATACCAAAAGTATACTTAATTACAAACCAAATGGAAGCAGGATTGTCGGTAGATCGAAAAAGAGATGGATTCAACTTTTTATATGAGAATCTATGAGACCGGAAGAAGCCACATGGCTGTTTTGTTGATGATGATCTACTCCGAAATAAGTGAAAATATAAATATTTTCAAATATGTACCGTAGTTATTATAATGCTACGTTTATAATATGATAATTTAACATATAATAAATCTATCTATCTTCGGGTTTTTACAGCTGCTGCCGTCTTCCCGTGCCAAATCTCCAAAGCCTACGGTCTTGGGCATCTTCGATGCTTAGCCCTCTAACTTGCATTACTGTCTTCATGTTTTCCTTCCATGTTAACCTTGGTCTCCCTCTTTTCGTCTTTCTCTCGGATGCCATTCATATAGTTGCTTCGGCCATCGCTCATCTTCCATTCTTAAGACATGTCCTAACCACTTTAATTCCTTCTCCTCAATTCTTTCAATTATGCTTTCTTCTGCTTCCATTATGTTTCTAATTTCCTTATTTGTGACATGCTCTAATCTAGACTTTCTGGCACTTCTCCGTAAATAATCCATTTCTTGAGCTATTAGTCTATTCTTGTAGTACTTATTGATTGTCCATACCTCACTTCCATACATTGCAACAGATTCCACCAATGTTTTACCAATATATTTTTTTGTGTCTTTCCAAATATGCTTGTCCCACCATATGGAATTTAACGATGATATTATTTTGCTACTCAATTCAATTCTATGTTTTATGTTCTCTTTGCCTATACCTTCAATGTTATCCATAATTATTCCCAAATATTTAGTTTGTTTCACTTGCTTTATTTGGATACCTTCTTCCAATATTAAATGTGCTCGTTCATTGCTATTTATTGCAAATAATACTTTAAAAAACTAAAACAACACGCTTTTATTAGAAATCCGAACTAAAAAAAAAGAAAAATAATTTTTAATTTCCAACACGCTTGGGATAAAATTAAAGTGCTCAACAAAAGATCATCTCCAACACAACTAGAATAAAACTAGAGTTATCTAAATAAAATAATTTTACCATCAAAAGCGTGGGGTGCTCTATATCAATTTATATATTTGATAATAAACAGATATTGGTAAAAGTAAAGTATCTAAGAAGAAAATGTAAAAACCATAAAAAGCACCTCACACTTTTGGTGGTAATTTTTTTTGTAGATAACTCTAGTTTTATTCTAGTTGTGTTGTAGATGGTTTTTTTGTTGACCACTTTAATTTTATCCCAAGCGTGTTGGAAATTAAAATTATTTTTCATTTTTTAGTTCGATTTTCTAATAAAGCGATCAAAATGTAAATATCTTTAAATTCGATACTATTGTAGTATGAGCTAAAAGTAATACTCTTCTAAAAAAACGTCCGGTCCGAATTTGAACAAGCGACCTATGGATTACTGAAATTATATACCACTACAGTCCACCGCCCTACCAACCGAGCTCTTATAACGATTGCCTAAAAAGTTTATAAGTCCGCAACCTATTATACCGGTTTTAATTTTTTTTATTTTCTGATGATTCTGGCCAGGATTTTAGAAAACATTTATGAAATTATTGTATTGTCACAGGTACTTTTACAAGTATACAAAGTTTCAAGTCGATCCAATGTTTATAAGTGGGTGAAAATCGTGTTGAAATATTCCGTTACATAGATGGACAGATACATGTCAAGCTAATATAAAGCATGTAAAAATGAATGTTTGTTTGTTTGTACCTTATGCGCGGCCATACAGTTGATCCGATTGTAATGGGGTTTTTTGCAAAATGTTCACGAGATTCCCGGGAGGAACATAGGTTATAAGAGAGTTAATATACTCAACACCTGCAACCTTTGTAGTGAAAAACGTTAAAAAGTTACTTTTTTACCCTTAAATGACTTACGCTGCCTGAACCATAACAAATACGCAAAATTAACATACATAGAATTGAATATCTTAGAAAACTCTACAAAAAAGTCCGCGACAGCATATGTTTATATTTTAAGGATAACTCAAATAAGCATTTTTGTCTTTCATTGATACCAAGAAGATCAGAGTAAGTAGGTTCCCGGGCAAGCATAGCAGCTCACGGCGGGTATTCTTTTATGGATAACTCAAAATAACGAATTTTGTCTTTCAGCTCATTTATGCCAAGTAGGCCTACATCGAAACGCGTAGATTCCCAGGCAACGCCGGATAATCAGCACGGGGTATCTAAAAATAATAACGATATAAATTTATATTTATTTTTCCTTTTACTTATTCAACTAAATGCAAAAAGACTCGTTATCATTTATTTAGGTGTAGCAGGGCATGCCGGGTATTAGCTAGTGATTAAATAAAATAATGGAGATACAATATTAAGGATTTTATCTGAAACTTATTTAATAATCAGCTAGTCAAATAAAGTTTAACTATCAAGACACACAAAGACTTTGCTGAATTGACGTACTATTTGTCATCCATTGTGAAATCAAGGGATACATCTGTTCGTGGAGTGAACCTCGCTTCTATATATTGAATCAATTTGTCCCCTTTAAAGAGTCTGGTTCTCTGAATATAGCTGTCATAATCCTTTTTATGGGTTTTCATGTTTACTGGAAATATAAATAAAGCTTTGCATATGTGGGTCACGACTGGATTATATACTGTTTAGAATTCGCTACACAAAAAAGCCAATAATTATTCAATCATGTAATATCACATTCCTGAATAAACATGACAGTCCGTAGATGAATGCACCTACTAAATGTAAGAAAAAAATAATTAAAATTAGTTATTCTCTTGTCTATTTCAATTGTCAAAATAGTATATTACGATGCGAAGTTAGGAAGTGGTTTTTACATAATGGAGGAAAATGTTTATAAACCGAGCGAAAGCGAGGTTTTTAATTTCCGAGATTCTATAAAACACTTCACAAACGTGCGTTGTACATTATTTTTTGCACGATAGTATTTTCAAAATAATAAATAATAGTAAAATAATATATTTGTTGGAAATATTTGTGTTCATTATAGACAATTGACTAACGTTAACAGTGTGGTCAATGGTTATTAGTTGAAACTACAGGAGGCCGTGAGGCCATTTAGTGATAAAATGGCGGCAAGTATTTATTGTTTTATATTGTTTCAAATAAAGTTCAGTTCATTTAAAATGCAGTGATTCGTTTCGTGTAATGTACATTAACACTACCTTTTGGATATATTTTTGTATATACATTGCACGTAGTATACATAAAGGGCAGTGGCTTTACTTCCCACACGTGGTTTATAAAATAGGCCTATGTAATATTGCGGTTTGTTATTTATGTTGGCAACCCCGAAATGTAGGAAGTTGAACTTTTAATCATGGTCGCCATTGCTATAGTATGACAAAACGCACTATAGCGCAAAAAAAAAAATTTATAGCAGTGCTGCATAACATTATTTTTTTACGGGGAGAGTTTATGACATATGTATTTAGAAATCCCTATTCGATTCACTGCTGTTCACTGTTCAATTCTTTCGTACATGATTAGACTCCGAATTCAATTCGAATTCGCCCGAGCCATGGTCGAGATTTAAAACCCCTACTCCGCCGAGAATCGGACCAGAGTCGCTGGAGTGGAAATTATGAACTCTACCGACTAATCCATGGCAACGGACAAGGTTTCAAACATCTGAATGTAAAAACAAATTAATATATTGTCGATATATGTAACCACAGAAAAAAAATATACTTTTCTTTTTATTCTTTCTAGGACACACAGTAATAAATTCTACGCATTAATTATTATTTTTCAAGAATATGTTGAGGATCAGACAGCTGATGAAACGATTGGACTTTTCACTGTGCCCTATATAAATGAATAAGTATTTCTACTCTTACAAATTAAACTATTGATCCAAAAGTCATTATATGAATTGGTCTTCCCACCATTACAACACTGGCCGATATACGAAGGCATTAATGACAATAAATTGTTGGGAATAAATTATAAAAGCTCTCATATAAAGAAGTTAATAGTTTGACGAAATAAAAGTATATATATCGTTTTATTTCAGTCGAATTTATAATAGTTTTAACATCTGCAGGAGATAGAATTAAAAAAAAAGATGGAATTATGTTGTAAAATATGGTTACCAACATGTGGAATGTACATATATTTGTATTTTTTGGTAGAAACAAAGTAGAAAAATAAAGAAAAAAATTAGGAATTGAGAAAGAAATAATTAATAAAATATGATATAAGCATTATGGATTTTCCAAACATAATTATGTATCAAGATTAGATCAGGACTGCAAATTTGAAGGAATGTTTGTTAATAGCACCTCCTACGGTGGCTCAGTTGGCCCACTGTTAGCCTGACGCCGTGAAGTACAGTAAAAGCTCCTTATTCGCGGGGGATCTGTACCGCAAATATGCCGCGAATACAGAAACTGCGAATATGGAATGGTAATTTGTATGGGTGTATAAGGGATACGTTCCAAGGTACCAAAATAAAATTAAAATTATCAAAATAAAATCAATTAATGAGAGATTTTGAACAATTTCCATTAATTATTACTGTCGGACTTGGGCAAGGGCTTAAAGAACTTAGTATTTTTTTGTCCCGTTTTGCCGCTTTTAAAAGGTCTTCCAATTCAGATTGATATTCAGGTCTGAATTCAGCGATATAATTCCTTACTTTGTCTTCGGATTTCTTGATGAATCGTACAGTTTATTCATTAGCACTGAAACAGCGTGATATAGACGCAAACGACTCGCCAACGCATAAACGGTAAGGCATTTTTATTTTTACTTTAAGCGGCAACACCACATTTTTCCGCTTAAAAACTAAATTTCTTTCTTTTTACTCTATATTATAAATTGGAAACAAAACTGAAGAGACATGTGTTATTCAATCAAAATTATTGCAACGAATGACAAATTGAAATACTAAAACACCGATCGTCTCGAAGGCGGCATTTATCAACGGACATAGCGGCACGTGAAATATGACGGTGGTGGCTTTTAACAACGAACTTTTAGGCTTAATGACAATAAGGTTTCTTTTATTTTGATATTAATTTGTCCATTTGGTTCGAATCACTCTTTGTAAAAGCTGCCTTGGCACGTGCCTGCAGTAAAAATAAAATTGCCGATGCGTTAATAAAGGATACCTAATTCTTCTAATATACCGATTGGGTCCGCGAATACAGGAACCGTGTCGCAAATTTTTAATCCGCGAATAAGGAGCTTTTACTGTATGAAGGCGAACAATTCCGCTGTTTAGACGAGCACTTTTACATAACCTAACTTATTGTAGTTAATCTAACTATTTAAAGTAACTTTCGTAACTTAAGCTAACTTATGATCTGAATGTTAATTTGCCATAGGAATTAGTTAATATGTGTGTGAGTGTGAGCCAGATGTAATAAGAACAGTTAAGTCTCGTAGACTACGATGGGCAGGACATGTGGCACGAATGGGGAAGCTTCTTGTAGGAAAACCAGTTGGTAGACCACGAATGAGGTGGGAGAATAACATTAACTATGATTTGAGGGAAGTAGATTATACAGGGACTGATTGGAAAACTTAGGCTCAGGATAGGGCTATATGGAGAGCTTATGTCCTCGCGACCATGAACCTACGGGTTCGATAGTGCCAGTGAGTTAGTTAGTTAGTGTGTGAGTGTGAGTGTGTTTGTGTGTGTATGTATGTGGTTGTGTGGGACGGAAAATAATTTATTACCAACCTAACATCTTAAAACTGCCCAGAAAATTTTTATGGTTATTTCATGAGTGGGACCATGTCATGGTCAGAATTTTGACCACAGTTCATGAGGTCCCCGGTTCGAAACCACGTCAAACAACAGACATTTTTCCTTAAAGGAAAATGTTAGAATTTAGGTTACTTTTAGGTATAAAGACTCTCCTGGTACTTCATTATCGTTTATCGCTCTCATATTATCGATGTAACAACCTCAGAAATTGATTACAGTTCCCTCAGTGGCAGGAGAGAGTGTCAAATACCTTAAGGCAGTATAGTGGCATTGGACAAAATAATTAACAATAGTGCAAACACGTTGGGGTATTGATAAATGCAAGGATGTGCACCTATGACAAAGTGTGTCATTGAGCGGTGACGTAATGTCTCCCTCCATTATTCCAATTCTTTCATGAATGATGTAACGATGATGTTTAAATGACGAAATATAAAGTTTCATATATATAATTATGGATCCAATAAAAAAAATATATAACCTAACTAATGGTAATCTATGGGTTTCACTGAACGCTTGGTGAGCTGAATTATTTATGTATGTTTTACAAACTAACAACAACATAGAGCGTTGTAGTAACAAGTATTTGACACTGATCACTACGGAAAGAATTTTGAGGTGCGGCACCTTTCCAAAAATATAGCTGTTTTCATACCAATAGTTCAATAGACTATTTTGGGGGGGGTGAAATTAAACTAAATGAACACAATTGGTTGCACTTTTTTGCACCTTTTCGTGATATTACTACATTGCGCCATTTTCCCCCTCTTTTTTATGCTTCAGCACGTCTTCCTCCCCACTCTTCTCTGCGTGTTTAAAAGATTGAACCTTCTTCTTGAACACCTTTTTAAAATATCAATCAGAAGTAACCATATTAATTAAATATTAAAATATAGACTAATTTATGTAATTTATACCCTAAAAACAATGGTCAATCTGCAGTGTGAAGTCAACAATGGTAAATAATACATATTAAAATATAATTTATGTAAACCACCAGTAATTTATATACCAGCAACAATGGCCAATCTGCAGCTGTGAAGTCAAATTTATATTTCAACAGTGTTGCTGTAACAGTTTAAAATAAGTTCAGTTAATACTGACAATTTTCTATTTACGGACGTGTTGTTGGCTGTGTTTTACTAATCTGAACCACAACGTATTTTTACTAGTATTACAACAGTGTTTTCACGACAATAACATGGCGAATGTTAAGAAGGATAAGTTGTACGCACTTTCAAAAGAATTCAAAACGAAATTTATCGAAACTGATTGCATCATTATTTCATGTTCCGACTGCGAAATAAATATTGTAATAAACTAAAGAACTATGGATTATTTCTTATTGACTCTATAAAGAAGATGCAAAATATATGCATATTATAGAAACTGTGTTCATGTATCTGGTTTAAATCTTAATTCAATTGTTTCAGCAGCACATTTTTTGTACATTTTCGTATGTATTTTCAGAATCTTTTTCCCCCTTTACTACCAACATTTGCATCTTAAAATCCTTTCCCTACTGATCACATAGCAAATGGTTCATTACGTAACAGCGGTACATGGGAGATTAACCGGCCGTGTCTATGATGTTGGTGCCGACCTTTTTAAGGTCATAATCCGTTGTTTAGGTGCTTATCTTAATGTTGGGTTGGAATTTTGTGGAACTATGGAAAATCGTCTTCTTCTAGCTATCTTGTAGATGTTATTGGATGAAGAGAAATTTCTAGTTGGATGTTCTTTAAGTAAAGGTGGTCAACTCCTATGCATAACTTATGTTAGTCGAGAAATTGTTAAGATTCTCCGTCTTAAAAACGTTGTCTTGAGGTTAATAATAATAATAATAATAATAATAATAATAATAATAATAATAATAATAATAATAATAATAATAATAATAATATAATAATAACAGCTTTATTTTACCTGGCAGAGTTAAGGCCTTAAGGCCTTGTCTGCCACTCAACCAGGTTTTAAAAAATACAAAAAAAATAGTCTTACATCTAAATTACAATATACATAAACGATTACATGTTATAAATTCAATACAATTAATATTTATAATGTATTTTGATTTACTCTAAATTTAACTAATTAAATATATAATATGTACAAGGTATATAAAAAAACTAGGAAAAGATTATTAATGACATAGTAAAGAATTAAATAAATAGAGAAAAATTAATTATATAACACGTAACTGTATAAGCGTGACTTAAAGGTGCCAAGTGTGCGGCCACCCCTGATATCTTGAGGAAGGAAATTCCAGGAGCGGCCAGAGGCTACTGTGAAGGAAGTAGAATAAGAGGAAGTGTTATGAAGAGGAATTGTTAGCAGACTGCTATCTTGTGACCTAGTGTCAATATTGTGGTAAGAGGATAACTTCTCAAATCTGGACGCCAGGTAAGTAGGAATGTAGGAATTCAGAAGCTTGAAAAGTAGTGAAAGAGAGTGCAATTTACGTCTGTTCTTCTCCTTTTAAAATTTCAGGACTTGAAGCTGTTAGCTGAATCAAGCTTTTCTCTCACTCTGTTCATTTGCACATCCTAGATAAATATCTCCTAACCAATGACGTTCAAGAAATGAAACTTTTCATGTAATTGGCGCGAAACCATTGCCCCAGATCCTAATTTCATAATTAAAATATAAAATTATGGAATATTCACCTGAAAGGTCCGTCTCCTCAACTTGATTAATTATTTAACTGTAGCGCTTTCGGGACTTGTCCCATCATCGGCAGGATTCAAAACTGGTGTTTCACCGAAGATCTGGTAGAGGGGGTTACATGTATTGGGTTCGTTTTCGTTTATCAGATTGTCGTTGTTGTGAGCTGCTTTCATGATTTCCATCTATTCTAGTACGTTTATCTTCGCTGGATTATTTTCTTTGTGAATTACTGTTAAATAATTGATTAAGTTGAGGAGACGGACCTTTCAGGTGAATATTCCATAATTTTATATTTTAATTTTGAATAATACCTCAAAGGAACACATCATGAATCTTATAAAAAATTCATAATTGCATAGATAAAAAATATAGAGTAATAAATAATAGTTTTAAAGAACTAAAAAAACACGCTTTATTAGAAAACCGAACTAAAAAATTGAAAAATAATTTTAATTTCCAACACGCTTGGGATAAATAATTTTACCATCAAAAGCGTGGGGTGCTGTTTACCAATTAAGATATTTGATAATAAACAGATATTGGTAAAAGTAAAGTCTCTAAGAAGAAAATGTAAAAATCATAAAAGGCACCCCACGCTCTTGATGGTAAAATTATTTATCCCAAGCGTGTTGGAAATTAAAATTATTTTTCAATTTTTTAGTTAGGTTTTCTAATAAAGCGTGTTTTTTTAGTTTTTTAAAACTATTATTTATTATTTATTTTTTAGTTTTAATATTTTACATAATAAGATAAAATGTAAATATCTTTATATTCGATACTATTGTAGTATGAGCTAAAAGTAACACTCTTCTAAAAAAAACCTCCCAGCCGGATTTGAACCAGCGACCTATGGATTACTGAAATTATATACCATTAGAGTTCACCGCTCTAGCATGTGAGCTGTTACAACAATTGACTAAAAAGTCGACAAGTCCGCAACCTATTATACCAGTTTTCATTTTTTTAAATTTTCTGATAATTCTGGCCAGGATTTTAGAAACAAAATATGAAATTATTGTATTGTCACGGATCCTTTACAAGTACACAAAGTTTCAAGTCGATCCAATATTTCTAAGTGGGTGAAAATCGTGTTCAAAAATTCCGTTACATAGATACAAAGACACTTTTTTTTGATTTTCTGATTATTCTGGTCAGGATTTTAGAAAATAAATACGAATTTATTGTATTGTCACATGTCTTTTACAAGTATACAAAGTTTCATGTCGATCCAATGATTTTAAGTGGGCGAAAATCGCGTTAAAAGATTCAGTTACATAGATAGATACAGATCAAGTTAATATAAAGCGTATAAAAAATAGTTAAGATCGCCGTGAAGATCCTTGAATTTCATAAATGTTAAGAAATTATGTTACTTCTGCTTCAAGTTGCTGAGAAATGTTGACGTCTTAAGTGATTTGTGTCACTGCAGAAAGAGAGTACGTTATTACACTCCTTGCTATGTGACAGTTTAGTAAATACTTGTGACAATGTGATGACTCCCACGGATCTACTAAATGACACAAAACTTTGCACAACTCAATTATGTCACGTTTTTATAGATACTCGTCACGTTCTTATCTAACACAATTAACCCTTAAAATCCCAACTAAATGACACAAAACTTTGCACAACTCAATTATGTCACGTTTTTATAGATACTCGTCACGTTCTTATCTAACACAATTAACCATTAAAATCCCAACTAAATGACACAAAACTTTGCACAACTCAATTATGTCACGTTTTTATAGATACTCGTCACGTTCTTATCTAACACAATTAACCCTTAAAATCCCAACTAAATGACACAAAACTTTGCACAACTCAATTATGTCACGTTTTTATAGATACTCGTCACGTTCTTATCTAACACAATTAACCCTTAAAATCCCAACGTTTCCTATAAGATAAATTGGATTAATTTTTTTAAATATTTCCGATAAAACGATAGAAAACGAAAGTGTATAAACTGCTTAAATATGCCTAAAAATTTACAGTGTTAGATTATTTATTTACTACTAGCTACTACCCGGCGTGCGCTGCTGCGCCTAAATAAATTGAAAATTGAGGTTAATTAATTATATGGTATACACTTCGACGAACCAAACATGGCGGCTGCCAGAAAAAAAAATTAAATTTCAATTTTCAGGCAAACCCCCACTTCTAACGGTCGGATTTCGCTGATTTTTTTGGAAAATACTTACCTCGGTTTATTTTCATAGGATCTTTCGAGTTTTGTTGTGAAAAATCGAAAATTGCGATCGGTAGAGCGATTTTTAAACTTTCGTTTCAAGTAAAATCCTACACCTAATGATTTTAGAACATAATAGATAACGGCTAAACACTCGCCGCATCTGAAAATCTGTATATATATATACATTTTCACGAAGATCGGTTGAACGTCTATAAAGGACAGACAGACTGACAACCATGCATTCGTTTGTATATATATGTATCATCATCATCCTTCACGGATTAGGTCTTTGCCTGTTCCGATCTCACATCTGTTCAGCCCAACGCTTTCTTGGTCTTATAATTCCGTCCGGCTTAATCATGTGAGACTTTGAAAGATCGTTTTACGTGGTGGGTTTCCAGCCCGACTTACAATCACCAATCTGGAGGACCGGAGAAGGAACCTTAGAAGGTTGCCTTCTCCTCGGCTGACTAGAGTCCTCTTCCCGGGTTTATTTTCGGAGTTTTCCTTCTCCCACACCCTTACCAGTACTCACACATGGGGTAAAGTGTGTAGGGGCTTTTTGTCATCAGCCATGTCTAGATCCGCCGTATTCATTTAAAGCAGGGCCACGGAACGATTATTTCATCGTTAACAGACAATAGTAAATCGTAATGTTACCATAAAACACAAAACACACATAAAACTTAAAACACAACTTTAATAAAACCTAAACCACGGCCATGTATTAATATAATTTATTTCATTTTACGACGTTTTTGAAATGAATGTGATAAACAAACTATAAAAGTTCGCAAACTCTTTTACCACACGCAAACTCTTTTACCACAAAAACTAAAATATAGTGTGGTGACTCATTTTAACACAAGCAATGTTAAGAATACTCAGTACGCTATATAGGCCTATATGATCCCGAAAGAGTAATATCAGACCGGTCATCTTTAAACAGACGTTGGTTACGCATAAAATCCTATACTACTCACATACTTCATATTGGCAGCATTATATCCTGAGTGTCCACCGCTGTGGTCTCGAGGTAGCGTGCTGCCTTGTCACGCTGCGGGGCCGGGTTCGATCCCCGCCCGGGACAGTTTTTCTGGGTGAGGTTTTTATCGGGGTTTTTGCTCACCTGTAAGACAAATGTCAGGAAAACTTTCAGGCCCAAACGGTCCCCGAAATCATATGACCATCGCAATCATCATCATTCATATTCATCTTATCATCATCATCATCATCATCATTCTTCGGTGTGGAAAGCAACGGGAAGCTACCACACCTTTAATTCCCTAGTAAAGCTGCAAAGCATAGCATAAACATGCTATGATTGCAGTGAAAGACCTGCCTACGGGCAGAATTACTATGGAATATCCTGAGTAATAAAATTGCCAATAATTGGCAATAATCAACAAGAGCTCACGATCATTATTTTATTAATTTAGCTCATATATAATAAGATTTGCTCTATATAGTATTTCAATTAAAACATGTTAATCTATTCAAGCATGTTTGACTTATTTATAATAATTTGCGTTTTTTTCGTAATCACTCAAAGCTCAATCCAAATTTGATAGGGCATTCTAAATGGTGTTTCTCAAGTGAGCATCACAATAATACATTTAGGGTCGCATGTTTGGACGCATTAGACAGTAAAATGCCTTCTCTGCTGAGCAAGTTGTATGCTAATACGATTTTGCTTACTCAGAAATCTGTTCATGCGATAATAATTGGTTAAATTTGTAAGCTACCTGCGGAGGTAGCTTAAATGAGCAACTCAAATTAAAATCCCGAAGGGAACCGAACGGGAACCGATGGTAATCGATGTACTTTGCTGCTTTATCCAACATTTATCCAAGATGTCGGACCTTGAAGACTTCGATCATGTTTCGGTATACACGGAGAAGAGGAATTTGATAGAGTCTACCAAAGAATTCAACTGGAAGAACAGGAGAATCGGCGTAATATTGCGTGTCGCAGACGTGTTTGTATACGGTATTATTTGCGGGATGCAAGCATAAATGCATTCCTCTATAGCAGACGAAAATAACGGAAGTGGTGTTATCGCTGAGAATTCTGGGTAATTCGTTGCCAATATTACGAAAACGTCGACTCTCGTGCATGACCGATAAGTCGGCCGTTAATTCGTTCTCAGCAATTGCTCACGGTGAATCAGCTCACTAGTGATTGGAAGTAATTTGAGTAGAGAGTAATGTTCTAACATACGACCCTTAATGACTTATTTACTCAATGCTATTTATTTAATTAAAGATAACTCATTCAACATAGTACAAAATATAATGTAGGCCCTAGTATAATATCGGCGAAAGGATGGAAGATTTTACGCATTATTTGAAAAATTATGACCGAGTCGGTGAATATTTCAATACATGCGTAAAACACTGTCGTTTCTTGTACCATAATATACACCGTGTCCCATTCAAACCTCGCACATTTTAATTAATCATAACTCTCAAAGTATGCTGAATTATGAAATGAGATTGGTATTCAAATAAAGACAATCTCAACGAATGTTTGTTTTCATTGTTGCAGTTAATTCATCTATCGCATGTTGGACAATAATGACATAAAACAATATGGGGACTCCTCAGCAACGAGCACAAACTGTTTTCTGGTATGCAGAGATGAAGTCAATAATTACAGTGCAAAGAAATTACCGGAGAGAATATAGAGGAAATGCACCTGATGGGAAGACCATCAAGGCATGACTTGAGAAGTTTCTGGTGACTGCAAGCGTAAAAAAAATAATCAGGAGGTGCTCGTACACGTGTATCAGAAGAGATTATTGAAGAAATTAGAGCAGGATTTCAGAGAAGTCCACAAAAATCAATTCGCCAAGCTTCCCGGCAGTTCAATGTGCCGAGATCAACTGTGCATCGAGTGCTTCATAAGCGCCTTTGTTTGTACCCCTACAAGGTGCAAATTGTTCAACAAATAAAGCCAGATGACAGGCCACGACGACAGGCATTCGCTATTGAAATGCTGGATGACATTGACAAGGACCGTCAATTTCTCTGACGAGACAACGTTCCATGTATCAGGATGTGTTAATCGGCACAATGCAAGGATATGGGGTACGCAAAATCCACACGTCTACCGTGAACACGTCCGGGATATCCCAATAGTAAACGTTTGGAGCGGCCTGATGAAGAACAGGATTATAGGTCCTTTTTTCTTCCATGAGAAGTCAATAACTGGTCCGGTATACCAAGACATGTTGGAACTGTTCTTGTACCCCCAAGTAGCTCATCTGCAACCCCAAGTAATCTTTCAGCAAGGTGAAGCCCCACCACACTGGAGCCTGGATGTTCGGAATTCACTCAAATAATCCTTCCCAGATAGGTGGATTGGACGCGGTGGACCAATTTGCTAGCCACCACGTTCGCCAGATATCACTCCACTAGACTTGTTCCTCTGGGGGGGTATGTAAAAGACCGTGTGTTTGCGACTACAGTACAAGATCTTCATGATTTATGAACCCGTATCCTTGCCACAATTGCAACTGTACCAATGGGCATGTTGGACAGAACGTGGCACGAAAATACAACTTGGACAACCCATTAAAGGTAAATAAACAAAGACAAGAAAACCGATTTAGACACGTAAGAGCGCGTGGGCCATAATCAAAACTTAGAAAACAAGCAGGAAACGGCTACTGACCTAAACTAAATTATATAACGAAGTAGACGGATTTCCCAGATTAGAAATATACGAAGACTTATGAAATAGCTGTACTTTTTTAGAAGGGTGTATCTAACTGAATCTTGGTGGAGGTATGTCCTATCAAAAGACGGCAATACCCTTCCTTACATACAGGAAAGTTCCGACAACAATGCGTAATCTAACAATATAATCAAGAACCTGCTTATAATCCTTGCGATCGCAACCTACTATAATAATTATTGTATAAGTGTAATATGCTACGTGTTGTAGTGTGCATTATTAGAAGAATAAATAATGTTTACTAAAACCCGTCTCGCATAGTTTTATGCCGGCCAGTTTATTCGCAATCCCAGAAGAAAAAGAACCTCAGCTCTACCAATATCCAACCTGAGCAAACCAAGTTCTCCTTTGATACGCCTGGCGCCCAAACATCCTTTTATTAACCAGTAACCCTAAACAGAAGAAACCTAACTAAAACCCCTCTTTAAATGTCTCCCAACAGTGGGGCTTTCAACCTAAAATAAACCCAAAAATTATCCCTCGTTAAATGTCACCCAATGTTGGGGCATATTACTACTACTATTAAATAATTACTCTTTAAGATGAAATATTGTAAAATGCATGTCAGGCCCACAATACAAGTTTCAATAACCCGTGAGTCTGATGACACCACTTTCGGTCATATTTTAAGTTTCTCCACTCGTTATTAACCTTTAAAATAGCAAGACATTAATTTCTCGTGTCAGTTATTTAAATGTAGCGGACCGCAGTGAAAGCGAAGACATACAAAATTGTATTAGGTGTATTGTGTATTTAGACACACATTTAAGTAATTTCTACTCGATCGTTTTCTTCTGATTTATTAAATAATATCAAACAAACAAATTTATGCATCCTATAGGATACATTGCCAATTTAAGGGTAAAGCTTTACATTTGTAACTTGTATCTTAAATATCTACACACTTTTACATGATTTTATTTTCATTGCGGCCTGACATAATGATTATAATCTGATATATAAAAAAATAATGTTTGTTTGTAAGTTGGTTTGTTTGTACTTTATGCGCGGCCATACCGTTGATCCGATTGTGATGGGACTTTTTGCAAAATGTTCAGGAGATTCCCGGGATGAACATTAGGCTATAAGAGAGTTGTGATACTCAACTCCTACACCCTTAAAAATCGCCCTTTGTAATGAAAACGTGAAAAAAGTAGTTCATTGGACGCTTAAATGGCTTGCGCTGCCCAAACCATAAGAAATACACAAAATTAATGTACACAGAATTGAATATCTCAAAAATCTCTACAAAAAAGTCCGCGACAGCATATGTTTATCTCTTACGGATAACTCACAATAACCATTTTTGTCTTTCATTGATGCCAAGAATATCGAGACAAGTACGTAGATCCCTGTGCAAGCACAGCAGCACATGGTGGGTATTCTTTTACGGATAACTCACAATAACCATTTTTGTCTTTCATTGATGCCAAGAAGATCGAGACAAGTACGTAGATTCCTGTGCAAGCATAGCAGCAGAATATGGCGGGTATTCTTTTACGGATAACTCACAATAACCATTTTTGTCTTTCATTGATGCCAAGAAGATCGAGACAAGTACGTAGATTCCTGTGCAAGCACAGCAGAACATGGCGGGTATTCTTTTACGGATAACTCACAATAACCATTTTTGTCTTTCATTGATGCCAAGAAGATCGAGACAAGTACGTAGATTCCTGTGCAAGCACAGCAGAAGATGGCGGGTATTCTTTTACGGATAACTCACAATAACCATTTTTGTCTTTCATTAATGCCAAGAAGATCGAGACAAGTACGTAGATTCCTGTGCAAGCACAGCAGAACATGGCGGGTATTCTTTTACGGATAACTCACAATAACCATTTTTGTCTTTCATTAATGCCAAGAAGATCGAGACAAGTACGTAGATTCCTGTGCAAGCACAGCAGAATATGGCGGGTATTCTTTTACGGATAACTCACAATAACCATTTTTGTCTTTCATTGATGCCAAGAAGATCGAGACAAGTACGTAGATTCCTGTGCAAGCACAGCAGAACATGGCGGGTATTCTTTTACGGATAACTCACAATAACCATTTTTGTCTTTCATTGATGCCAAGAAGATCGAGACAAGTACGTAGATTCCTGTGCAAGCACAGCAGAACATGGCGGGTATTCTTTTACGGATAACTCACAATAACCATTTTTGTCTTTCATTAATGCCAAGAAGATCGAGACAAGTACGTAGATTCCTGTGCAAGCACAGCAGAACATGGCGGGTATTCTTTTACGGATAACTCACAATAACCATTTTTGTCTTTCATTGATGCCAAGAAGATCGAGACAAGTACGTAGATTCCTGTGCAAGCACAGCAGCACATGGTGGGTATTCTTTTATCGGATAACTCACAATAACCATTTTTGTCTTTCATTGATGCCAAGATGATCGAGACAAGTACGTAGATTCCTGTGCAAGCACAGCAGCACATGGTGGGTATTCTTTTACGGATAACTCACAATAACCATTTTTGTCTTTCATTGATGCCAAGATGATCGAGACAAGTACGTAGATTCCTGTGCAAGCACAGCAGCACATGGCGGGTATTCTTTTACGGATAACTCACAATAACGAATTTTGTCTTTTAGCTCATTTATGCCAAGAAGATCGAGACAAGTAGATTCCCGGGCTACACCCGGTAATCAGTACGGGGAATCTTAAAGTAATTACGATATACATTTATAATTTTTTTTATTATACTTATTCAAGTAATCAAAAGAAGTACATCATTTTTTTTACTTTCAGCTCATTTATGCCAAGAAAATCGGGATGAATAGATTCCCGGACAACGCCGGGTAAACAGCACGGGGCATTTAAAAATAATTACGATATGCATTTTTCCGTTCACTTATTTAACTAAACATAAAACATTAATTTCGTATTTCAGCCCATTTATGTCAAGGATGATCGGGATAAATAAATTCCCGGGCAACATCGGATAATCAGCACGGGAATCTAAAGAACATAAATGTATAATTATTTATACGTTTATAGATAAAGAGGATACACCAGGAAGTGGTATTAAGAACAGAATAAATAAAGGTAGAGCAATAACAGCAATGATGAATGGAGTCTTATGGAACAGACATATAACCAGGAAAAATAAGTTACAAATATATAATTCAATAGTGAGAAGTACTGTCACATATGGAGCTGAAGTTTGGAAATTCAACAAAAACTTAGAACAAGAACTTATGTCGATGGAAATGGATTTCTTGAGGAGAGCAGCAAGATGTTCAAAATTAGACAAAATAAGAAATACTGTCATAAGAGAAAAAATGAATATTGGTTATTCAATAGTAGATTATATACAGTATAAGCAATTATATTGGTATGGGCACGTACGACGAATGCAAGAAGAAAGATTGCCCAGGAAAACATTGGAATGGTGTCCACCTGGAAGAAGGAGGAGAGGAAGACCTCGAAACTCGTGGACGCAGGAAATAAGAACTGGAATGAAAGCAAGGGGACTGGAGGACATGGATTGGATGGAGAGAGACGAGTGGAGAAGAAAAATAAAACTTTAGGCACAGAAAGATGGGTAAACATTAAAATTCTGTATATAAATATTTTTTTTTTCCTTTGACTTATTCAACTAAACATAAAAGCACATTAATTTTCATTTATTTAGGCGTAGCAGCGCACGCCGGGTATTAGCTACTCTCTAATAAAATTATTAGAGAATCCTGACATATTTAAACAACTGCACGAGAAATCAATGTTTTCTCCACTTTAAGGTTAAAGTACAGCGTACATTTGTCCAATATAATTCATTTGGTCGGAGAACTCATTATTTCACATGATATTGACACACGGTTTTAATTAATGGATAGCGCTTCGTATCTGTTCTGTTATTGACAGCTTTGAATATCGCTCATTATATTGTAATCAACTTACATGAACAAGTCAAAATGAGATTTGTTGTGTCTGCTATGAGATTCACGTAGATCATGTTACACAGTACATCAAACTAGCTGATTACCCGACATTGTCTGGATATTTATTTACCCCAATCTTCTTGTCACCAATTAGCTTAGCGACACGAAAACTATGGATTTGGCACCGATCTCGATCATTTTAGACATTTTATGTTTCACACCTTTGGCAAGGGAGTTGAAATTGGATTTAAACGGCAACGGGACTGTCACTATTCATCTCAAGGAACCCGAAAATTACGAATTCGTCACGAATGTCTGTCGTTCTCGATTATTTTTACATATCACCACGTGTCATCCCTTATGACTACTGAAGTAAAATGCCCTTGTCTGGTTAATAAATATGTTTATAATAATGGAAATGGACAGCTAAGGACAAGTGAGGGAAATTTTTATGAGGTGGCAGAATTCAAATACCTAGGAAGAATAATCACAAATAGGAATGAGATGCACAAAGAAATTAAACATAGGCTCAAATCTGTTAATGCGTGCTATTATGCACTACAGAGACTCTTCACTTCCCAACTCCTTTAAAAAAACGTTAAACTGAAAATATATAAAACTATTATTCTACCAGTTATATTATATGGATGCGAAACATGGACTCTTAATTTAAGGGCGGTAAGGAGATTACGAGTATTTGAGAATAAAGTTCTTAGGAACATCTGTCGTTAAGAAGATTGAAAATCAAATGCTTAAATGGTATGGCCATGTACAAAGAATGGAAAATGAAAGATGGCCAAAAAAGATATACTAATGGTCATCCCCTGGAAGAAATAAACGTGGCAGACCAAGATGGAAATGGAAAACCTATGTCAGAACAATAATGGATGATAGGAATTTGGAAGAGGGAGATTGGAATGATAGAGATAAATGGAAACTGAAGACGGCAAACCTATAAGTGGGGGAAAGCCGAAGAAGAAGAAGAAACATTTTTAGACCAAAGAAAGATGAACAGACAGGCGAATGGAGAAGATTACATAACTAAACTACATGGTATTTAAAGGAAGCCAGATGTAATGAGAACAGTTAAGTCTCGTGGACTGCGATGGGCAGGACATGGTGGCAAGAATGGGGAATGAAAGAAGTGCATGGAAGCTTCTTGTATTTAAACTAGAGGGAAATTGCCCAGTTGGTAGACCAAAAATAAGGTGGGAGAAGAACATTAACTATGATTTGAGGGAAGTACATTATACAGGGGATGATTGGAAAACAGTAGCTGAGGATAGGGATGTGTGGAGAGCTTTATGTCCACGCGGCCTTGGACCTACGGGTTCGATAGTGCCAGTGAGTTAGAGTTGGCTTATCAAGAGTTTAAAAACCTGTCCCTAAAAGTCGATTCCCAATAAGGCCTGTGTGGCTGGGGTTTGTGAAAGTACCTACAAAGCGAGATGCTAAAACAAGGTGTTCCACTCCATTTACTGAAAGGGTTAACTGCCTTAGCTCTGCCACCTTAAGAGGTATATTACTCTTTCCCATCATTAATGGAACTCTACATTTTAAGTAGTTTGTTATGAGCCTACCTCTTGGCCCGACACATCAAGTATTCCACTCATGACTCATACTGCTATTTTTAGATTGTGCCCATGGCCGCGAGGACAAGTGACAATCATTCTGCCCCCTAAGTTTGTCACTGAGGCTCGGAGTCATGATTAACCACATTGAGTGCA
This sequence comes from Diploptera punctata, assembly GCA_030220185.1. Taxonomy (NCBI): domain Eukaryota; kingdom Metazoa; phylum Arthropoda; class Insecta; order Blattodea; family Blaberidae; genus Diploptera; species Diploptera punctata. The sequence goes on from JASPKZ010009380.1 coordinate 518,993, forward strand.
ATCTAATAGATCCCTACAACTAGGTATTTTCAACACTTCTGGGTGCTAAACCAAACTATTTTTACCTAACAAGATTTGAATTGAAAGGTATTATAAATGAATGAATGAATGAAAAATGAAATGGCATAAAGAGGATGAGCAAGGGAGTGGAGAGTGTTTGTGCTTTGAAATTCGAGAAACTATAGAACCCAAAAAAAAAAAAAACTCGAAAAATCCTTATGTGGCCCACTAATCCGGTACCACGAACATTCGATCCTGGGATCCCAGTTAGGGCAGGTGCGCGCACTAGCTATGAGTCCACCGAAACAGTTAAAATAAGGTAGAAAAGTATATATAATACAATTTGTATAGGCCGCATTCAGAGTGTGATGCCTGTTATTGTGTTATAGTTATTTAGACAACTAGTTACAAAAGCAGAGGTTTAGTAACGATAATCTCGCAAGTTAGAACACGGCCAAGTTACTAAACCTAATTTTGTAACGAGTTGTCTACAATATTTTATCTACGTTCAGAGAATTTAGTATATGTTGAATATTTAGTACATTTAATGAAAAATATTTTTTGTGAAAGCGTTACAGAAAACAGAATAGGCCTATATGTGTTTGGGAAAGGATGTGGATGACCTCATACTTGAAACAGGGAGCGGTTAAGGTAGGAAGCCTTGGCGCAGAGCTACGGGACTTGCGCTGGTTCGAGTCTCCTTGGGGGAAGAAATTTTCTCATGGTATTTCGGCCAGTATGGGACCGGTGCCCACCCAGCATCGTGAGGCAATTGGGTAGCTACAATAAGTAGCGGCTTCAGGTTGAGGAACCAGCTATAACGGCTGGGGGACTCGACATGCTAACCACATATCACCCCTACACTGGCTGTTGATCATCTACCTCTGTGATTGACACATGTGGATGTGAAGGGCCAGCAGCCGGCTGGTAAAAGGGCAACCGCTGAAAAGTGGAAAGACCCTCAATCGGATCGGAATTTTTTAAATATCTTGGGTCAATAATTACAAGTTTAGGTACCTGTGAGAGAGATGTACAGACTAAAATTGGAATGACAAAAAATGCAACTAAGACATTACATGGAGTAATTTGGAACAAACATATTACAAAGGCAACTAAAATGAAAATTTATAAGAGCATAATACAGAATATTTTGTCATATGGAAGTGAAACTTGGTCTTTGAAGGAATTACAAAAGAATAAAATTAGAACAGTTGAATTTGATTATTTTAGAAGAAGCCTCCAAAAAAAAAACAAGACAGGATAAAATAAGAAATTAATTCCTTTGGAGAGAAATGAATGTCACCACATCTGTTGTTAAGAGGATTCAAAATCAAACGCTTAAATGGTATGGCCATGTACAAAGAATGTAAAATGAAAGATGGCCCAAAAATATATACCAATGGTCACCCCCAGGAAGAAATAAACGTGGCAGACCTAGATGCAAATGGAAAACATACGTCAGAACAATAATGGATGATAGGAATTTGGAAGAGGGAGATTGGAATGATAGAGATAAATGGAAACTGAAGACGGCAAACGTATAAGTGGGGGAAAGCCGAAGAGGAAGAAGAAGAAGAAGAAGAAGAAGAAGAAGAAGAAAGCGTAATGTGGGCTTTGGTGAAAGAAAAAAGAAGACACGATAAATCAACACACATTGTATACTTTTTTGCGCAATAGTGCGTTACAGCAATGGCGACCATGATTGAAAGTACAACTTCCTACATTTCAAGGTTGCCAAACTAAGTAACTATACTGTGATATTACATATTACAAACCTCGTGCGGGAAGTAAACCACTGCCCTTTATGTATATTACGTACAATGTATATACAAAAATGTATTCAAAAAGTAGTATTAATATATATTATACGAAACAAACAACTGTATAATCCCAGAGGAACATGAGATGTTAGCCGACCACGTAGAAGATGGACTCCACTTTTAACTTCGCCGGAACAGGCTGCATAGCCTAAACCTTGTAGTAGAAGAAGAAGAAGAACTGCATTATAAATGAACTGAACTTTATTTCAAAGAATATAAAACAATAAATAGTGCTTGCTCCCATTTTATGACTGATTGGTGTCACGGCCTGCTGTAGTCTCAACTAATAAAATATTGCCCGCACTGTTAACGTTTGTCTACAATGAACGCAAATATTTCCAACAAAGATGATATTATTTTACTATTATTTATTATTTTGAAAACACCATCGCACAAAAAATAATGTACAGCGCTCGACTGTGAAGTGTTTTACAGAATCTCGGAAATTAAAAACCTCGCTATCGCTCGATTTTTAAACATTACCTCGCTTCTGTAAAAAGCCCACTTCCCAACCTCGCATCGTAATATACTATTGGGTGCTAGTTTTATATGTGAATTTAAATTAAAAATGAGCGGATAATGTGATTTTCACGATTCATAAAAAAAACATTTTAAAAGCAGTTGAAGATGCAACTATTAACACGTTCAGTACCGTAAACCAGTTAAGGCGTTTAAAGAGACTATCGTGTATGCGGCCGTCGGTCAGTTAACTCGTTTTAGAGTAGGCGCGAACAAACCGCGTTTATGTTCGGCGCGTAAATATTGTGTTGGCCTAGTATATCTTGGAGATCATAGATGGCATGTAAATGTACAGTTTCTATTCCCGTTTTTTACACGTTTAACCTTGGCGAATCCCCTTTTATTTTTAAAACAAACAACACATGGAATTTGTTCACCCAAACTTGACTCCAGGCTCCAATCACGTCGTATATGTTTCTCGTTATCGCGCTGTTTTTTTTTGCTTGAGTGAAACCATGGCGAATGAAAAATATCTCACTGAAGAAGAATTAGTGAATAGTTTGTATGATGATGATTCAGAAGATGAACTGATTCCTGAATTAGAAGATTCACAAAGTGAAAGTGAAGATGAACTTCCACTTCCTGAATTTGATACGCCGATACCATGTGATGTCAATCACCCAAGTTATTTCACCATCGAATCCTACTAGGATATCTCCTTTAGGTATGTACAAAGTTTGAATTTTGTAGGACTAATAGTTTGTGAATAATGGTCCATTTTCTGAAGTGCCACGAAAAGGGTAACTGGGGTATTTAAATGGTTGTGGCCTGTGGGTTTAAATGCCCTGCTCTGTGCCTGGTACTGAATGTGTTAATATACTTCCACTAATGTCAAGGAAAGTTTGTTTGTATAGTTATACGAAAACATCATTTAAGCCTATTTTACGTTTTGTTGAACCAGTATTTTATGTTTTCATAGCGTATTTTTTTTAGTATTTAAAAGCATAGGTTTTGTTGCCTAGTAACTACGTCACTGATTGTTATAATAGTAGATAAAATAATTACACAACTCATATCGTTGTAAACTGTAAGTTCCTTGATCCGGAAATTTGTTTCCTTTGAAGCGTAATTGATACTGTGAACTAGATTCGCGATCTCTGTATGTAATTGGTAATGCTTGCAAACCAATTAATTAACAAATATTTCATTAGACCAGATAATATGTGGAATACATGAGACGGTATACGGACCAATAGCACTTCCCTCAATTCAACACTTCTCGACAAACATACAAATATTCTACGTAAAAATAGAAAAAGTAATGCAGCTGAGAATATATGGTTCTTTATTAGCAAATTCCGAATGAATAGGAGTTGTTCTCATGAAAACATTTGTGAAAAAACTTTACAAAACTTCACTGATCCTACATGTTAGATGCCCATAATTACGACCACAAACACACACACACACACACACACACACACACACACACACACCACACACACACACACACACACACACACACACACACACACACAAACATTAAGCTTATATCTTCTTCTTCATCATCACGGTTTAGGCTTTTTGCTAGCCTGTTCCGGCTCCAAATTGCTGCTCTTTCTATATATTTTTTGGTCTTCCCAAACTTCTTCTTCCTCTTGGTGAATAGTTGTATGTTGCTTTTGATATTCTGTTCTCAGTCATCCTTGAGTCAGACGATCTGGTAATTATACAGAAGTCAGAGGATGGTTTACAAAGAGCCATTTACATGTTGAATCAATTAGGACTCTATTATAATCTCAAAGTCTCAACTTCAAAATCTAAAATTATGGCTTTTCAGGGCAAAGTGCCAGTCAGAGCAAAAATAGTGATCAATAATGAAATAATAGAACAGATAGCACACTTTAAGTATCTTGGTTCAAATATAACATATAGTTATGATTGGGATATACATAATAAATTAAACCGATATCAAATGATGTGTGGCACCATAAGAAGAACCCTTCCAAAGATTCGAAGAGAAACTCAGTTCAGGTTTTATAAAATTATAGCTGTTCCTGTTCTTTTATATGGATCTGAATCTTGGGTACTTACAAAAAAGATATCTCACATATTCAAGCCACTGAAATGAAATTTTTAAGATCTGTAAAAGGATGTACACGCATGGATAGATTACACAATGTATCAATAAGAAATGAACTGGAGATATTTTCAATAGTTAATAAACTAGAAGAGCACAAATACCAATGGAAAGAACATTTAGACAGAATGGACAATATAAGCTTACCCAAAAAGATCAACACCTACAAATCACATGGGAAAAGATCTGGGACGGCCAAGGAAACGATGAATTTGAGACCGGAACAGGTCACATTGACCTAATCCTGGAAAGGAGGAAGAAGAAGAAAAAGTCATCCTTGCTAAATGTTCTTTTCAGTTTGTTCTGTATTTCTCTATTGTTGTGTTTAATTCCTCTACTTTTAGTTGATGTCTTATTTCTGTGTTGGGTTTTATGTCTGTTCCTTGATATTCTGATATTGGTCTGAGGAATTTCATTCCAGCTGTTTGCATTCTGGCAGATTATTGTGTTGTCACTGTCCATGTTTCGGATGCGTAAGTAATAATAGGAACTGCTATTGTCTTGTATAATTTCATTATAGAGTCGTTCCTGGCTTTATTTTTCAAAGTTCTTTTTAGTGATCCTGTTACACAATAAAAATTATTAACCTTGTTACGAGTATTTATATCTGTTTTCGTTGTGTATGATATTTCGCAACCTAGAAAGTTATATTTTGTCACTTGTTCTATTGGTTTATTTTCTAATATTATCATTATCCGAACTGGTTGAGCGCCCTTGAAGGCCATTGTTTTTTTTTCTGATGATATTTCCATATTATATTTTTTTGATGTTTCGTTTAGTTTATATAGCATTATTTGTATTTCGTCTTTTTTTTTTTTGCTATTAAAATCTGGTAGTCAGCAACAGCTAATGTTTTTATAGTGAGATTTCCTAAGTTAATACCCCCTGTTCTTATTTGTTTTCATGATCTTATCGTCAAAATAAATGTTAAAAAGAGTAATTGATAGTGGACAACCTTGTCCAACTCCTCTTATTATAGTTATTGGTTCCCTTTAATTTATTTTTATTTTTGTTTTTTCATTCATTTCTTTAATTACTGCTATCAAGTGTAGTGAGATTCCTTTATACACGCTTTATATTAGCTTGACCTGTATCTATCTATGTAACGGAATCTTTCAACACGATTTTCACCCATTTAAAAACATTGGATCGACTTGAAACTTTGTATACTTGTAAAGGACCAACGACAATACAATAATTTCATCAATAATATATAATATATAATAGGTTGCGGACTTATCGACTTTTTAGTCCATCTTTGTAAAAAATTAATATTATATCCTCTTGTAGCTCAGTTGGTAGAGCGGTGGACTGTAGTGGTATATAATTTCAATAATCCATAGTTCGCCGGTTCAAATCCGGATTTTTTAGAAGAGTATTACTTTTAGCTCATACTACAATAGTATCGAATTTAAAGATATTTACATTTTTTATCTTATTCTGTAAAATATTAATGTAAATTTTGTAAACTTACCACATTGTAATTTATCCAAAAAATATGAGAAGGATACGATTAACTGTACCAATTTATCTACATTAAAATATTCAAAAATATTATAATAATGTTGGATAATAATTTAAAAAAATATAATTATATTCGTGCCTAGACACTAAATGATCGTAAGCAATTAAATTTTCATGTGATTCCGGTTTATGACAATCAATTAAATTAAAAATAAAAAAATAGTTTAAAGAAACTAAAACAACGCGCTTTATTAGAAAACCAAACTAAAAAATAAAAAATAAGTAATAGTTTAAAAAACTAAAACAACACGCTTTATTAGAAAACCGAAATAAAAAATGAAAAATAATTTAATTTCTAACACGCATGGGACAAAATTAAAGTAGTCAACAAAAAAATCATCTCCAACACATCTAGAATAAAACTAGAATTATCTACAAAAAAAAATAATTTTACCATCAAAAGTGTGGGGTGCTTTTTATGGCTTTACGTTTTCTTCTTAGAGACTTTACTTTTACCAATATCTGTTTATTATCAATTACTTTCTTCTTCTTCACTTAACGGGCTAGTATTTGTTACTTTAAAACATTTGTTTGTAGCAAATAGTCTGAGATCTTGTCCATTTGAGTTCATGTGGTTTTCGCCATATTCTCCTATTATTTTTGGTATTGGTGTTTTTCCAACTCTCGCATTGAAATCTCCAGTTATTATAACATGATCATTCTTATTAATTTTGTCAAAACTTGTTTGTAATTGTTCATAAAATAATTCTGTATCTTGTTTCTGCCTTCTTCGGGAGCATGAACTCCTACAATAATAATTAATAATTCTCTTCAAGGATAATTTTCCCTGAGGTCTGAGCGGGAATCGAACCCGAGACCTCATGAAGTGTAATCAGAAGCTCTTGTCACAAGATCATGAGGCTATCAAACAAAAGGGAAATTGATCTTGAAGAAGATTTTCGGGCTGTAGGCCGTGGTCGTGAGGCTTGTAGTTCCCCGACGTTTCGCCAGAGACTGCGTCTGGCATCCTCAAGGGTTGTCTTGAGACTGGCAATTTTGTCCGCTGTCTGTCTTATTTATACGTTCACCGCAATGTGTTCGTAAGTTGTATCTGCCTTCTGATTGGTCAGCGTTAGGGAAGGCAGATACAACTTACGAACACATCGCGGTGAACGTATAAATAAGACAGACAGCGGACAGAATTGTCAGTCTCAAGACAACCCTTGAGGATGCCAGACGCAGTCTCTGGCGAAACGTCGGGGAACTACAAGCCTCACGACCACGGCCTACAGCCCGAAAATCTTCTTCAAGATCATCATAGCAACTCCGGCCGTGAAAGTCTACGTGAATACAAAAGGGAAATTCTTTCAGTTATACTATATGAATTCTTAGGAAAATGTTTTGACCAAAAGGAAATGAACACGCAGAGGACTTGATAACAGTGAGCTACTTGATCTTTTTAGGACACCATATATGATAAGAAGAGTTAAGTCTCGTAGGAGATATGGCAAAATATGGATTGAAAGAGGGGCATCAGGACTTCTTGTAGGAAAACCTTCAGTTGGTAGACCAAAAATGAGGTGGGATAATAATGTTAACCAAGATTTGAGGCAAGTAGATTATACAGGGGATGATTATTAGTCCAAGATTAGGAATGTATGGAGAGCTTATGTCCTCATGGTCATGAACCTACGGGTTCAATAGTGTCAATGAGTTAATTAGTTATACTACGGGGTGAATCATACATATGGCTATACGTTTGATCGCGTTGTGTCATGAAAATATTACCATTGAAGGAAACATGAAATTACCGTTGGAAAGGCAATTATTCAAATTACAACAATGGAATAAAACAAAACAGTGTAGAACTTACGTCATAAGTCAAAATGGCGTTGAATATGTAATAGCAAATTACAATTGCTGCATGGGCAATAACGTATGCTAATGATCGTGAGGCCGCAAGACGGGCAAGACGTGAGTTTAACGTACCATTGCAGCCGTCGACTGTGGGGAAGTGGAGAAAACGACTGCTGGAAACGGGAAGGATGCAGAAAATCAAACCTCCTGGTGGAAGGCCTCGCATTAGCACGGATGCAGAAACAACGAAGAGAATTGTGGAGGCGTTCGACACTATCCCACAAAAATCAACCCGCCAAGCTGCACGTGAGCAGTGATTTGTTTTGTTTTGTTCTATTGTTGTAATTTCAAGGATTCCCTTTCCAATGATAACATCATATTTCCTTTAACAATAATATTTTCGTCACAAAATGCGATCAAACGTATAGCCATATTTCTGAAAGTTAAGAAATGTGTCGAATTGGATATCAAAGAAGGATATGGAAACTTATTATTGTAGGAAAAGCAGAAGGAAAGTGATCAGTAGGTAGGCCAAAATTAAGTTTAGGTTAACAATCATAATTTGAGACATCCATAGTAATTCGGCCCGAAGGCAGGTCCTTCACTGCAATCATAGCATTTTCATGCTATGCTTGCAGCTTTACTAGGGAATTGTGTAGATGTGGTAGCTTCCGTTGCTTTCCACACCGGTGAAGGATGATGATGATGATGATGATGATGATGATAATGATAAGGATGATCATGATGATGATGGCCATATGATTTCGGGGACCGTTTGGGCCTTAAAGTTTTCCTGACATTTGTCTTACAGCTGAGGAAAAACCCCGATAAAAACCTCACCCAGAAAAACTGCCCCGACCGGGGATCGAACCCGGGCCCGCTGCGTGACAAGGCAGCACGCTACCTCAAGACCACAGCGGTGGACTATATATATATTGAATAAGATTAGAAAATAAACTATTTTGAAGTTTTACAAAGTATTGGCAGTGCCATCTCTTATATATGGATGTGAAACCTGGACATTAACAAAGGCAGATAGTAAACAAATAGAGGCTGCTGAAATGAAGATGTTGAGAGCAATAGCAGGATACCAAAGGACTGATAAAAAGAAAAACGAAGATATAAGAACTGAACTTAATATATTTAATCTCTGTGAAAGAATAAAATATTATCAAAATGCCTACCTTCAGCAAGTATTACGAATGAATGAACAGCGCATACCAAGAAGCATGTATAATTATAAACCAAAAGGGAGAAGAATGTTGGGAAGACCATTGAAAAGATGGAAGAACCAATTCGACCTATAATGAGATCGGAACAGGCCATTGGGCTTAATCCTTGTTGTTGATGATGATGATTCATTATATAGGAAATGATTGGAAAATGTTTTCCGAGGATGGAGATGTATGGAGATCGAGGTCATGAAGGTCTGGGTTTGATAGTGCTAGCGACTTAATTTGATTCGTAACAGCATTTGCATGTTTTAATGTCATTTCGTTTTTTTCTCTGTCTTAAATTTAGGGAAAAGCAGATGTGAATTTTGACAGTATTGTACAAAGAATGTGTTTGTAGAGAGACGATAAAGTGATATTATTCTCTTTGTAACTGCCAGTCCACACAATTAAGGGTCTTTGTCGTTGTGATCCATTATTCCATTAGTGTTCAAGAAGCATTGTGTAATGATTGAGCGAGGAAAATATGAAATGAAGCGGCAAAGAACTTCTGTCAGAGTATTGAGCTCTTTACTAGACGCTCCCTCAATGAAATTTACTTTCCTGCTGTGACTTTCAAGGGTAGGCTATAGACATACAGAATACCAGCACTCGATTTCATCTTCTTCCTTTTCTTCATCGTCCCTCATGCAACATATCCTGATACTCTGAAACCTTGGTTAGGAAGTCAATTTACACTGATTCATCTATACAGCAGCGTTTTAAATAATTTTTTGGGGTATGTCACACATAAGCCTTTCTCAAATTTATATGCCCCCAACGTAATACACACAATAAATAACCCTTAAATTGGTAATATAGGGTCCCAACTCCTTTCAAAAAACGTTAAACTGAAAATATATAAAACTATTATTCTACCAATTATATTATATGGGTGCGAAACATGGACTCTTACTTTAAGGGAGGAAATGAGATTACGAGTATTTGAGAATAAAGTTCATAGGAACATTTTTGGACCAAACAGAGGTGAACAGACAGGTGAATGGAGAAGACTTCATAACACACGGTCTTTATAGGAAGCCTGATATAATAAGAACAGTTAAGTCTCGTAGACTGCGATGGGCGAGTATGGGGAATGAAAGACGTGCATGGAAGCTTCTTGTAGGAAAACCAGAGGGAAAACGCCCAGTTGGTAGACCAATAATGGTGGGAGAACAACATTAACTATGATTTGAGGGAAGTAGATTATACAGGAAATGATTGGAAAACATTAGCTCAGGATAGAGATGTACGGAGAGATTATGTCCGCGCGGCCATGAATCTACGGGTTCGATAGTGGATAAGTAAGGGTATCCTATAAGAATAATTGAATTGGTTCATTAAAATGTTTAACAAAACAGTGGAAAAATTTCGCAATGCAGGAATTAAGTAAACTGAGGGAATCAAGGACCTTGCTGGTTTACAGAATATGTATTTCTTTTGTTAAATTGGAGGAACTCAATTTTTAATACCAGGTAATTTAAAAGTGTCCGACTGCAGTGAAAATAAACCATGCATAACCGTAAGTTATTACATACATATTATACATTATTTACAATTTGGCAACATTTAAATAAAATCTATTGATTTATTTCATTGCTTTATTAAACTATTATATTACTTAAGCTAATATATCTTATAGAATACATTGCCAATGTAAGGGTTAATTAAATTATATGTTATTCATTCCGACAAACAACTCATGTCTGTGGCTAGACAATTTTTAAATTCAGATTTCAGATAAATCCTCACTTATAATGGTCGGATTTAGCTAATTTTTAGAGAATGTCTTCCTATATTTATTTTAATATAACATACCGTGTTTCGTTACGAAATATCATAAATTGCGACTGCTAATGCAAACCTTAAATGTTCGTTTCATGTGAATTCTTATACGCTAAAGGTCCGATTTTACTGGTACACGAAGTTGATCTTACTTTTTTAATACTATTTGCTATGTGCCAAGTTTGGTTTCGATGAAATTAAAATTACGGCCGCTAGAGCGTTAACGGACACACACATATACATATATAGGCCGCGGTGGTCTAGTGATTATGTTCCTTGCCTCTAGTTCCGAGGATCGCGGGTTCAAACCCGATGAATTTTTGGGAATGAAAAATCAATTGGACAAGTTCTCCGGGAGAGACTTTAAGCCGTGAGTTTCGCGTCTGAAATTTTCGGGTTCCTAAAAGATCAGAATGACCGTTATATGTCTAATTCACAGTGTTGGGGTCACTAATATTACTGACCTTAGTCCTAATTACATTTAAGCCCAAGCATCCCTAGCGGGGTAACAAGTAGGAATATTCATAAAGGACCGATATTAGTTGTAGAATTTACCGTAGTTTTTTTCGGTTTCCCTTAAATGAATACTACTCGTACATTCCTTAAATATCTCAGGTCGAGCCCCTCATTTTTTTGGGGACGAGATGACGCCAAAATAGCAGTATTACGTATTAAATCTAAAGCACAAGGAATAGATAATATAACAATAACTCTCCTGCAAAAAATAATAGACATTATTCTCCCAACAATAACCCACATTTTTAATGCCTCTATAATGACCGGGGACTTATTCCAGACTCTGGAAAATGGCTCTAGTCTCGATCCTACAAACAAACCGAAATCAAACACTTCCACAACACTCGATGATTATAGACCAATTAGTATTCTCCCCTGTTTATCTAAAGCACTGGAAACACATAATACACTCACAGTTAACATACTACCGCTCACCACACACATTTCGACTTACTTGATGAACATCAGTCTGGTTTTATAAAACGACATCACACAAGTACTGCACCACTTGACATTTAGAGGACCTAAGAGCCCGCAATGGACAAAAGCAAACTCACCGCAATATGTCCTACTCGAATAACAACAAAGCCTTTGACACAGTAGATATAGACTTAATGCTAGCGAGACTAAAGACACTACATCTGTCGGAAAACTGCCTTGATTGGTTTGCATCTTACCTCACTAATCGTCAGCAATCAGTTTCTATTAATAATCGCATTTCTTCCTGGCGCTTGGTGAGGAAAGGGGTACCTCAAGGCGGCGTCCTTGCTCCTCTTCTCTTCTCGATTTATATTAATGACGTGACCAAGAAACTGCAAAACTGCATGCATCATCTTTACGCCGACGACCTACAGATTTACACACACTTTAGGCCTGACGAAATTAATGAATATATTGACAAAGTAAACACTGACCTCAGGCATATATCTTTATGGTCCAGACAATATGGGCTGAAACTAAATGTAAACAAAACGCAAGCAATAATTATCGGACATCCAAGGCTATTACACCTCATAAACAATGGCAATATGCCGGCTGTCATATTAGATAATGAACAAATTCCTTATACCGACGTCGTTAAAAACTTGGGATTTACTTAGATTCTAATTTAAAATGGCATGAGCAAGTAAAACAAACATCTAAAAGGATCTTCTCCATAATGCATTCCCTAAGCGACTTAAACATTTTCTCTTCCTACAACTCTTAAAAGAATTTTATCCAAACTTTAGTGATGCCGCATTTTGACTACTGTCACGTTTCTACTAACTGACATAAGTGACGGATTGTCGGACAAACTGCAGAGTGTCCATAATATGTGTATCAGATTCATATTTAATGTTCGAAAATACGATCACATTTCTCCATTATTCCACGAATTGTCATGGCTACATCTAAAGAGAGAAGAAAATCGCACTGTCTAAATCTTCTATTTAAGATCCTACATACTCGATTCCTAATTATTTATCATCCCGTTTCCAGTATCTATCCTCAAACCATAACTTAAACACAAGATCACAACATAGTCTCTTACTTAATATACCGCAACATAGGACATCACATCACTCCATGTCATATACCATCTCCACTTCTCGCAACTGGAATTCCCTACCACAAGAAATAAGGGGCTGCCGGACATTGGCATCTTTTAAAAGAAATCTAAATTTATATTTGCTCTAAACTCGACTTCATTATTATCCAGTGTAAGATATATATATTAATTTGTGTTTCCCGTATAATGTATCATATTATTATTATTATTATTATTATTATTATTATTATTATTATTATTATTATCGTATCATTATTGTTATTACCCTATAAAATGTTGTTTGTACATGACATTTACATTGCTACATTTATTGTATCTTTAACTGTTTATAATTAGTATAGTGTATATCTATATTTGTCGAATATTTATTTGTATTTGTGCTGGTTGAGTGGAAGAGAGGGCCTTATGGCCTTAACTCTGCCAGAATAAATAAAGTATTATTATTATTATTATTATTATATTATTATTATTATTATTATTATTAAAGGGGAAAAAATGTCCAAATTGACTGAGAATAGTGTCTAATATATAGTTTTTGGAGTCATTGAACTGATTGCTGCCTTAAAGATTGAATAAATAAAATACGGTGTAACACTATGCAATCAGCCATTTCATCTAGAAAATATGTTTGATTTAAATCTCTAAATTTTATTTATTTATATATAGATTTTCAATGTTTACAGATCTTTCTGTGCCTAAAATTTTATTTTCCTTCTCCACTCGCCTTTATCCATCCACTCCATGTCTTTCACTTATCTTATTCTCAATCCAGTTCTTATTTCTTGCATCCACGAGTTTCGAGGTCTTCCATTCTTTCTTCTTCCAGGTGGACACCATTCCAATATTTTTCTGGGTAACCTTTCTTCTTGTATTCGTCACACAAACCCATACCTATTTAATTGCTTATATTTTATAAAAAAATATCATCAGCATCAGCATCAAAGATTAGACCTGCTGATCTGTTCCGATCTCATGATAGAATTGGTCTGTCCATCTTTTACTGGGTCTTCCAACATTTCTTCGTCCTAGTGGTTTGTAATGAAGAATCTGTTTCGGAATTCTATTGTTATCCATTCTATTGATGTGGTCCATCCATTCATCTCTGTATTGTGTAATTACATCTAATAATTTGAATATATTCAGTTCTCTTCGTATATCCTCACTTTTCCTTTGGTCTATTATTGTATAGCCAGCTAATAATTTATAATTGAATATTTAATATTCATTCTTCCCATAAGACCCGATTCCTTACTTTATTTCAATTTTAAACATCTTTAAATATGTCTATATAATATTATTTTCCTGGTCTTTGTCTTTCAGGTAGCTCCACAAACGAGGAAGGTTTAAAAAAATCCGTCGCGCAGGAACAGTGGAGTGAATCCTTTAATAAGACGAAAATGTTCTCAGAGTTTGCTAATTTACCGCATATACCGTATATTGCTTTTGTTACTTAAATTCCACGTTTCCAATCTGGTTGCGAGAAAACACACATAGCAGTCACTAGAATTATTTTTAAATTTAGATTTTTAGATAAATCCCCAGTCCTAATGGATGCAATTCACTGATGTTTGAAAACAACTATATCGCTTTATTTCATTGGTATATATCAATAATAATAATAATAATAATAATAATAATAATGCTTTATTTATTCTGGCAGAGTTAAGGCCATAATGCCTTCTCTTCCACTCAACCAGCATAAATACAAATACATATTTGACAAATATAGATATACACTATACTAATTATAAACAGTTAAAGATACATTAGATGTAGCAATGTAAATTTCATGTACAAACAACATTTTATAGGATAATAACAATAATAATAATTACGATAATAATATAATAATAATAATAATAATAATAATAATAATAATAATAATAATAATAATAATACAAATATGATAAATTATACGAGAAACACCAATTAATATATATATATATATATATATATATACCTTACACTGGGTAAAAATGTAGTCGAGTTTAGGAGCAAATATAAATTTAGACTTCTTTTAAAAGTTGCCAATGTCCGGCAGCCCCTTATTTCTTGTGGTAGGGAATTCCAGTTGCGAGAAGTGAAGATGGTATATGACATGGAGTGATATGATGTCCTATGTTGCGGTATATTAAGCAAGAGATTATGTTGTGATCTTGTGTTAAGTTACGGTTTGAGGATAGATACTGGAAACGGGATGATACATAATTCGTTGCGGAAAAGGGAAAATTGTAGTAGCCAGAATTATTTTCACATTTTTGTTTCAGATAAAGCCCTTCTTCAATGGATCCAATTTTATCTGTTAACGAATTCTTTTGTTAATTGATTGTCATGTACCGAGTTTGATTACGAAAAAAAATTGCAGCTGCTATACCGTTAACAGACTTCACACAACTTTTTTAATTATGTAGAGGAAGTTTGGTAATGTGGATCCTTCGGTTTGAGTGGATCCTGTTAATATCTTCTTTAATTGGTGCTGCCCTCGAACGGAAAATATTTTAACATCGTCCCCTCATCAACTTTGACGTAATTACGGCCAGTTTCTTTTATTCTTTGTGCCAAGAAGGGTTTATTTGTGCTATTTATAAAATGACTATTTTAAAAATGTTCAAGCTAATAATTAGTTCTTAATTTCTGCTGTTGAATATTATAGATGTTGAAAAAAGTCCTAAATATATTATATTAGGATATATAGATGCTGTTTTGATATACTGACGGGTTTGGTTTGATATTATGTGACATGGCGCTGTATAAAATAATTAAACATAACAAAGGAATTCGGTAAATGTGGACCCTCCATGAGGAGGTTAGAGTGGACGTGGGTCCACTTTACACGAATACATATATTTTTTCAATGAGGATGATATCTGTAAAATCCATGCACTTAATTAATTTTATTTAATATTCTTGTAATTTTACTAAACCCAAAGACCGTCGCTTTCTGCAGTTGAATGACGTGTGAATGTTATAGATAACAGTAATTTTTCAAAACACTAAATACATATGAACGATTTTTAATTATGATCCGCCATAAATACTTTCAGATTAATTTATGTCTGTCTGTATAAAGTAATATAGTAAATAAACTTAAAAATGTCCCGCGCCGTAGCCGAGCGGTTAAGGTAGGAAGCCTTGGCGCAGAGCTACGGGACTTGCGCTGGTTCGAGTCTCCATGGGTGAAGAAATTTTCACATGGTATTTCGGCCAGTATGGGACCGGTGCCCACTCAGCATCGTGAGGCAATTGGGTAGCTACAATAAGTAGCGGCTCCAGGTTGAGGAACCAGCTATAACGGCTGGGGGACTCGACATGCTAACCACATGTCACCCCTACACTGGCTGTTGATCATCTACCTCTGTGATTGACACATGTGGACGTGAAGGGCCAGCAGCCGGCTGGTAAAAGGGCAACCGCTGAAAAGTGGAAAGACCCTCAATCGGATCGGAACTTAAAAATTAGACCAAAAGCAAAGGTGGATTCTGGGGTCCAATTTACCCGAATATGGCGGTTAAAGTGGACCTTCTTAATGATTAAAAAGTGTATAAATCATGAAGATGTTCCATTTTTGGAATAAAATAACAATGCTATTTCGTGGTTATAACACTAATGATAATCATAAGTAATGCCACGAGTGATCTCCCAAATTATCGATAAATTCACGACTCACGAAGTGAAGAGTGAATTTATCTAGAGAATTTGGAAATCAAGAGTGGCATTTGTTAGGACTATTTAACGAATAAAATTAAGCTGTTTACTCACAAATCATTATTTAACTATAGTTATTTTAAAATATTTATATATTTAATGTAAACGGCGATGTTTGAAAACAAATGAGAAGCGATAGGTACGCTTCATCTGCTTCTTTTGTTTATCACTGCAACCAGATCATACTATTTATTGCCAAAGGATCGTAATATTGTAAAAATGCACCCTAGTGGAGAAATTTATAACCAACATTATAGGTATTAATTAATTTCTGATGTCCTATGATGTAAATATGTTAATTATATTTTTCTGCAACGTCATTTCCTGGAAAATAATTAGTTTAAGAAAGTGCAAACAGTGATTTCTTTTTTTTTTTGTGGTATAATCAATTGTTACAAATGTTTTTATATTATGTCTCGTATGCGCTTTCTGCTGACATTCATGCACTATATATACAATCTGGTAGCCGTATTTCTTATAAATAATGCTATGACCTATTCAGAACGTTAAAAAGGATGTGCTTTCTTTAATATGATAAACTTTAGTTGATAAATTCGAGGCGAAACACGACTGTGATAGGTTGTAAATAAAAAATCATTGAAATGTGATTGGTCATTGACTCCCATTTGGGGCATGAGTTAAATAGTAATTAAACAAAATACAACTCGATTAATTAAAAGAAGAAAAACAAATTCAAAATAGGGGTCCGCATTACCCGAAGTTCCAATATACCCATATTTTCTTCATGAGAACAACCTAAAAAGCGCTAACCTTCCGAATTAGTTAAAATAATGTTTATTTCTTTGAGTAGTACTATTATATTTAGAGTAGTAGACGGGACATATGAAAAAAACGGGTATTACCTCGGAAACTGCAGGTTTAATTGGAATGAGAGTGTCCTTAGTCCTCATCTGGACTTCAAGTTACCTGCCTCCTCAATGTCATCAATATCGGTTCCGTACTTTATCCATCAAGATACAAGAAACAATAGTATATTACAGTACGATGTTGCGAAGTGGTTTTTACAGAAGTGGGGAAAATGTTTAAAACCGAGCGATAGCGAGGTTTTTATTTTCCAAGATTCTGTAAAACACTTCAAAAACAAGCGTTGTACATTTTTTTTTGCGCGATGGTATCTTCAAAATAGTAAATGACAATAAAATAATAACATATTTGTTAGAAATATTTGCGTTCATTATAAACATCTGACTAACGTTAACAGTGTGGGCAATGTTTATTAGTTGAAACTACAGCAGGCCGTGACACAAACCGATGAAAAGATGGCGGCAAGTATGTATTTATTGTTTTATATTGTTTCAAATAAAGTTCAGTTCATTTAAAATGCAGTGATTTGTTTCGTATAATGTATATTAACTCTACCTTTTGGGTATATTTTGTATGTACATTCTATATAGCATACATAGAGGGCAGTGGTTTTACTTCCCACACGTCGTTTGTAATATGTAATATACAATATAGTTATTTGGGTTGGCAACCCCGTAATGTAAGAAGTTGAACTTTAAATCATGGTAGCCATTGCTAAAACACGACAAAACGCGCTATCGCGCAAAAATTCAATTTCGCATTTATAATACAGGGTTTACCAAAATATGGATCTATCTGTCTATAGTGTTCAGTCCTAGGGCACGTATTTCACTACAATCATAGTATTTTCATGCTATACTTTGCAGCTTTACTAGAAAATTATATGTGGTAGGTCCACCGATGTGGTCTCGAGGTAGCGTGCTGCCTTGTCACGCAGCGGGCCCGGGTTCGATCCCCGGTCGGGGCAGATTTCTGGGTGAGGTTTTTATCGGGTTTTTTCTCACCTGTAAGACAAATGTCAGGAAAACTTTAAGGCCCAAACGGTCCCCCAAATCATATGACCATCATCATCATCATAATCATCATCATCCTTCACCGGTATGGAAAGCAACGGGAAGCTACCACACCTACAAATCCCTAGTAAAGCTGAAAGCATAGCATGAAAATGCTATGATTGCAGTAAAGGACCTTCCTTCGGGCAGAATTACTATGGATGGATGGATGGATGGATGGATGGATATGTATGTGGTAGCTTCCCGTTACTTTCCACCACCGGTGAACGATTATGATGACTATTTAACTCATGCCCCAAATGGGAGTCAATGACCAATCACGTTTCAATGATTTCTGTTTTACAACCAATCAGAGTCGTATTTCACCAAATATTTATCAGTGTTATGATTACCATATTAAAGAAAGCTCCTCCTTACAATATTGCGTTCCTTTGGCAATAAATAGTATGATCTGGTTGCAGTGATAAACAAAAGAAGCAGTAGAAGCGTACCTATCGTTTCTCATTTGTTTTCAAACATCGCGCGTTTACATTAAATATATAAATATTTTAAAATAACTATAGTTAAATAATGATTTGTGAGTAAACAGCTTAATTTTATTCGTTAAATAGTCCTAACAAATGCCACTCTTGATTTCCAAATTCTCTAGATAAATTCACTCCTCACTTCGTGAGTCGTGAATTTATCGATAATTTGGAAATCACTCGTGGCATTACTTATGATAATGATGACCGGATGATTTACGGGCATAGTTTGTCCCTAAGCTTCCTGACATTTGTCTTATATGTGAGGAAAACCCCGCAAAAAAAAAGAGACTCACCCTGGATGCCTGTCCCGACCGGGAATCGAACCCGGGCCCGTTGCGTGACAAGGCAGCGCGCTATCTCGAGACTACAGCTGTGAACTTCATATATGAACAAGTTAAATAATTTACTTATGTCAAATGAAAGCAGTGAGTTACACAAGTGTCCCCCATGGTGACGAACCATGTTCCGCTGAACATTAATTGGACATTAAACGAGGCAGAAAGTGTGTGCAACCCGGGGGGGGGGAAGTTCTTGTTCCATTCACAAGAGATGACATTCATTTATCACAAGCAGTGAGTGACACATTGCGACGCACGACTAAACACTGCCCTACTCAGTGTGACTCATTTCTTCAAATTATAACTTTCATAGCAATTAAAAACTTTCAATCATCTACCCATCGTTGATATTTTATAATTATTACGAAGTAGCTAAAACAGGAAGCAGTCTAGTGGGCCATGAACCAGAGCACCTATTGAGGGGACGCTTGGATTATAAATTACATAGTATGTTTGTGTTACGCAACAGAGATGAACGGACACGTGAATGGACAAGATTACGTAACCGTGAGCTACATGGTCTTTATAGGTAAAAGGTGAAGGTAAAATGATCCTACAACAGACCATAGGTAACCCTTGGGATACTAGGAGGCTCCAACTCTTTTCTAGACAATTGGCATTTGATCTCAGCCGGGTTGTCAGCCCTGCTTGACGGCCGCCTTTTGCACCCAGAACAAGCTGTCTGGTACTTATTTCCGTTAGAGGCTGAGTCGATCCCAGATCCATGGTGCCACCAGAAGGTTTGGATCAGTTTAAAAATCCTGACCCCACCGGGACTCGAACCTTCGACCTTCCAGTCTGTACCATCTTGTCTTTATAGGATATAAGAAGAGTTAAGTCTCGTAGACTGCATTGGGCAGGAAATGTGGCACGAATGGGGAATGAAAAAGCTGCATGGAAGCTTCTTGTAGGAAAACCAGAGGGAAAACACACTGTTAATAGATCGAGAATGAGGTGGGAGAATAACATTATCCATAAATTGAGGGAAGTAGATTATACAGGGGATGATTGGAAAATATTACCTCAGGTTAGGGATGTGTGCAGAGTTCATGTCCGCGCGGCCATTAACCTAAGGGTTCGGTAGAGCCAGTGAGTTAGTTAGTTAAATATATATACTTTTGTGACCCCAACTTCTTTTTACTATTAGAAAAGCACAAGGAATTCAATGTAGAAACTAATATCGCCTTCGTTGACTTCATAAAGGCTTTTGACAAAGTAGACAGAAATATATTACTACAAATTTTAGCTGATGATAACGTTCCACAACAATATATTACTAATATCTTCAACATCTATAAAGATAATGAAATCTCTGTTAAACAAGATGGCAAATTATCTTCTTGGGAAAAGATCAACACTGGAGTAAGACAGGGATGTGGACTTTCACCGGTGCTTTTCATTATATACATGAATAAATTAATAAATGAATGGAAGAAAACACAACGAGGATATATACCCATCAATAGGAACCTCAACTCGATGCTATTCTTTTTGCAGACGATTTAGCTCTTCTGGGACTTTCCGAAAATGATTTGCAACGATCAATTTATAATTTACAAAAAATAGGTGCCAAATTTAATATGGAAATATCAATTAACAAAACTAAAATTATGGCATTTCATGGGAAGGACCCCATACAAAGTAAAATCTGTCTCCAGAATAAAATTTTAGAGAGATCTAATCAATTTAAATATCTTGGATATTATCTCTCTATCTGGGATGAAAAGGATATCCCTGAAAAAGTTACTAGTTATAATAAACGTTTAGGAATTATTAATCAATTTATGAAACCATCCCTTGTACAAAAAAACACCAGATTACGTTTATATAACACTTTGGCTAGACCAGTGTTGACCTATGGCAGGGAAGCATGGACACTAAAAAGACAACATGAAAGCAGAATAACGGCTTGTGAAATGAGATTCATGCGCAGAACAGCGGGTTACACCAGATGGGATCGGAAAAGGAACACCGATATCTTAAAAGAATTGAAGACTACGCCAATTTTGGAATATATTAAACAGTACCAACTAAATTGGAAACACCATCTTGAAAGAATGAGTTCAAATCGGATCCCCAAAGCTGTTTATAATTATATACCAAGAGGACGAAGATCACGGGGCCGTCCTATGAAACGCTGGAGGAAAAATTTTATATAGGATCGTAACAGGCCTTGGCCTAATACTTGGAAGGAAGAAGAAGAAAAACTTCTGTTTAAAAAACTAAATTATACTCGTATATAAAACGGTTATTCTTACAGTTATAGTACATGTATAGTACAAGTTTTCTTACTTTAAGGGAGGAGAAAATACAACGAATTTTTAAAATAAAGTGTGGACAATTCATTATAGTTTTTTTGTATTAATTCATATATTGTCTTATTCAATTTATATTATATTTTATGAGCTGGGCTATATAATCCGCTCTTGCATTAAATTCATTATCTCAAGAGAAGTTGAGACCTTTCTGATATCATAATTGGTCTGTGACGTTTAGTGAACATATTTAAGTAGTCACAAAATAAAAAGAAAGTAAAAAGAGGAATTAAACCTTTAATTAGTGCTTTCAAAACACAGATTTAACTTTACTTGATTAAGTCGCATTTATATAAAACTAGCTAATACCCGGCGTGTGCTGCTTCAACTAATAAATGATAATATGTTTTCGTTTAGTTGAATAAGTAAAAGGAAAAATAATTAGGTTATAAATTAGCTCTGTTTGTTACTGTAGCTAAAACAGCAATAAACAAATTAATTATATTTTCAAATTACCTTTCATACAATCCAAATAGTAAATAAAATTTCATCTACCAAAATTTAGCTAATATTCAAGCAATCACTATAAGGAATAATTCTATGTATTATTTCAGAAGTATTTTTCTTTCCTTCATTTATTTTGAGCCTTCTTTCATAGAAGTCTTTCTATTTGCTAAACAAAAAAGCCAGAAGAACAATGATCATGGGCAATTATTAAGGGAAAAAAAGTTAAATTTACTCCTGTGAATATAATTATAAATTGAACTTTTAATAAATAAAGCCATATCGTAATTATTTTTATATACAACGTGCTGATTACCCGGCGTTGCCCGAGAATCTATGTATCCCGATGTACTTGGCACACATGAGCTGAAACACTAAATTCGTTATGAAAGAACACCCTCCGTGCGCTGCTACGCTTGCCTGCGAATCTACTCGTATTTATCTCGATCCTCTTGGCATCAATGAAAGACAAAAATGGTTATTGTGAGTTATCCGTAAAAGGTAAACATGTGCTGTCGCGGACTTTTTTGTAGAGTTATTCAATTCTGTGTACATTAATTTGGTATATTTGTTATGGTTTAGGCAGCGTAAGCATTTAAGCGTCAACATATGGACTTTATTTCACGTTTTTCACTACAAAGGGTGATTTTTAGGGGTGAAGAGGTTCATCCTGGGAATCTACTGAACATTTTGCAAAAGCCCCATCAGAATCGGATCAACGGTATGGCCGCACATAAATTACAAACAAACATTAATTTTTATATATTAGATTATTACGCGATACAATATTTTACAAAGTTACCTAAGTAAATTGATCCCACAACAGGCCCGGAGGCCCTTGGGATAGTAGGAGGTTAAGGCTCCCACTTTTTCTAGACAATCGGCACTTTATGTCAGTCGGGTTGTCAGCCCTGCGTGACGGCCGCCTTTACCCCAGAACAGGCGTCTGGTACTCATTTCCGTTAGAGGCTGAGTCGACCCCAGGGCCATAGTGCCGCCAGAGGGTTTGGGTCAGTTTAAAAATCCTGACCCCAACGGGACTTGAACCTTCGACCTCCGGCTTGTAGCTCAGTGCCTTAACCACTACGCTACGGCGTGCGTATAATTTTCTGGGGCGATATTTGTTATTGGTTTACCTTTTATTATAATTGCATTAATATTTGTCAGTAGCATATTTGTTATGTTTTCAGTTCGCTTAGTGAGGTGGTAATCTTTCAGGTTTCGGAATTATGGAATTAAGATAAAATAGGTCTTCATGAAATTTAATTTCATAGCAGTGCAGGAAGTTGAATTTTGCAAATGAAAAATGAGGTTCCGTTGAAATATAACTCCTTAATGCAAGAGTAATTTCTGCCTCCGCTATTTGGTCATTAAGTAGAGCGTCCTTGCTTCCTACCCTTTCATTACTGAGATCCGTGAAGCAGTAAACTCCCTTCTCAGTCAATTTATTTTTAAATCCCCTCATCTTGCAGCAGGAACTTGCGCTAAACTTACAAACTCAGTTAAGTTCACTTACAGTATCACCATCAGGCCGCATCCATTCTTCAACTTCATTTCTAAATATAGCTATTTTTGACAGTAAATTTAAAAATAATAACATTGACTATTTAACTCATACCCCAAATGGGAGTCAATGACCAATCACATTTCAATGATTTTTTATTTATAACCAATCACAGTCGTGTCTCGCCTAGAATTTACCAACTAAAGTTTATCATAATAAAGAAAGCACCTCCTTTTTAACATTTTGAATAGGCCATAAGCATTATTTTGCAGTGACCGACTCTTTAAGGAATACGGCTACCAGATTGTATATATATATATATGAATAAGAAAGTTTTCTTGGGTTTTCCGCGTCTTGGATTCAAGTTCGGCATGTGATAATGACATGTGGGAGTCAGTGGCCAGGGGCCGAACTTGAAACCAAGACGCGGAAAACCCAAGAAAACTTTCTTATTCATACTTATATCCGCGAAAATCTGCAATATAACGTACATATATATGTGTGTGTGTGTATATATATATATATATATATATATATAAGTAAATATTCTCTTTAAAAATTTGCTTAACTGTTATGTTAGCCACTAGATGTCAGTTGGAACAAATTTCCGCTACCTCTTGTGTGAATTGGGAATACTACATGTATAAGAAAAATGTATGTTTGTGTTGGAATTCTTGGGTAGCTCAGTTGGTTAGAGCGCTAAACGTACAGAGTTTAGAGACTCGGGTTCAAATCCCGACTGAAGCATTCGTTTTTCATATATATATATATATATATATATATATATATAGCATGAATGTCAACACGTAGTGCATGCGGGAGTTAATATAAAAACATTTGTAGCAATTGATTATACCACCAAAAAAAGAAACTACCGTTTGCACTTTCTTAAATGTATTTTTTCCCAGGTAATAACTTTCCAGAAAAATATAATTGTCATAGGACATCACAAATTAATTAATATACAGTTTGATGTGTTTCATTTTTTTCTCCACTAGAGTTCATTCTTACAATATTGCGTTCCAATATTATCTGGTTGCAGTGACGAACAAAAGAAGCAAATGAAGCGTACCAATCGTTTCTCATTTGTTTTCAAACATCGCCGTTTACATTAAATATATACACATTTTAAAATAACTATAGTTAAATAATGATTTGAGAGTAAACAGCTTAATTTTATTCGTTAAATAGTCCTAACAAATGGCACACTTGATTTCCAAATTCTCTAGATAAATTGGAAATCGCTCGTGGCATTACTTATGACTATTTAACTCATGCCCCCAAATTGTAGTCAATTACCAATCACGTTTGAATGAATTTGTTTTACAACCGATCACAGTGGTGTTTCACTTCGATATATATCTACATCGTCTTTGATCCGAGGCTTGATCCTTCGGACGAAGATAATTTACAAAGATCATTACATGAATTTAATATAAATGCCAGAAAATACAATATGTAAATTAACACGAAAAAGACAAAATGCTTAACTATATCAAAAGAACCAGTAAGATGCAAATTAGAAGCGGAAAGAAAAATTATAGAACAAGTGTCAGAATTTAATTGTTTAGATGAATTAATAACAAACACTAAAATTTAATAAAAGAAGCAAAGAAACAAGCTGATAAAGCAGCACAAATATCAGGGTATATGAAATATTTTATTTGGCGCAACAAACATGTGTCAAAAGAAAGCAAAGAAACAAGCTGATAAAGCAGCACAAATATCAGGGTATATGAAATATTTTATTTGGCACAACAAACATGTGTCAAAAGAAAGCAAAACCCGCATAATATACAAAACGATAGTTCGACCAGTTATCGTATATGGAGCAGAAACTAGGGCTGATACAACAAAAACTAAACAAATAATAAGCACAAGTGAAATGAAAATCTTAAGAACTATTCAGGGGAAAACATTATTGATAAAATACATAACACATAATTTAGGGACAAATGTCATATTCAAGACATAACCAAATTTATTATAGATAGACGAAACTATTGGAAGGACCATATAGAAATAATGGAAGAAAACCGACTTGTAAAAAGAGCTAAAGAAGATAAACCAATGGACGGGAGAAGAACAAGAGGAAGACCAGCCAAGAGATGGATAGACAGTGAATGCACATCCAATACGTCTTCCTCCGAGGAGCGATTTTGGAAATAAATAGGATGATAATCCTACAAATTATGTTTAAGAAGAAGAAGAAGAAGAAGAAGAAGAAGATGTATCTACTTATGTTTATCATATTAAAGAAAGCTCCTCCTTTTTAATATTCTGAACAAGTCAGAGAATTATTTTGTAGTGACTGACTCTCGAACAAATACGTTGAATATAGCAAATAATGAATAGATTCCTTCGAACTACACATTTGATAACTGTGTGTTCAATAATTGTATTTTTAAATAACGATTTACAGAGTTGTTTCCGAAAAAAATAATTCATGACCTATAAAGTTTGTTATAATATACAATTTGATGTGTTACATTTTTCTCCACTAGGGTGAATTCTTACAATATTGCGATCCTATTTGGCAATAAATAATATGATCTAGTTGCAGTGGATGAACAAATGAAACTAACCAAAACATTTATCATTTGTTTTCAAACATCGCCATTTACATTAAATATATAATATTTTAAAATAATTATATTTAAATAATGAATTGTGAGTAAACAGCTTAATTTTATTCGTTAAGTAGTCCTAACAAATACCACTCTCGATTTCTCTGATGCTCTAGATAATTTGGAAATCACTCGTGGCATTACTTATGAAAATTAATTCTATAGGACACCAAAAGGTGAAATAGCTTTATAATAGTTTATCATCATATAATCATCATAGTCCATTCATGAATTTAGTCCATTTGTTGATCTGTTTCAATCTCAATAGTAATTCAATCCAAAAGTCTTTTGAGTGGACGTCCTGGCCTTCTCTTTCCTGCAGGTTGATAGCTTAACATCTGCTTGGGTATCCTGTGATCCTCCATTCGACAAATATATTGCATCCATCTTGACTTATAGTCATAAATTTCGTTTTCTTAAGGTTCAATGTGATTCTTCTAAGATGCCTTCTTTTTTATGATCTAGTAGTGTTTTTTTAACTCCTTTCAAAAAACGTTAAGCTGAAAATTATAAAACTATTATTCTACCAGTTATATTATATGGGTGCGAAACATGGACTCTTACTTTAAGGGAGGAAGAAAGGAGATTACGAGTATTTGAGAATAAAGTTCTTAGGAAAATGTTTGGACCAAAGAGAGATGAACAGACAGGTGAATGGAGAAGACTACATAACAATGAACTACGTGGTCTTTATAGGAAGCCAGATAATAAGAACAGTTAAGTCACGTAGACTGCGATAGGCAGGACATGTGGCACGAATGGGAATGAAAGATGTGCATGGAAGCTTTTTGTAGGAAAACCAGTTGGTAGACCAAGAATGAGGTGGGAGAACAACATTAACTATGATTTGAGGGAAGTGGATATACAGGGAATGATTGGAAAGCATTAGCTCAGGATAGGGATGTATGGAGAGCTTATGTCCGCGCGGCCATGAACCTACGGGTTCGATCGTGCCAGTGAGTAAGTAAAGCAAGTGTGTATCCTGCAGTCCTTCGATGGTATATCATTTCCTATATGGAGGGGAAAATATTTGCGAGTGTTCGAGAACACTTTTGGACCAAAGAGGGAGACAAACAGTCTTGTGAATGGAGAAGAATATATTATAACAGCGGGCAACTTCATATTTATGGGGCTTCAGATTTAGAGAAGTACCCTAGAGTCTCGTAGACTGCGATGGGCAAAACATGTGGCACGAGTGAGGATTGGAAGAGGGGCATGGAAACTTCTTCAGGCAAACCAAGCGTAAGCTCCCAATAGCTAGTCCAAGAATGAGGTGGAAGAATAACATGATCCACGATTTCAGGGCGGAGTTCTATACAGGTAATGACTGCAAAATATTAGGTCAGGATAGGGTTGTACGGAGAGATGATGCCTGCACGGCATGAATCTCTGGGATAGTGCCTCTTAGTTATAACTTACGGGGTGAATCATAAATATGACTATACATTTGATCGTGTTGTGTGATCAAAATATTACCATTACAGGAAATATAAAATTACCGTTGGAAAGGCAATTATTCAAATTACAACAATGGAATAAAACAAAACAGTGTAGAAATTACGTCATTAGTCAAAATGGCGTTGAATATGTAACAGCAAATTACATTGCCTCATGGGCAATAATGTATGCTAATGATTGTGAGGCCGCAAGACGTGATTTTAACTTAGCATTGCAGTCTTCGACTGTGGGGAAGTGGAGAAAACGACTGCTGGAAACGGGAAGGATGCAGAAAATGAAACCTCCTGGAAGGTCTCGAATTAGCACGGATGCAGAAACAACGAAGAGAATTGTGGAGGCGTTCGACGTTAACCCACAAAAATCAACCCGCCAAGCTGCACGTGAGCAGTGATTTGTTTTGTTTTGTTCTATTGTTGTAATTTGAAGGATTCCCTTTCCAATGATAACATCATATTTCCTTTAATAATAGTATTTTCGTCACAAAATGCGATCAAACGTATAGCCATATTTCTGAATCACTCTGTACATTAGTTAAGATTGAGTGTATTCCGAAGAAATCAAGCTACTGAGTTTGTCGCTACACAGGAATCGAAACAGTTTTAACTTTGTTATGTGTGTATCAAGGTATCTGCGCTTTAATGATAAAAAGTTTAACCAAGTTGAGGAATGCACTATAGGTATTTATTTTATAATTTTGTATTGCCAGTGATCGTAAAAGAAGAAACCACTTCATATTTTCTTGGACAATATAATATATACCGGTGTTCCATGTATACTTTTATTATTTCTTTACCTACTTAAAACTTTCTTTACCAAGCCATTTACTTAACCTAATTATATGTTTATTATTTTTGTTATTATTATTATTATTATTATTATTATTATTATTATTATTATTATTATTATTATTATCTCTTTCCCTTGTCAACTTTATATTGTGTAGCTTATATAGATTACACTGAGCAAAAGAAAATAAACTTTTTTTTTGTCTCACAAAGAAAATTATGTGATTTTGATAGCATTTTTTCTCGTAAATTCAAATATTATATCGGGTTTTCTCCTTCACGCAAGGTTTACGATATACAGGAATGTATAATATCAAACACTTTAATATTTTCTACATTCGTAACTACACAATATTCGAACATTCGGACTCACCTAGAAAGTACGAAATGACGATTTTCTGCTATATTTCGCCTGTGGAGCATCCCTCTTGATGGTCCAACAATAATAGGCCAGCATATTAGGATTCCATTTGCCTTCAATATATTTTTTCCGTAGCTGAAATCTATTGAGTTAGCTCATTTGGTTTTATTTTACAATGGACAAATGGACGAAAAAAAAAACTCCTGGCGCTACAGGCCTATAAGGCCCTTAGCCTACCAGCCGGCTGCTGTCCTCACATCAACATGTGTCAATCACAGAGGTAGATGATAATCAGCCAGTGTAGGGGTGACATGTGGTCAGCATGTCGAGTCCCCCAGCCGTTATAGCTGGTTTTCTCAACCTGGAGCCGCTACTTATTGTAGCTACCCAAATGCATCACGATGCTGGGTGGGCACCGGTCCCATACTGGCCGAAATACCATGAGAAAATTTCTTCCCCCATGGAGACTCGAACCAGCGCAAGTCCCGTAGCTCTGTGCCAAGGCTTCCTGCCTTAACCATTCGGCTACGGTGCGGGGCGGACGAAAAAAACGTTATTAAAAGTAATTATTTAAATCCATTAATTGAAATTGTAATAAAAAACTGTGGATGATGGAGAAATTCCGAAAACATATATGAAAACACTATAAAAAATGCATTAAGTACAACTATTGGTACTCATGAAACAAAAATCATGTTGACCAGTGTTATTATCATTAATCAACATGTAGATAATTCATAATTCTTATTGTATGTATAATTTAAAACCCTGTTAAAGTGGAAGAGAAGACCTTATGGTCCTATCTCCATCAGGTAAAATAAATATCATCATCATCATCACTCCAGGGATTAGGCAATTGCCCGTTCCGACTTCATAATGCATCAGCCCAACGTCTTCTAGGTCTTCCAACATCACGTCTTCCTCTTGCTTGATAATTTCTTGCTAACAATGGATATCTCTCCTACTCATTCCATCCATATGATCAATCCATTTCTCTCTGTAATTCGTGACCTTATCCAATAAAGGCTGTATTTTCAATTCTTCTCTTATATCCTCATTTCTTATTCTATCAAGTCTTGTACATCCTTTCACTGTCTTAGGAACCTTATCTCCGCCGTCAGTATTCTATCCTTCTGTTTTTCATTGGAGCTCAAGTTTCACATCCATACAATATTGTGGGAACCGCCATAAAATTATGCATTTTTATCTTGGTTTCTTTTCTAATTTTATTTTTGAATGTTCTCTGTATTGTTCCACACACGTCTGAAATTTATTTATTTTGGAGTCAATATCTCTTTCCACATTGTAGCCAACATCACAGTCCAAATATTTGCAACTCGACACCTGTTCTATACTTTGATTTTCTAAAATAATTTTAGATCTCACTGGATCTCTTCCTCTAAAAGCCACAGACTTCGTTTTCCTTACAGAAATCTTTAGATCATATACTTTACATATTTCATTTAATGCATGCATCGATTTCTGTAAGTCGTCTTCATTTGTGTGTATTATGATTACATCGTCAGCAAATGGAAGATTATTATTTATGCACACTTTATTATCAATTCTTATTCCTGGATTCACTAAAACTTTCCATTTATTTAAAATATCGTCTATATATATATATATATATATATATATATTAAACAAAGTGGGTGATAAACTACATCCTTGTCGTAATCCAATCGTAAAATAAACAAATAAATGAAATATATTAATAGTATAAACAATTTAAGTAGTACTGTTTTATTGAAATATGATTTATGATCTATTGAGAGGAAATGAAAGTGGAAATAAATGCCTGTTGCGCTTCGTGTCTTGTAGATATGATATGATGTGGAGATTGCAAGTGTCAACCCAAATTAACTTCTATTGGTGACACTCACCCTCGTCTCGACAATTACCACAAGTGGTTCAAGGCAATCAGAGTTCAATCAGTGTCATGAATATATCAATATCACAATGGAAACTTATAACAACCTCCTTTCAAGTACATTTAATAAAGGCTGTCTCAAACCTTAAGGGGACATGGTTGTCTGAGCATATGTTTGCTATGCAGTAGTGAAATCAAAACATGAAGGATTTTGGGTATATTTTTCTCAGCAACCCCTTGTAGTATAGAATCATAATTTTCTGCGCTTATTATCATTATAATTAACAATATGTATGGCCAAAATAATTCGATTATATCTATTGGTTCAATGGGAAAAAAATTGCATTTGGAAAATAAAATTTTGTCAAAATGTTATTTTAGATATTTAGGTACCATTTTCTCAAAACTACTAGAGGTAGAAAGCTGAAATTTTGCACACGTCTATTCCACGGTTTGATGTATATGTGCCGCCACTTTTACAAAGTTATAATAAAAATCATGGTTTTAGACTCTGAAAAGTATGACAAAATAGATCATCATCATCATGAACAAATTCGTTTAGGCCATGTGGCCTGTACGGTAAACCTAGCGAAGATGGTCTTGATCTATTAATATTTATTTATTTATTTTCCAAATGAAAATATTAATTCCCATTGAACCAATAGGGATAATCCAATTATTTTGGCCATGCATATTGTTAATTATGATTATAATAAGCACAGAAAATTATGATGCTATACTACAAGGGGTTTCTGAGAAAAATGTACCCAAAATCCTTCATGTTTATAGCATATAAAAATATATATATTTCAGATTTAAATTTTTTTATAAAATCAAGTATATAAGGTAGAGATATAAACTAAAAGCCAAAATATTCTCAAATTTGTTGTGTGCATGGTGGAAAATGTTCAGGCTTATTTTTTACAAGTTCATAAGAAATCGTAATTTGATTTGACTGCTGCATAGGAACCATATGCTCAGACTACCATGTCCCCTTAAACATGGGAACAAGTATATAAACTTATACTATTATACATTAGAAATTCTTGTCAATTCAAATTTTCTCAAAAAAAGATAAAAAATGGTCTGTCGTGCAGGAACTGCGTTAACTAAGCGAATTCCTCAAGTCAAAGTTATGGTCCTTTTTCCTTGTTTTACGGTAAATGACTTTCTATTCTAATTAAATCATGTATTGTGAGAAAACCAATATGGCGGCTTCTAGAAAGGTTTTTAAATTTCGAGTTTCAGATAAACTCTCATTTCTTATGATCGAATTCCCTTGTAGTTTCATTTTAATAACATATATGAGTTTCGTTGCGAAAAATCGAAAACTGCGGCCGCTTCACGATCTTTAAAATCGGGTTTCAGGTTAACCCCCACTCCTATTGAGCCGATTTTGATCATTAACGAATTTACCTTACTTTCCTTAATTGATTGCTACATGCCGAGTTTGGTTAAAAAAATTGCGGGTGCTAGAGAGTTAACAGGCACACGCGAATATATATATATATATTATATATATAATCATCATCATCATAGTACATTCACGAATTTAGGCCATTTGTGACCTGTTTCGGCCTCAAGAGAAACACCATCCAGAAGTCTTTTGAGTGGACGTCCTGGTCTTCTTCTTCCTGCAGGTTGATATCTTAACATTAGTTTGGGTATTCTGTGATCTTCCATTCGATGAACATGTTGTATCCATCTTGACTTATAATCAGAAATTTTGTTTTCTAAAGATTCCATGTGTAATTCTTCTAAGATGTCTTCATTTTTTTTGTGATCTAGTAGTGTGTATCCTGCAGTCCTCCGAAGATATCTCATTTCAGCAGATCTAAGT
Organism: Diploptera punctata; assembly: GCA_030220185.1. Lineage (NCBI taxonomy): Eukaryota > Metazoa > Arthropoda > Insecta > Blattodea > Blaberidae > Diploptera > Diploptera punctata. Next base: position 551,409 of record JASPKZ010009380.1, read on the forward strand.
CTCTGTATATCCTTCTGTTTCAACGTCCATACTTCGCTACCATACAAAAGAGTTGGAAGAGCCAGTGTTTTATACACTTTCAGTCTTGAATGCTTTTGGACTAACTGTGGCTTGAAGATAGAATTTATTAACCCTAAAATTCTTAAAAATTATATATATATATATATATATATATATATATACACACACGAATGTAAATTCAGTAATTTTAGCCACTCATTTTCGGCAATCGGAGTTTTCATGATCATAAAATACCCGGCTGAGATATCCAAGTCTGTTGCATTGTAAAAAAAATTGCGTTCATACAGTTCTCGTAATGTAATGGGATAAATTAATCAGTATTATTAAATGTTCAATTATTTATCACATACTTTAATATAATGTAATTTACTTAATATTAAATTATTTTTACGTTAATAACAGTCATATTCTCGAACAAATCTTTTTCGATTACTTATGCCTATTTTTTTTCAAAAATAAAAAAAAAATAATTTTATAAATTTAATTAAGGCAATTGAAATGGAATAAGATATTTGGCTTGTAAAGTAACAGATAGACAAAAACTATACGCCACATATAAATACAATTCAGTTAAGGACATACTGTATGATAACTTCTGATTCAAAATGAGAACATGTTTTCGCAAAAAAAAAGAACCACTGAGCAACAAAAAGAAACTTTTTTTGTCTCAGAAAGAAAAATATGTGATTCTGATAGTATTTCTTCTCCTGAATTCAAATATGATATCGGGTTTTCTCCATCACGCAAGGTTTCCGAGAGACAGGAATTTATAATTTCAAACAATTTAATATATTGTACGTTCGTAACTACACAATATTCGAACGTTCGGACTCACCTAGAAAGTAAGAAATGACTATTTTCTGCCATTCTTCGCCTGTGGAGCATCCCTCTTGATGGTCCAACAATAATGCGCCAGCATATTAGGATTCCAATTGCCTTGATATATCTTTTCCATAGCTGAAATCTATTGAGTTAGCTCATTTGGTTTTATTTTACAATGGACAAATGGACGAAAAAACGTTTATTAAAAAAATAATTATTTAAATCCATTAATTGAAATTGAAATAAAAAAATTGTGGGTGATGGAGAAATTCCGAAAACATATTGAAAACATGATAAACTGTATTAAGTACAACTATTGGTACTCATGAGACAAAAATCATGTTGACCAGTGTAATTGAAAATTCACACAGCTTATGCACTAAGAGAATACTATTATATTGTTATTATTATTATTATTGCTATTATTGCTGTTTTTGTTTTATTATTTACTTATTTATTTATTTATTTAACATGTTTTACAATGCTTCACAAGATCTTCTGCGCCCAATTAATCTACTGTAATTCTCCTCCACATCTCTCTCTATCTTTCGTATCTCCATTATCCAATTTTTTTTCCCCCGCATGTTCTCATCATTCTTTGTCTTTCTTATTTTACGTATTGCATCGATTTTTTCTGTATATTTTATGATCTTCTTGTGTTTTTGTAGTAATCCATTTATCAAATGCTGCTTTATTGTCTTTTATTGCTTCTTGTATGTCTTCTAACTATCACTGTGTTTCGTTTCATACTCATCCTTTATTCAAAAACATCTGTTGCAATTTTAATTGACGCAATTTTTTATATAAATGTATAATTCTTCTGTTTCCAATTCCAGTGCCTCGTCCATTTCTGTATCCATTTTTTTGTTAATAATGTGTTTATACTTTGATCAGTTAAAAGTTCTATATTCAAGTTTTTTTTTCTTCATATTTTATTACTGCCTGTTGAGATTTTTCTTTTCTTGACTTGTCACTATTGATTCACTACTTATTATTATTATTATTATTATTATTATTATTATTATTATTATATATTATTAGATTATTATTATTATATTATTATATTATTATTAATATTAATAATAATAATATAATAATAATAATAATAATAATAATAATAATAACTAACTAACTCATGGCTCTATTGAACCCGCAAGTCCATGGCGGGCAGGACATAAGCTCATCATGCATCCCTATCGTGAACAATGTGTTTCCAATCATCCCCTCAAATCATTTTTATGTTATTCTTCCACCTCATTTTGGTCTTTCTCTCTGGTTTTCCTACAAGAAGTTTCCATGTCCCTCTTTCATTCCCCATTCGTGCTAAATGTCCTGACCATCGCAGTCTATGAGATTTAACTGTTCATATTAGATCTGGTTTCGTACATAGTTCATGTAGCTCACCGTTATGTAATAATAATTTATAATAACATTTATAATAATAATATTAAATAAATATTATTATCATTATTTTCCTTCTCCTACCTCCTATAATTAGGCCGTTAACCTGCTTGTTCCTATATCAAAATATTTATTGAGTTTTTCCATCCTGTTATGGGACGATAAACTTTAATATTATTTTTCTCTTTGGGTTTACAACTGAGTAAAATGTGTGAAATTCTATTCAACGACATTCTTTGAACTTGTTTTCAACCAATTAATTTTGATATTCCAATTTAGTTCAGAGACTGAATATTCATAATTCAGTTTTTATATATTCATTGTATTTTTTATCCATGGTTGTGTAATCTGCTAACGGCCGTAAAAACATAATATCTGCCGTTTCTATTTCCTTTGTCTGATTTTGTAATTGTCCCTTTATGATACTGTCATTGTTTCTTGAATTTCAATTGCATAAATTTACAGTATTGTTTAGTAATGCTATTATTATTATTATTATTATATTCTCAAAAATATAATAATAACTTCAATATGAGGTGAGTCATATATACAAAAATAATAATAATAATAATAATAATAATAATAATAATAATAATAATAATTATTATTTTTATTATTTATTTATTTATACACAGATGTTTAATGCTTACACATCTTTCTGTGCCTAAATTTTTATTTTCCTTCTCCGCCATCTCTATCCATCCACTCCATGTCCTCCAGTCCTCTTATATTTCATCCCAGTTCTTATTTCTTGCATCCACGAGTTTCGAGGTCTTCCTTTCCTTGTTCTCCTTCCAGGTGGACACCATTCCAATGCTTTTCTGGGCAACCTTTCTTTTTCATTCGACGTACATGTCCATACCGATTTAATTACTTATGTCTTTGAATATCTGATATTCAGTTTTTCTCGTATGACAGTATTCCTTATTTTTTTTCTAATTTTGAACATCTTGCTGCTCTCCATATCAAATTCATTTCCATCGACATAATATTTTGTTCTAAGTTCTTGTTGAATTTCCACACCTTCAGGTCCATATGTGACAGTACTTGTCACTTTTGGTTTATATATTTGTAACCTATTTTTTCTTGTTAAATAATAATAATAATAATAATAATAATAATAATAATAATAATAATAATAATAATAATATGTCGGACGTCCTCGGAAGAGATAGATATATTAGTGAAGACGGATCAGGCAATTAATGCCTAAACCAGAAATGAAGAAGAAGAAGATGATAATGATGATGATAATAATAATAGTAATAATAATAATATACAGTCGTGCAATATTAATGTTGCATGATTATCGGATATGACAAAACAATTTGACGCAACCTTGTCACTTTACAAACTCGAACAAGGCGCTGTGGGCTGCGAATAACTTGCGAATTCGGCGATACGGTTTTGTTAACACAAAAACAGGTGGATGTCCAATTAATCCGTCAACATTGAGATGCTATGCCACTTCCTCGAGTCATTGTCACCTTTGCATGTGTCATTCTCTACGCTCCGAGAATCCACAATTCCTATTTAAAAACTGCTTTGCAAACACTTCCTCAAAGAAACTGAAAAGAAAGTTTTGCCTTGGCAATTTCACATCTGGCATCAGCTTTAATTAAACAATTAATTTACTACTAACATCTCAACCAAGGCGGATTAAATACGCGCCTCGCTTCACTGTATGTCATTATAAGGTTTTAAAAACACTTGAATGTTTTCCCATTATCGCCATGAGAGTTCACAGACACTTTCCCTACTTGTGTGTGTTCCATTGCCACGCACTGTACCTTTAGTGCTTCGGGTTCCGAGCTAGGAGGATAGATTCTGTTTTTACACGCTTTATATTAGCTTGACCTGTATCTATCTATCATCTATCTATCTATCTATCTATCTATCTATCTATCTATCTATCTATCTATCTATCTATCTATCTATCTATCTATCTATCTATCTATCTATCTATCTCTATCTATCTATCTATCTATCTATCTATCTATCTATCTATCTATCTATCTATCTATCTATCTATCATTATCTATCTATCTATCTATCTATCTATCTATCTATCTATCTATCTATCTATCTATCTATCTATCTATCTATCTATCTATCTATCTATCTATCTATCTAATCTATCTATCTATCTATCTATCTATTCTCTATCTATCTATCTATCTATCTATCTATCTATATATCTATCTATCTATCTATCTATCTGATCTATCTATCTATCTATCTATCTATCTATCTATCTATCTATCTATCTATCTATCTATCTATCTATCTATCTATCTATCTATCTATCTATCTATCTATCTATCTATCTATCTATCTATCTATCTATCTATCTATCTATCTATCTATCTATCTATCTATCTATCTATCTATCTATCTATCTATCTATCTATCTATCTATCTATCTATCTATCTATCTATCTATCTATCTATCTATCTATCTATCTATCTATCTATCTATCTATCTTCATCTATCTATATCTATCTATCTATCTATCTATCTATCTATCTATCTATCTATCTTATCTATCTATCTATCTATCTATCTATCTATCTATCTATCTATCTATCTATCTATCTATCTATCTATCTATCTATCTATCTATCTATCTATCCTATCTATCTATCTATCTATCTATCTATCTATCTATCTACCTATCTATCTATCTATCTATCTATCTATCTATCTATCTATCTATCTATCTATCTATCTATCTATCTATCTATCTATCTATCTATCTATCTATCTATCTATCTATCTATCTATCTATCTATCTATCTATCTATCTATCTATCTATCTATCTATCTATCTATCTATCTATCTACTATCTATCTATCTATCTATCTATCTATCTATCTATCTATCTATCTATCTATCTATCTATCTATCTATCTATCTATCTATCTATCTATCTATCTATCTATCTATCTATCTATCTATCTATCTATCTATCTATCTATCTATCTATCTATCTATCTATCTATCTACTATCTATCTATCTATCTATCTTCTATCTATCTATCTATCTATCCTATCTATCTATCTATCTATCTATCTATCTATCTATCTATCTATCTATCTATCTATCTATCTATCTATCTATCTATCTATCTATCTATCTATCTATCTATTCTATCTATCTATCTATCTATCTATCTATCTATCTATCTATCTATCTATCTATCTATCTATCTACTATCTATCTATGTAACTGAATCTTTCAACGCGTTTTTCCCCACTTAAAATAATATGATCGACTTGAAATTTTGTATACTTGTAAAGGACCCGTGACAATACAATAATTTCATATTTATTTTCTAAAATCCTGGCCAGAATCATCAGAAAATCAAAAAAAAGTGTCTTAGTATTTATGTACACGGAATCTTTGAACACGATTTTCACCCACTTAGAGACATTGCATCGACCTGAAACTTTGTATACTTGTAGAGGACCGTGACAATACAATAATTTCATATTTATTTTCTAAAATCCTGGCCAGAATCATCCAAAAATCAAAAAAATGAAAACTGGTATAATAGGTTGCGAGACTTGTCGAGTTTTTAGTCAATCGTTGTAAGAGCTCAGCTGGTAGAGCAGTGAACTCTTAATGGTATATAATTTCAGTAATCCATACGTCGCTGGTTCAAATCCGGCTGGGAGGGTTTTTTTTTTAGAAGAGTATTACTTTCAGCTCATACTACAATAGTATCGAATTTAAAGATATTTACATTTTTATCTTATTCTGTAAAATAAAAACTAAAAAATAAAAATAAATAATATTTTTAAAAAATTAAAAGAACACGCTTTATTAGAAAACTAAAATGAAAAATAATTTTAATTTCCAATACGCTTGGGATAAAATAAAGTGGTCACAAAAAAATCATCTCCAACACATATAGAATAAAATTAGAGTTATCAACAAAAGAAAATAATTTTACCATCAAAAGCGTGGGGTGCTCTATATCAATTAATATATTTGATAATAAACGGATATTGGTAAAAGTAAGCTCTCTAAGAAGAAATGTAAAAATCATAAAGTGTGGGGTGCTTTTTATGATTTTTACATTTTCTTCTTAGAGAGCTTACTTTTTACCAATATCCGTTTATTATCAAATATATTAATTGATATAGAGCACCCCACGCTTTTGATGGTAAAATTTTTTTCTTTTTGATGATAACTCTAATTTTATTCTATATGTGTTGGAGATGATTTTTTGTGACCACTTTATTTTATCCCAAGCGTATTGGAAGTTAAAATTATTTTTCATTTTTAGTTTTCTAATAAAGCGTGTTCTTTTAGTTTTTTAAAACTATTATTTATTTTGTAGTCCATTTCCAATATACATAAGATAACTGCAATTAGAAAAAACCGTAGTGATGAAGGACGACGAATAGATCTCTTAGAGTCGAAACGACATTCGAACGGAGATGATTTTTGTTGATAGTACAATCAATTTTTTAGAGGAATTTGAAGAAAGACTAATTGAAATTCTAGACATAAAGGAAAATATCATACACAGCGGAAACAGATATAAATAACAAACTAAATAAGTTTAATTATATAACAGGAACACTAAAAATACTTTGAAAAATAAGCCAGGAAAGACTCTATAATGAAATTATACAAGACAATGGCAATGCCTATTATTACTTATGGATCCGAAACATGGACAGTGACAGACAACACAACAATCAGCCAGAATACAAGCTGCTGAAATGAGATCCCTCAGACCAATAGCAGGATATCAATGAACAGACAAAAAACATAGCACAGAAATAAGACAACTAAAAGTAGAGGAATTAAACACAACAATAAAAAAATACAGAACAAACTGGAAAGAACACTTGGCAAGGATGACTGAGAATTGAAAACCAAAAGCAGCATACAGCTATTCACCACTAGGAAGAAGAAGTTTGGGAAGACCAAAGAAAATATGGAAAGAGCAGCAATTTGGAGCGCAACAGGCTAGTAAATAAGCCTAAACCGTGAAGAAGAAGAAGACACAAAGGAAGAACATTAATCTTTATTTCATTATTTTCAATTGTTTATTCAACAATTTGATAGCTTTATTCCCATATGTTTTATACAGGGTTATAACATAACTCAACGGCAACATTTCAGGAATGAGTTCATCATATGGAGAGAATAAAAATGTGTATTGGAACATGGGTCCGGAAATTAATAATTACAGAGTTATTCGAACTTTTATGAATATTAGGTTACTAAGGTTTAAAGTAGTTATTGACAGTCTGTTTTTCTGTTGATTGTAAGCTGCTGTGATGTACACAAATGAAGAATATGCCTGTATTGAGGCACAAGGAGGTCACTTTGAACATTTCATTTGACAGAACAGAGCGCTCCAACAAGTCCTTTGCATTTTGTCGCCATGTACTAACGTTCATAAAAGTTCGAATAACTCTGTAATTATCAATTTCCGGACCCATGTTGTAAGACACTTTTTTTAATCTCTCCATATGAGGAACTCATTTCTGAAATTTTGCCGTTGAGTTATGTTTACACCCTGTATAATAAGGGTATATTAATATAAACCAAAAAACAACAATAATTTTTTTTTGTCGAATGCCACCAGGTTGTCTTTTATGACATTTCTGGCTTTCTCCCCTAGCATTGGCAGAATTGTAATTCATTTCTTAGGTTGGGGCACCTTGAAGGCGGAGTTATGTTACCCCGATGAAATGATGGGCGATAAATTAAAATGAAGCGCCTGGAGAGTTCTTAACCTAAACTTAACCCAAATCCCAGACCAAGGGAAATCACAGGAATAATTCCCTTAAGGAAAAATTCCTATGGTTTGACCGGGAATCGAACCCGGGACCTCATGAACAGTAATGAGGAACGCTGACCACTAGCCGATGAGGCTGGTCACAATAACAATTAGAGCTTGGATAATTCTACTTGGTCTGAACAAATGGTGTGTACTTACATTGTACAACCTGTTTTCACAAACGAGGCTCTGAGGACCGAGTCACGGCGGTATAACCGTTCCATCAGGTACTGAGTAAATGCGGTATCCTAATGTCTGTCCAGAGACTAAAAGGTAGCAGCCCTACCACTGGACTACTTAGCGTCGGGCCAGTAACCTGTCCTAAGGAACTTCAAAACTACTTTCAAGTCTCAACACGAACCAGGACGTCCACTCAAAAGACTTCTGGATGGTGTTTCTCTTGAGGCCGAAACAGGTCAACAAATGGCCTAAATTCGTGAATGTACTATGATGATGATGATGATGATGAATATCATATCCATTCTAACAATGCACACTCTGGAGGGATATAGGATTTAATCCAGCAGCAATAATAACAATAATAATAATAATAATAATAATAATAATAATCTTCTTCGTTACGGTTTAGGGTTATATACTAGTCTGTTCCGGCTCCAAATTGCTGCTATTTCCATATTTTCTTTGGTCTTCCCAAACTACTTCTTCCTCGTGATGAATAGTTGTATGCTGCTTTTGGTATTCTATTTTCAGACATCCTTCTTAATTATTCTATCCAGTTTGTTCTGTATTTCACTATTGTTGTGTTTAATTGTTCTACTTTTAGTTGTCTTATTTCTGTGTTGTGTTAATAATAATAATAATAATAATAATAATAATAATAATAATAATAATAACATACTCATTGGCATTATCGAACATGGAGATTCATCACTGCGTGGACATAAGTTCTCCATACATCCCTATCCTGAGCAAATACTTTCTAATCCCTGTACAATTCATCGTCCTCAATTAATGGTTAATATTATTGCCCATATCATTTTTGACGTATCTATTGGGAGCTTTCCTTCTGGCTTTCTTACAATAAGTTTCCATAGCCCTTTCATTCCACATTGGCACTACATGTCACGCCCTTCACTGTTTAAGAGACTTCACTGATCTTATTATATTTTCTTACAAAAAAGAGCATGTAGCTCACTGTTTTGATCAGTTTTCTCCATTAACTGTCTATTGTCTCTCTGTCTTCTTCCTTTCATGTGATAGACCTAGTGGTCTGTTACGGTCTCAATACAACGTTTGAAGGGTCTGCCCAAAGATCTCTTGCCTGGTGGCTGGTAATTTAAGATCTGACGTGGTATTCTTGTTCTGCTCTTCTTCGTACGTGAGATTTCCAGTTGTTTCTGTATTTTTGTACATATTCCATGAGTGATTCTGTGTGTAATTCTTTGAGGATCTCAGAATTCCTTTATGGTCTGTCCTCGAATAGCCCGCAATACGTCTCATAAATTTCATTTCTGCCGCAGTTAGTCTTTGTTCATCTACACTGCGAATTGTCCCGGCCTCACTGCCGTAACATAATATGGGTCTTGGCCAATTGACTCTCTGTTAAGAACGTTATTTTCAAATACTCGCAAACTTTCCTCCTCCCTTAAATAAGATACTATAATTCGCATACATGTAAAAACTGGAAAAATAATAGATGTATAGGTATAAGCATGAAGGTTAATTGGGGAGAAGAGACGGGATGAGATGACAAAGAGGCCTTGTAATGCAATGATTTTTTTTAGTTTTAGTTAACATTATTTGAATCAGTCATTTCGAAAAGGGATAAGCTACGATTTTTTTCTGAAATTCACTTTTTTCGTTATTCCATGTTTACATATGTCCTTACATCGATTCCGCGTGAGAATAAATTCAAATACACAAATTATTTTACCACTTTCTGGACTTCAACTTTCAGGTAGTTTCATTTTGAAAAAACGATCAAACTCGCTGAAATTTTTCGGCGTTGTGTGTTGTACGTTCGTAAGACAATTCCAAAGTAATTTAAATGTAATAAAATGTATACAATATTATTCCATGTATGTAGTTATTTCGTAATAATAAACTTTTTGAACGTAATGTATTAAATTTAATAAACGTTTCTTCGTTCAGTTCGAAAAGGGATCATCTCCGGAAAATTGTAATTAGTTTTCCGGAAAAACCAAAACAACAACAAGAAAGTCTTGTAAATCGGTTAGTAAACGTGAATGGGCATGAAAATTATTCAGTAGAAATTTTAGATTCATAGCTTTATCCTGGCAAAATTGAATCAGTTTTTTGCCTCTCCTGTAAAATCTGATCAGCTGTAGGTGATCCCTTTTCGAAATGACTGATTCATTTATACGATGCTGCTGCCTAACCTTGACAGAAATAACATGAAAATTCGGGCATGAAGCACAATTGGGTAACATCAAGATAAAACCAATTACAGTGATATTGATTTGTTTATGGAGTGAGAAAAAATTATGCCTCTCATCCATCATCCAGGATACAAAGACGACTGAAAAGTTTAATAGGTCAGATCTTAGATCACAAGAACAGAAAACAGATATCACTTAGTATTAGAGCTCTGAAAGTATGTGTGTACATACTTAATAAATAGATCCTTGTTACACATATTTATGGTGCACTAAACTACACTTAGAGGAAGATAAAACACAAACCAGCATCTTGACCAAAACAGTCGTAAATAATGAAGTTTTTCTTATGAGAATAAAATACGTTCCTCTTGTAATATTCTCTCATTTACACGTGTCTACAACAACAGCGTCTTGTATGTGGAATAAACAGTGGTAATCCTTTGTTAAAACAGTTGTTTTTAATAAGAAGAAAGACAGTTGTTACAACATAAAAAATTCGTCTTCTAAGTGCTATCTGTTTTACCTCATTTGTCACAATGCATGGGCATGATTGTGTTCTGTATTCAAAATAGTGTCTTTATCATTCTTATGCAAATATGTGTATTTATTGTAGGAAAATGGAAAGAAAGAAGCAATTCGATTTTATTGAAATTTATATTATATACATTTCAAGAATTTTTATATATGTAGGTCCACTTTTTTTAATTACTGAATTTTTACACACACACACACACACGCACGCACGCACACACACACACACAAGTATTTACTGGCCTTATGCAAGTATGTTTATTTTCGTATTATAAAAAACAAAAAAAAACATATTTTATTTAAATTACAAAGAGGTCATTATATACAGTATGTAGGCCTAATATTTCTGAAAATACTACTTTTAAATTCCATATATGTATACAAAAGGCTTACATACTGTACAGAAAAATAAACTTTCTTTTTTGTTATTAAAATAGACATATTTGTTATAGAACCCAGTATAATTTCTGTATGTATGTATGTATGTTTATTTATATAAATAAATAAATAAATAAATATATATATATATATATAACATTATCAAATCATATTTTAGAAATTTCAAAAGGATATAGCATATAATATATATATATATATTATATATATATATATATATATATATGACTTTTTTTTTATAAAAAAATAACGGTTAATAATCAACTGTTAACAATGATAAATTATTATCACTGTCTATATTTAAATAACGCAAATAAGTGTGTGTATGTATATATATATATATATATATATATATATATGTGTGTGTATGTATATATAAATATAACAACATGGCGCAACAGGCCTAACGTACTGCTGCTGGCCTCAAATCCATGTGCGTTATAGAGGTGGACGATCATCTAGCCAGTATAGGGATGACATATGGTCTCCCAGCAGTTATAGTTGGTTTTCTGAACTTGGAGCCGCTAGTTATTGTAACTATCAAAGCCGCTCATGATGCTAGGTGGGCACTGATCCCTTACTGACAGAAATTCTATCAGAAAAATATCTTCCCCCAAGGGGACTCGAACCAGCGCAATAGAAATCTCATAGCTTTGCACCAAGGCATCATGCCTTATACCGCTCAGCTACAGCGCGGGACATATATATATAATACACTTAAAAAAGGCAACACTTTAACTAAAAACTGATGAAATAGTTGGCCGCATACCTTCAAATGATATACTATATTAATTATTTAAATATTCCACAATTCTGAGGTGATTTTTTTTCTCTTTATCCGATAAACAAGAAATGTGACATGCGTAAAAGGTACTGGTAACAAACCAAGAATGTACTTGGAGAACACACGAAAGAATCTGCGATTAATATTACGAGATAAGTTAATAATATATTAATAATTACATTATTATTATAATATAATATTAATTATTATTATTATTATTATTATTTATTTTAGCTGATGAAGGCAAAATCGTAAGCGTAAAGTTTTTTTTTCTTCCGCTTGGAAAACAGGAACAATATTTTACATTAGAAACAAGAATCACACCTGGAAATAAGTATTGCTTTATCCAAGGTGATAAAGATGCATTTTTAATACAAATTTACAATCGTAACTATAATAATTACGTTTATGAAGGGCTTCCAATATAAAACCGGACCAGCCTTACCGAGTTTCACCCGGCACGCAGTGCTGTCTCTTCCTCCCGCAATTCACCCTGCCTGCCACCCGTCCTTGAACTGTTTCTTACCTTATAGAAAATGCTGGAAATGTGTCCTCCCGCAGTTAAACAGGCATTATACCGAGTAAACAAATTTAGATTGACACGCTGTAGTTCGGGCACTGTCAAGTTTCTGATTTCATTTCTTATGTTGTTCTTCAGTTCTTCCAATGTGTGCGAATTTGTTTTGTACACTTTGTCTTTCAGGCTACCCCACAAATAAAAACACACACTGTTAGATCTGGGGAGAACCGTACGCCTTCGCGTGTGTTTCTTATTTTGTACTGAACCAGTGGTCTCAAATTTAGTCACAAGATCGTGGATTGTCGATCTGGAAGGAGGTAATTGTCCAGGGAAGTTCCGAATAAATTCCTCGCGAACGCGACGAGCTGATTCGTATTTATAATAACATTTACACACATAAATGCGCTGCTCTAATGTCAGCTGACGTCTCATCTTGTTGAACGATAGTAAACTGACTAGTTCAAGGACGAGCGGCTGGCAGAGTGAAAAGCGGTCGTGGAGAGAGCGTTGCCTGACGGGTGAAACCCCGTGAGGCCGGTCCGGGTTTATATTGGAAGCCCGGTACTATAGTGTAAAAGTTGTAAGTTGGCATGATTTCTGCTATCCTTGTCCAGATAACTGTTCTTCCACCCTTCGCTAGACGTCTGAGTGACAAGTGTACTATAATGGGCTACCCTTGTAAAATTATTTAGGAATGCTATAAAAACTCCACCCCCACTTTCGCCCAGTCACTTTTGTTCACGTAATTTTTGTCAGTGGCGACTGTTTCAGAGTTCGTTTGGAATTTGTGAGATATTATATTAGTGTAAAATTAATATTTAGATGAAGAGAATGCCACCACTGATCTATGTTCACTGCAGGGAGTGTCTACCCTACCGCTGTCACCGTGAAGAGATATGTGTATGAGTGAGAAAGAAGATGGTGATTACTCTCTTTCTCTTTCTAAAATATTCTAGACACTTTAGCCCTCACGGACTATAGGCTATTCAAATATGACCGACAAATTTTGTTCAGAGGAATATTTTTCAGGCTTGAGATTTTTTACATTCCGTAAATTTATGATACTGGAGTCACGGCTTTAGTTCCCTTCCGAAAGAACCTCTACTCATTATTTGTTCTTCATAGAATGTAATCAACCATAGAATTGATATATCTAAGAAGAACAAGTAGTAAGATGGAATACAATAAGAAGTGCTAGAGTAAGATAAGAGGTCGGACTAAATTACTTGCTAATAAATGTCATTGAAGAGTTGTATCTGAAGTGTCTAGGGCACGTGTGCGGTATGTTAGAGGAAAGGAAACCCAAATAAGTCCTGGGAATGTGAATAACAAGAAGAACCTAGAGTTAAAATAGAAAATGCAATAGAAATAATGAGATGGAAGCGACCTAAACCAGAACACAAATGTAGGGGATTTTAAATACGCACCTTGGATCTGGATGTATGTGTACGGCCTTATGCAATCCTTTGCCATCCTCGAGTATGTAACTGTGTGTATTTCTAATGTGTGGTTTAGAATATCTGCTTATATCTCTGGCTCAGTCGACCTGATCAGTACAATGACATATATCCCATGGGAGGAGGTACGTTATGCAAAAGGAAATGTAGATAAAAAAAAAGAGAAAAAGAAATTCAGAAGTAAAATATACGATTTATCACTCCTTAGATATATCTTTTTGTGACATGAAAAATGTCCGGAAGTGAGAATATAAACTAAATCAACTTTGCATATATACGTATTGCTGCATATGCAGACACAGTATGGGAAGATGTTATTTTAAATCTAGTTCCACATCGATCTGTACAAATCACTGCAAACCCCTTAGGAAATGTGGTGGAATCCACTTGAAGCCTTATATATTATTTAAAGCCCATTTTCTGAAGTCATTTTAAACTAGAATAAAGATAGATGTATTACGTTTTGAAGGCAAGATTTTATGTGTGACAGCTATGACTTGCATATGTCTAGTTACAAACAAGAAGTCTAAAGGAAGATAACGTAACACATACAAACTTTATGGTGGATATCATAAAATAATGGAGAAAAGAATTCTCTTAGTTTGAGAAAAGAAAAAAAGCTATTACATACAAACTTATGTGATACATATAAAAACACACATATACGAGTATCTTCTGAAAACAAATCCCATTACGTATTACAGGCTACATTTTCGATAAGAAAGGATCTATAGGTTATCATCTCAGCAACAGTGATATTACTTCAGATATTTTCTTCTAGTTTGTCTTTTCTTTTATTTTATTCCTTACTAGCTAATACCCGGCGTGCGCTGCTACGCCTAAATAAATTAAAATTAATGTACTTTCATGTTTAGTTAAATAAGTAAACGGAAAAATAATTATAAATTTATATTCTTTTAGATACCCCATGCTGATTACCCGGCGTTGCCCTGGAATCTACTTATCCCGATCTTCATGACTTAAATGAGCGGATATACGAAAATTAATGTGTTTTATGTTTAGTTAAGAGGAAAAGTTTGTATCGTGCTGTTTACTTGGAGTTGTCCGGGAATCTACTCATCCCGATCTTCTTGGCATAAATGAGCTGAAAGACAAAAATTAATGTACTTCTTATGATTAGTTGAATAAGTAAAATTAAAAATAATTATAAATGTATTTCGTAATTATTTTAAGATTACCCATGCTCATTGCCCGGCGTTGCCCTGGAATCTTCTTATCTCGATCTTCTTGGCATAAATAAGCTAAAAGACAAAATTCGTTATTGTGAGTTATCCGTAAAAGAATACCCGCCATGTCCTGTATGCTTGCACAGGAAACTACGAACTTGTCTCGATCTTCTTCTAACACCCGGCGTACGCTGCTACCCCTAAATAAAATGTTTTAGTGTTTTTACCACCAGCCGTGCGCTGTTATGCTTGCCTGGGTATCTGCTTATCCCAATCTTCTTATCGTTATTGTGAGTTATCCGTAGAAGATAAACATATGCTGTCGCGGATTTTTTTTGTAGAGTTTTTTGTGATATTCAATTCTGTGTACATTAATTTCGTGTATTTGTTATGGTGTAGGCAGCGTAAACTATTAAAGTCTCAAAATAGGGACTTTATTTCACGTTTTTCACTACAAACGGTGATTTTTAGGGGTCAAGGGGTTGAGTATTACAACTCTCTTATAGCCTATGTTCATCCCCGGAACCTCGTGAACATTTTTCAAAAAGTCCCATCTTAATCGGATGTACGGTATGGCAGAGCACGCTTACCCGGGAATCTACTTATCCCGATCTTCTTGGCATCAATGAAAGACTAAAATGGCTGTTGAGAATTATCCGTAAAAGATAAACATATGCTTTCGCTGACTTTTTTGTAGAGTTTTTGAGATATTTAATTCTGTGTACATTAATTTGGTGTTTGTTGTATTTGTTATGGTTCAGGCAGCGTAAGCCATTTAAGCGTCAAAAGGGACTTTATTTCACGTTTTTCACTACAAAGGGTCAGTTTTAGGGGTGAAGGATTTGAGTATCACAACTCTCTTATAGCCTATGTTCATCCCGGGAATCTCGTGGACATTTTGCAAAACACCCATCAAAATCGGATCAACGGTATGGCCGCGCATAGAATACGAACAAACAAACATTGACTTTTATATATTAGATTATCTTTTATGTCCACCGCTGTGGTCTCGAGGTAGCGTACTGCCATGTCACGCAGCGGGACCGGGTTCGATTCCCGGTCGGGGCAGGCTCCTGGATGAAGTTTTTCCTGATCTGTACGACAAATCTCAGGAAGCTTAGGGCCCAACGGTCCTCGAAAATCACCCGGCCATCATCATCATCATCCTTATCATTATCATCATCATCATCATCATCACCTTTCACCGGTGTGGAAAGCATCGGGAAGCTACCACACCTATAATTCCCTACTTAAGCTGCAAAGCATAGCATGAAAATGATATGATTGCAGTGAAAGACCTGCCTTCGGGCAGAATTACTATGAATGGATGGATTATTATCTTTATTGTTATTATCTACTTCACTGGTACTATCGAAACAAGAGGTTCATAGTAGTGTGGACATAGCCTAATCCAGTGGTACTCACTAGAAATTACCGATCCGATTGAGGGTCTTTCCACTTTTCAGCGGTTGCACTTTTACCAGCCGGCTGCTGGCCCTTTACATCCACATGTGTCAATCACAGAGGTAGATGATCAACAGCCAGTGTAGGGGTGACATGTGGTTAGCATGTCGCGTCCCCCAGCCGTTATAGCTGGTTCCTCAACCTGGAGCCGCTACTTATTGTAGCTGGGTGGGCGCCGGTCCCATACTGGCCGAAATACCATGAGAAAATTTTCTTCCCCCATGGAGACTCGAACCAGCGCAAGTCCCGTAGCTCTGCGCCAAGGCTTCCTACCTTAACCGCTCGGCTACGGCGCGGGACTAGAAATTACAAGAGAGCCAAATATAAGAAACCATATCTGTTCGAGAGCCGCACCAAATTTCAAAGTTGTCAGTCTTGGTAACACACAGCTTTTTTTTACATTTATGGACAAAACACAATTACTGATTACTGCCATTTAATTTTTGTTAATAATTAACTGTTTATTTTATTATTATTATTATTATTATTATTATTATTATTATTATTATTATTATTATTATTATTATTATTATTATTATTATTATTATTATTATTATTATTATTATTATTATTATTATTATTATTACGGTACTGTACATAATGTTAAGGCAACTTACAGTTGTGTAGATTACTGCTGTGAAGTTGATGGTGGAACTCTGCTACATTTCGTTAACTCTCCTAACTCAAGTAGAATCGGAAAGTTATAACTTTTGTATGTCACTTTTTATCTGTTTTGCATTTGGGAATTTAGAAAATAATGTGTCACAAACGACTAGAAAACACTCCTTAAAAATCTCTGCATCGGCAAACGGTTTCATTTTGCGTGCTAAAATTTCTGCTACTTCATATGATGCTTTTGTTATCAATTTATTTTCACTTACGGTATGCAATATCATTTTCCGTTCAGACACTATTGACATTTGTAATGTTTTTAGTTTTTCTGCTCTCAATTTAGAATATTTAGGATATCCATCCATAGTAATTCTGCCCGAAGGCAGGTCCTTCACTGCAATCATAGCATTTTCATGCTATGCTTGCAGCTTCACTAGGGAATTGTGTAGGTGTGGTAGCTTCCCGTTGCTTTCCACACCGGTGAAGGATGGTGATGATAATGATAATGGCAAGGATGATAATGATAAGGATGATGGCCATATGATTTCGGGGACCGTTTGGGCCTTAAAGTTTTCCTGACATTTGTCTTACAGGTGAGGAAAAACCTCGATAAAAAACTGCCCCGACTGGGGATCGAACCCGGGCCCGCTGCGTGACAAGGCAGCACGCTACCTCGAGACCACAGCGGTGGAGTATTTAGGATATTTGCACTCAAAAATTTGAATGCACTGTTTTATAATGCCTATTAAGATTAAATCGTTTATAACCTTGAACTACGTCTCGACATAATAAACACATCGCACTGCCTTCCTTTTTAGCAGGTATGAAGAAAAATGCATGCTCCCAAGTATCTTGAAAAACTCTTCCTTCATCTTCGAGTTTTCTCTTTTTCCCTTTCGAAAAATCACCAGTCATTATTAAACACTGAAATTCACTTCACTTCAACTGATTAGGTAACACACAGTATCCAATCGCTTGTTCATAGAAACTAAATTGTATAATATTTCATTGTGAAAGATTCGGACGACAATGTAGAAGTTTAAACGGTTTTAAAAACAAACGTACACATATTCAGAACCAATAACACTAGCCAGGACATTGCATTGTTGAACACGTGCGGTACTGTACTGCTCGGAATGACCCAGGGATATCCAAAGTTTTGTAGAATTTCAATAAAGATAATATTATTTTATAATTAGAATGTAAAATTTAAATGGCAATGTAATGAAGGTAAAATTATTGCAAGAGCCTTAATAAATACCTTCAAGAGCCGCATGCGGCCCGCGGGCCGCATAGTGAATACCGCTGGCCTAGTCTCTACTCAGAGCTAACGTTTTCTTATCATCTCCGTATAATTAACCTCTCTCAAATCATGGTTAATGTTATTCTCACATCTTCCTGCAGGTTGATTCCTAAATATTTAAATCTCTTAAATATATTTATTATTTCTTTATCTAAATGTAAATTATTACCTTCGTCTCCAATTACTAAATATTTAGTTTTGTCTATGATAATTTCAGGGCCCCTTCTTTATATACTTCTTTCAGTTTTCTGGACGTAAACATCCAATCCTCTTCATGTCGCTCCACTGCCATCTGATCAACCGCAAATAGCAATGTAGAAAGATAATTGTTTTCTATTGGAACTTCCGTATCTCCACGTTTTCGTCTCCATTCTTTCAGTGCTTCATCTATGCATTTTAAAAAGTATAGGTACCATAGAACAGCCCTTTATTAAGCCTTTTTCTTCTTCTTTAAATTCTTCAGAGATTATATTACCAACTTTAATCGCTCTTACAAAACCTGTATAGAATTGTTCAATAACTTCGATGTACATAGTGTTAATTCCAGCTTCTTTCATAGATTGGCATAACTTACAGAATCATAAGTATTCTGAAATCTATGAACGTTAAGCATATCGCCTTTTTGCACAACTCTTCTCTATGAGGTTATTTAGTGAAAATATATTATCAATACATGAGCGGTCAGCACAGAAACCACTCTGCTATTCAGATATCTTGATTTGTGAACACTTTAATATTAGTCCAAACTGTCTTCCCACCGAAATTATAACACTTATCCCACTGTACACTTATTACCGATTACCTTTTTATAGACCGATGTTATATAGGGTTTTTTTTTCATTCATTCGGTATTTTTGCTTACTTGAAACATATAGTAACAGTTTTGCTAATAATTCCAAAATAACAGATGGAGTCGATTTTATGAGTTCTTCTGAAATTTTTTCGGGTCCAGGCGATTTTACATTTCGCATCTTGACAAATGCTAACTGAATGTCTAAACAATCAATTGCATATGTATATGCATTATTCCCTTCTGATATTTCATTCACTTCTTCTGTCAGAAATTCACTCCTGTTTTCCGTTAGTAACTTTTTAAAATAATTAAGTCAATTATCGAAACATATTAAGTTAATTCTCCCCGAATCTTTATTATCAGTTCGTAATCATTTCATAACTCTCCACGCTTGTTTATTCTTTAGATATTTATTCTGCCAACTATATTTTTTTGCTTTATTAATTCCTAATTTTAGCTTTGTGTCTTAACGTAATATACTTATTTCCAATCAATTGAGTTGGTGTTTACTCGATGAAAATCCATATTTATTAATTAAGTATAAATAAAACTTAGTTTTATTCGATTTTCATATTTATTAAGATATAATTCAGTGACAGATGTTTCGGTACACTGTACCTTCTTCAGACATGTTAACAAATTATGAATTGTGTTATTACAGTACATGTCAACTGTTCTAAGCAACAATACAACAACAAAAATGTAAATAAATATTTTAAATAAATATTGTTGTATTGTTGCTTAGATCAGTTGATATGTACTATAATAACACAATTCATAATTTAACATGTCTGAAGAAGGTACAGTGTACCGAAACAGCTGTCACTGAATTATATCTTAATAAATATGAAAATCGAATAAAACTAAGTTTTATTTTTATTGAATTAATACTTATTCCTATTTTCCAAGCCATATCTTCCTAGTCATTTTATAAGCTTTTTTTTACAATTTATAGAGCAACTCGACGCCTTTGTTCCACTAATATGGCAGTCTCCGTTTACTTCGAGTCTTATTTTCCTATATTCCAAGAGCCTCTTTTCCGGCTTCCTAAATACAAAATTGTATGTCATCAATACATCTATCCTACTCTATTTTCATTCAGGTTCATGGCCTCGCGGACACAAGCTCTCCATACATCCCTATCGTGATATATTTTCTAATTACCCCCTGTATAATCTACTTCTCTCAAATCATAGATAATGTTATTTTCCGATCTCATTACTTGTCTAGCAAGTGGACGTTTTCCCTCTGATTTCCTATAAGAAACTTCAAAGTCCCGTTTCGATTCCCCATTCGTGCCACATGTCCTCCCATATGGTACGGTAATCGATTATTTCCATTCATTTGGAAGAGCCTCTTTTTCCGAAATCATACTGAGCAACCGATGTATCTTGTCCATCAACTTTTTCCCCTTTATGTTTATCAATTTTGCTGGGATCCCATCTGAACCTGATGTTTTGTACATATTCAATTTTTCTATTCGTCATTTCAACCTTTAATGCACTTGTCCTGTGACTGACATTTGTGCTGTCTGTATGTCATCCTCTCTAATATCCTATTCTGCATGACATTTAATAGCTGATTAAAGTAACCTTTTCATCTATTTAATATACTCCTGAAATCAGCAATTATATCCCCTTTTCATTCGTACTTATGTTTGTTGTGGCCTGAAACCCTTTCCTCTCTATCCTAATTCCCTGATATAATTATCAGATAACCCTATTTTTTTATGCATTTCAAAATAATTAATTTCCGATTCCGATTGAGGGTCTTTCCACTTTTCAGCGGTTGCCCTTTTACCAGCCGGCTGCTGGCCCTTCACATCCACATGTGTCAATCACAGAGGTAGATTATCAACAGCCAGTGTAGGGGTGACATGTGGTTAGCATGTCGAGTCCCCCAGCCGTTATAGCTGGTTCCTCAACCTGGAGCCGCTACTTATTGTAGCTACCCAATTGCCTCACGATGCTGGGTGGGCACCGGTCCCATACTGGCCGAAATACCATGAGAAAATTTCTTCCCCCATGGAGACTCGAACCAGCGCAAGTCCCGTAGCTCTGCGCCAAGACTTCCTACCTTAACCGCTCGGCTACGGCGCGGGACAAAATAATATTTCTCTTTCAAATATTCCCTACTTTTATTTTCTAATAACCTAGTGGTTTCCCATCTAATGCTACCCAATTGTTCAAAATTTCTTAATTTGGCTCATCTAACCAATTAATATTTGCTAGCTTTATTTTCTTACATCCCTAGGCCTGTATGCCAGAAATAAATGTAGCACGGGACGAGCTTCCTATAAAAAAAAGTAGCGGCAATTGAGAAGAAACGATTTAATGCTAAGTTATATAAGTTAGGCTATTACTGTTAAACTAATAGTTTTAACTTTCTGCATTCTGAAACTTAACAATCTAACAAAAATAACTCACCAAACTTCATAGTTTTTTTTGTCTATTTATTAGTTATGTTGCATTTCAGTTATGTTTTAACATTGATATGTTTTAAATGGAATAGTTCAATTCTTGCTGTGGATAGCTGTTAATATAAATAGGCCTTAAGAAGGTTTATAAAACGCCTGAAACTTGTTCCATTTTTGTACTGACATCTTCAAATTAATTGATGGTTCAAAATGCAGGGGAAGTGTTCTACAGAGAGATCGACGACACGGCCATTAGCTCGCTACCTGAGGAAGTAATAATTGAATGAACTGAACCGAATACTCTGTGCACACATTTTTTAAGCGATTAAATGAGTTTCCGATGCGGTTGACAGTTCTTGCACTCGGTGGACAATCCCATGCTAATTCTATTACCTTTATCACACTACCGAGGATTGGATTCCAGTTCACACACATTTCACATTTTCTCACCAGAATAGTTATCATGTGTCATCATTTCCCAGGCATTTTATCATCTACCGAGACAAAACACTTTTATTTTTAAAATGTTACTTTAATCATCGGTGATTAAAATATTCTCAGTTGTTTAAAACAATTATTGAACATTCTATATTCCTTATTGGGTATAGATTAAAATGAAAAAAACGAAAACTTTATTTTTGCAGTTTGTTAAAAATTATCTGAGGAATATTACGTAATGCAACGCTACTCTACGCTACGCTACAATGCAGTACATACAAGACAAGAAAGGAAAGTACAATACAATCAACAATACAATACAATACAATACAATGAAAATGAACGAAAAGAAAAGAAAAGAACTAGAAAAGAAAAGAAAAGAAAAGAAACGAAAAGGAAAAGGAAAAGAAAAGAAAAAGAAAAGAAAAGAAATAGAAAAGAAAAGAAAATGAAAAGAAAAGAAAAAGAAAAGAAAAGGAAAAGAAAGAATAAAAGAAAAGAAAAGAAAAGAAAAGAAAAGAAAAGAAAAGAAAAGAAAAGAAAAGAAAGGAAATAGAAAAGAAAAGAAGACAAGAAAAAGAAAAGAAAATGAAAAGAAAAGAAAGAAAATGAAAAGACAAGAAAAGGAAAGAAAGAAAAGAACAAGAAAAGAAAAGAAAAGACAAGAAAAGAAGACAAGAAAAAGAAAAGAAAAGGAAAAGACAAGGAAAAGACAAAGACAAGAAATAGAAAAGAAAAGAAATAGAAAAGAAAAGAAAAGACAAGAAAGAAAAGCAAAAGAAAATAGAAAAGAAAGAGAAAAGAAAAGAAAAGAAAAGGAAAAGAAAATGAAAAGAAAAGAAAAGAAAAGAAAAGAAAAGAAAGAGAAAAGAAAATAAAGAGAAAAGAAATTAAAGAAAAGAAAAGAAAAGAAACAGAAAAGAACAAGAAAAGATAAAGAAAAGAAAAGAAAAGGACAGTACAAGATAAAGAAAAGGAAAAGAAAAGGCAAACAAGAAAAGCACAAATAAAAAGAAAAGAAAAGAGAAAAGGAAAACGAAAAGTAAAAGACAAACAGAAAAGAAAAGAAAAGTCAGAAAAGAAAAGAAACAGAAAAGAAAAGAAAAGAAAAAGAAAAGATAAAAGAAAAAAAAGAAAAGAAAATAAAATAAAAGGAACAGAAAAGATAAAGAAAAGAAAAGAAAAAGAAAAGGCAAACAAGAAAAGCAAAGTAAAAGAAAAGAAAGAGAAAAAGAAAAAGAAAAGCAAAAGAAAAGAAAAGAAAGAAAAGAAAAGAAACAAAAGAAAAGAAAGAAAATAAAAGAAAAGAAAGGAACAAGAAAAGAAAGAAAAGAAAAGAAAAGAAAATAAAAGGTCGAAAAGACAAGACAAGAAAAGAAGACAAGACAAGAAAGACAAGACAATACAAGGACAAGAAAACAAGCAAGACAAGACAAGACAAGACAAGACAAGACAAGACAAGGACAAGACAAGAAAAAGACAAGACAAGACGGAAAAGAAAAAGACAAGCCAAGACAAGACAAGACAGAAAAGAAAAGAAAAGAAAAACAAGGAAAAGAAGGGACAAGACAAACAAGAAAGAAAAGTGAAAAGAACAATACAATACAAGACAAGACAAGACAGGACAATAAAATAAATACAATACAATACAAGACAATACAATACAATAAAATTAACAATACAATTAAAATAAAATACAAAAATACAATACAATACAGAAAATACACTACAATATAAATAAATCAATACAATACAATAAAATACAATAAAATACATACAATACAATACAATACAATACAATACAATAAAAGAAAAGAAAATACAATACAATACAATACAATACAATACAATACACTACAATACACTACAATACAATACAATACAATACAATACAAAAAATACAATACAATACAATACAATACAAACAATACCATACAATACATACAAACAATACAATACAATACAATCAATTTACATAAAATACAATACAATTACATACAATACATACAATACAATACACTACAATACAATCACTACAATACAATCCAATACAATACATACAATTACAATACAATGAATACAATATACATGTTTGTTTGTGGTGTGTGTTGTGTGTTCAAAAGCATGACAAGACGCCCTAAAATTCAAGGAGAATTAGACTTAAAACTAACCTAAAATACGCCATATTATTTGCCAAAGAAATAGCCAACTTTGAAAAATGCCATTACTATTCAAATTACTTACCAAATCTAATCTAACATACCAAATTATACTATTCATCTACCTACCAAATAATTTTAGCCTACCAATATACACTACCTGCTAATTATCCCAACTAACCTAACTGAATACATATATTGCCATTTGCAGGAGAACGGAATTAAAATGTGGCAACAAAATAATACACATATGCTACTCATTAATGCTCGGTAACTATCGTGCAGTAGTACTAATGGTCCGTAACATGTGTTTTACAAAATTATACTTAACAGAAGAGCCCAATTATTTTGATGTTAGATTAAATTCAGCAACTATAATTATTGTATTGTAAGCCATGTTTCCTTTAACAGAGATTAGACGCTCTCCCCCTACAGGAAATATTTAAACAACTTATTTAGTACGTTGTATTCGTAAGATGCCATTTGAGTGGTCCGTGGTCAGCCTTATACTGAATTATGGAAACAAGGAAGTACTAGGCGGGGGAAATTCGGTTTTTTTGTAGTTCTTAGAGGCATTTTCATTCGGCTTAAGGATCTTTTACGAGCCTGAAAATCTCAGACTCGGGACCCACGGCTTAAAGTCCCTCCCGGAGGACTTGCTCCTTGGATTTTTCCATCCTAAAAAATCCATCGACTCCGACCGGGTTTGAACCCGCGACCTTCGGGACCAGAGGCAAGGAACATAACCGCCAGTCCACCGCGGCCGATATAATTCTCTAGTAAAGCAGCAAAGTATAGAATGAAAATGCTATGATTGCAGGGAAGGACCTGCCCTAGAGTAGAACACTATGGAAGAATATTACATTTCTCTCCGGACAGGTAATGTTTCTGTAATGCGCATGTCGCCTGGGCATGTAAAATTATCTATAAAGCGACAGGTTAAATATATTAAATATTATTAAGTCATAACTACCTACCAAAAAAAGAATGATAACATTAATGATAATCTTACATCATAAGAAATTGTAAGGTGAAGGGGGAAAAAGTGAGAGTGAGAGATTGCGAGAGGGGAGTGAGAGATGGGTGATTGAGAGAGAGTGAGAGATGAGAGAGAGATTGAGAGAGAGATTGAGAGAGAGATTGAGAGAGAGATTGAGAGAGAGATTGAGAGAGAGATTGAGAGAGAGATTGAGAGAGATGATGTGAGGAGAGAGAGATTGAGAGAGAGATTGAGAGAGAGATTGAGAGAGAGATGAGAGAGAGAGATTGAGAGAGAGATTGAGAGGAGAGAGGATTGAGAGAGAGATTGAGAGAGAGAGATTGAGAGAGAGATTGAGAGAGAGATTGAGAGAGAGATTGAGAGAGAGATTGAGAGAGAGAGTGAGAGAGAGATTGAGAGAGAGATTGAGAGAGAGATTGAGAGAGAGATTGAGAGAGAGATTGAGAGAGAGATTGAGAGAGAGATTGAGAGAGAGATTGAGAGAGAGATTGAGAGAGATTGAGAGAGAGATTGAGAGAGAGATTGAGAGAGAGATTGAGAGAGAGATTGAGAGAGATTGAGAGAGAGATTGAGAGGAGATTGAGAGAGATTGAGAGAGATTGGAGAGGAGATGAGAGAGAGAGGATTGAGAGAGAGATTGAGGAGATTGAGATGAGAGAGATTGATTGAGAGAGAGATTGAGGAGAGATGAGAGAGGAGATGAGAGAGAGATTGAGAGAGATTGAGAGAGAGAGATTGAGAGAGAGATTGAGAGAGAGAGTTGAGAGAGAGATTGAGAGAGAGATTGAGAGAGAGATTGAGAGAGAGATTGAGAGAGAGATTGAGAGAGAGATTGAGAGAGAGATGAGAGAGAGAGATGAGAGAGAGATTGAGAGAGAGGAGATTGAGAGAGAGAGAGAGAGGGAGGAGAGAGAGAGAGGGAGAGAGAGAGAGAGGGGAGAGGAGAGGAGAGGGAGAGAGAGAGAGAGAGAGAGAGAGTGAGAGTGAGAGAGTGAGAGAGAGAGAGTGAGAGAGAGAGAGAGAAACCACACCAATGACATAAATATAACAAATAATTGTTATTTATGTTACAATGATTAAAAATGAGGTTTAACGGAAGGTTGAGATGTTTACGGCAGAAGCGCAGCAGAAGCGGGAATTTCTTAACAAAACCTTAAAACATTTTAAATCCCTGTAATGCATATTATTTTATTTCTTATGTCCATTTTCATTAATTTTATAAATATCACATTTAACAGTACATAACCTGTTCAATAACTGATACAAATATGTTCAAAAAAATAGTTTTAAAAAACTAAAACAACACGCTTTATTAGAAAACCGAACTAAAAACTGAAAAATAATTTTAATTTCCAACACGCTTGGGGTAAAATTAAAGTGGTTAATAAAATACTTATCTCCAACACATCTAGAATAAAACTAGAGTTATCTACAAAAAAAATAATGTTGCCATTAAAAGCGTGGGGTACTGTATATCAATTAATACATTTGATAATAAACAGATATTGGTAAAAGTAAAGCCTCTAAGAATAAAACGTAAGAACTATAAAAAGCACCCAACTATTTTGATGGTAGAATTATTTTTTGTAGATAACTCTAGATGTGTTGGAGATTCTTTTTTTGTTGACCACTTTAATTTTATCCCAAGCGCGTTGGAAATTTAAATTATTTTTCATCTTTTAGTTCGGTTTTATAATAAAGTCTGTTGTTTTAGTTTTTTTAAAACTATTATTTATTATTTATTTTTAATTTAATTGATTGCCATAAACCGGAATCCCATGAAAATTTAACTGCTTACGGTATTTTTAGTGTCTACGCACGAATATAATTATATTTTTATAAAATTATTATTATCTAACATTATTATATATTTTTAAATATTTTAATATAGATAAATAGTTAGTTATTCGTATCCTTCTCATATGTTTTGGATAAATTACGATGTGATGCCCAAGACCGTAGGCTTTGGAGGTTTGGCACGGGAAGACGGCAGCAGCTGTAAAAACCCGAAGATAGAGAATTACGATGTGGTAAGTTTACAGAATTGTCATTAATATTTTACAGAATTAGATAAAAATGTAAATATCTTTAAATTCGATACTATTGTAGTATGAGCTAAAAGTAATACTCTTCTAAAAGATCCTCTGGGCCGGATTTGAACCAGCGACCTATGGCTTACTGAAATTATATACCACTATGCTGATGATCTCCAAATTTACCTACATTCACCTCCTCATTCTCTCTATAACAGCTTGATGAAAATGAATGACGATCTCATATCCATCTTTAACTGGTCTTCAAGTATCGGTCTAAATCTAAATCCTAACAAGTCACAAGTAATTCTAATGGGGCAACAAAGACTGCTTACAAACCATCCTTGACATATCTCTACTTCAAAACACATTAACTATAAATAATTAAATTATCCCTTATTCTTCTTCAGTAATAGATCTTGGACTACATCTAGACGCAAATTTAACCTGGGCAAACACACGTTGAAAAACACACCCCAAGCTAAAAAGACTTTCTCCATCCTTACATCGATATTAGACGTTTAAAGAATTTTCTCCCAGTTTCGTTAAAACAAAATGCCTTAGTGCCAGAACTTCTTGTGTTACCACACTTCGATTTATGTGTGAAATTATAGATGACACAATGATATAAACTATGCACCTTATGTCGCCACGAGGACTGGCAGCGTGTTCATAATGCTGTTGCGTTCCCAAAATTCACATTTTCAATATCCCGCCGTTATGGACCATTATTTCCAAACACTTTAATACACCCCCCCCTCTTGGCTCCGGCTTTACTGACCAGAAGTAAATTGCACTGTTCTTCACTACCTTTTTTTTCAAGCTTCTGAATTCCTACATTCCTAATTACCTGGCGTCCCAGATTCCAGACGAAGTTATCCTCCTACCACAATATTGACACTAGGTCACAAGATAGCAGTCTGTTAACAATTCCTCTTCATAGCACTTCCTCCTATTCTACTTCCTTCACAGTAGCCTCTGCCCGCTCCTGGAATCTCCTTCCTCAAGGTGTCAGGAGTTGCCGCACACTTGACACCTTTTAAGTCACGCTTATACAGTTGCCTGTTGTCTAATAATTAATTTTTCTCTATTTATTTAATTGTATACTATGTCATTAATCTTTTCCTCGTTTTTTTATATATCTTGTACATATTATATATTTAATTCGTTAAATTTAGAGTAAATCAAAATACATTATAAATATTAATTGTATTGTATACATAACTTGTAATCGTTTATATATATATATATATATATATATATATATTGTAATTTAGATTTAAGACTTTTCTTTTGTATTTTTTTAAACCTGGTTGAGTGGTAGACAAGGCCTTAAGGTCTTAACTCTGCCAGGTAAAATAAAGCTATTATTATTATTATTTATTATTATTATTATTATTACAGTCCACCGCTCTACCAAAAGAGCTACCAGAGGATATACTATTAATTTCATACAACGGTGGACTAAAAAGTCGATACGTCCGCAACCTATTATACCGGTCTTGACTTTTTTTCATGTCCTGATGATCCTGGCCAGGATCATAAAAAACAATTATGAAATTATTGTATTGTCAATGGTCCTTAATAAGTATACAAAGCTTCAAGTCGATCCAATGTTTTTAAGTGGGTGAAAATCGTGTTGAAAGATTCCGTTACATAGACAGATACAGGTCAAGCTAATATAAAGCGTGTAATGAATTTACTCACATTGGTTGTTGTGGTTATTATGAATATTTCAATATAAAATACAAATGAAAGCATACGAAACGAATTAATCATTACATAAACTTAGTTCTAAACGTTTCAGTAATTGAGCATGCTACTAAGATCCCGCAAGCTTACAAAAACACTATCAACCATTGCCATACCGAAACCTACCTTGAAATTTTCTCTCAGAAAAAACATTGTGATGTACCGAGATCGTGTCCTAAAAAACATATCTCCAAGTAACAGAAATCGAAGCCAAAATCTATCAATAGCAACTCACTGAACGAAACTGATGGACTCCCTGCACTAGTAGACTGTAGTTCTATTAACCCCAAGTGGAGGGTTATACTTCCCGCTCCAATACTACCGTTGAGGTCCTTCTCCCTGTACCCTCGGAAATGGGTCTTCACATTGTGCCCTGAAGAATGAGTTCCTCTTCCGAATAATCATATCGCAATATGTGCAGACACTGCTCATTTTGAGGACCGAAGACACGATGGGATAAAGAGTGTTAAAGTTTGAGACCGGAGCAATCTTTATGAGATTTAATCCATCAAGACTGCTAATTGAGAACATGAAATTCAAACTGTACAACTGCTAAAAATACATTTCAATAACGTGATATAATATCCATCCATAGTGATTCTGCCCGAGGGCAAGACTTTCACTGCAATCATAACATTTTCATGCTATGCTTTACAGTTTTTTCTAGGGAATTGTAGGTGTGGTAGCTTCCCGTTACTAAGCTACCTGACATTTGTCTAAGAGGCGAAGAAAACCCAAGGAAAAAAACTCATTCAGGAGCCTATCCCGACCGGGAATCGAACCCGGGTCTGCTGCGTGACAAGGCAGCACGCTACCTCGAGACCACATGTGATATAATATAAAGTAAAGTGATTCCACTATAGGCCCTTGTGGTAGTAGGAAGTTATAGGCTCCCACTTTTTCTAGGCAATCGGCACTTTATGTCAGTCGGGTTGTCAGCTCTGCGTAACGGCCGCATTTACCCCCAGAACAAGCGCCTGGCACTCACTTCAGTTAGAAGCTGAGTCGACCCCAGGGTCATAGTGCCGCCAGAAGATCCTGAGTTCTAATAATTCATCAACAACATTAATGAAATATTGGGTTTTCAAATTCCTTAAATTTTGATCTGAGCAGATGATTTCACACCACTGCACTCTGGTTAGTAGAATAAGTACAACGGGAGCTTTAGTACAGAGAGTGAAACACACAAGAATCTGTTGTAGTTAACTTGTGGCTTAATGGTCAACTTTTTCCAGTGATGGATTTAAGGTTCGAATACATGACGGTTCAAATCACGGTATACGTGGCTTTTTTTTCGCTTTTCTTTCGTTCATTCTTCACTGTGATATGTTGACAATGAAAATGGTTTAGTATGGGCATGCGCAAAATTCCTATTCTCCTATTGTACACTGCGTGTATACCGTGATATTTTGACACTGAAAGTTGTTTTTAGTATGGGCATGCGACAAAAAATTCCTGTTACTCTATTGATTACATTTAAAATCTGATTAGAAACTACTGCAGTATCAGGTTCAGGTACATTACATGAAAGCATCATGGAACACCTTTACAGAATATGGGTCTGAATTTGCCGACATGCATCTGATGTATGGTGCAGCAAAAGGTAAGTGGTGCCATGTACGCGGAAGTGGTGTCCGGATAGACGTCATCCTCATCGAACAACCTTCGAGTCTGTTTAATAGGCGTTTTGCGGGAGCATGGGACGTTGGAGGTAACAGAGTAGACGTCGGTGCAAGACGTACGCGCCGCACTGCAGTTTTTGAAAAAAATGTTCATAGGCTGAAAGAGGAACCTTCTACTAGTACTCGTGCTATCGACGTGTATGGGTACGAACTATCAAAGTGTTTGGGAAGTTCTGCACGAAGAAACCAGCTCTATCCCTTCATCTGCAAAAAGTACAAGTCTTACAGCCACTGGACTTCGCTCAAGGGGCCTAATTTTGTAATTGGGCTCTACTGCAGCCGCCACCGCACTTCTTTTCCTCGGTATTATTCACTGATGAGTAGTATTTAATAGAGATGGGCTGGTTCAGAACTCGAAGAACAATCATGTGTGGGATTATGAAAATCCTCATGCCATCTTCCAGAGGAGTCACCAGCAGAGATTTTCGGTGAACATATGGGTAGGCATAATTTCTGACCACATCATTGGCCCCTACCTTCTTCCCCAGAGATTAAATGGTGTCATTTATAAGACATTTTTTAGAACAACGCCTTACCTACATTACTAGAAGAAGTTCCTCTCCACATCAGGATTAATATGTGGTTTCAGCACGATGGAGCTCCTCTCCATTTCTGCCGGAATTTGCGAAATCATTAGGACGGAGTGTATCGTGGCCGTTGGATAGGAAGCGGTAGTCCAACTGTAGTGTGGCCACCTCACTCTCCAGATCTCAGTCTACTTGATTATTTTTTGTGGGGACATCTGAAAACACTGGTGTATGCGACCGCTGTTGATACAGATGAACTGTTAGTTGCATGCATAATCGCAGCATGTGATGTAATCCGTGAGACACCTGGTATCTTGAACGGAGTACGAGAATCCTTTCATCGCCGATGTCGTCTGTGTTGTGAGAATGCAAGTCGCCAATTTGAAAAAAATCTTTAATGAGTCTGAAGGTGCTTTACATTTTTTCTGGTTTACTCAAATGCATTGCTTTTATTTCCCAATAACATTATGTATGCCATGTGTACATACACTATACCTCTTCATGTTATTAATCACTTGACTATCGTCTATCTAAGTACTGTGCAGTACAATTACACATTTTATTTGCGAAATCTATTGCACTCTACAGTAATCGTATTATTATTAGAACCTTTCAAACAATTGTCTGTACAAAACCTAAATAGTTTTGCAACTCGTATAGTGCGCCGACATTCCATTACCGTATTCTATAAAAATAATGAAACAAACAATTAGGCAGAAGTAAATCTACGTACGTAACTAATTTACATACGTACTTAATAAAGGAAGAACAAAAAAAAATTGACACGTAACTGTAGGGAGTTTCGAACGTGATGCATAATCTTACGTTTGGTTCGGTATTAGACTGCTATAACCACTGAACTAAAGGCAAATGCTTGTTGCAAGTTATAGTCTCTGTATCATATTATTTCCATTTTAATTTGAAATAATCAGTGGCGTGCCAACCATATTACAAATTGAACCATAACTTGGACATATTTTATTCGTAGACCATTAGTTCATTATCCCAAAATGCTTATATAATACCCCTCTATACGTAGTTAAATTTATGCAGTATAATTCATTTACACCCTGTATATTAATCATTCTAGTAAATTCACTGAGATTATAGGATAATTTCGGCTACAAATATTAGAGGATCAACCACGTTATCGAATAGGCCATCCATCATCCACATTTTCTTTTTCTTCCTTCACAACATTTCAAGTGATCGGAATTTCAAAATAATTTAACATTGTTCAAAACCTTCAACTGTTCTTAATTCTTGGGTATATTTATCTTCTTTCCTGGCGTTACAAAAATATCAGTTTATTTAAGTTGATGCATGTATTTTTTTTTTTAATTTTACAATAAAAATGCCAGTTTTTTATAATAGCTTAATTCACTGAAACCTCTGCATTTATTTACATCAACGTAGAGAAAACATTTTAAAATATTCGTTCAGCGTCACTTTTAGGGGTTTCATTACTTGGATGTTTTTATATAATGATATCGGACATGTTTACACTTCCTTATCAATTTACTGCACTAACGTATTATTATTACCCGCAAAATCAACCGTTAATAAGTAGAAACATATACTCGAAAATACTTTATTTTTTATATTTTCTCCAATCGCACTCCTTCTCATATACTTGTTTAGATTTTTCACGTAACATAGCGTCCACAACCATTTCCCTTCATCCAATATTGTGTCGAATAATAGAGGAACTTCGAGTAATGTGGACATTATTTGAATTGTTTTTCTTCTTTTAATTAAGGGATTTAAATTTTATTTAATTACAGTGATTATCATTAGTGTTGTAACTATAAACTAGCATTGCTATTTTATTCAAATATGGA
This sequence comes from Diploptera punctata, assembly GCA_030220185.1. Taxonomy (NCBI): domain Eukaryota; kingdom Metazoa; phylum Arthropoda; class Insecta; order Blattodea; family Blaberidae; genus Diploptera; species Diploptera punctata. The sequence continues at coordinate 584,714 of JASPKZ010009380.1, forward strand.
AACATATTCATAATTTATAAACTTTTTTACATTACAAGAAAGGTCCACTTTAACTTCCATATTCGGGTTAAAGTGGGGGCACGCCGTAGCGTAGTGGTTTAAGGCACTGAGCTACAAGCCGGAGGGTCGAGGGTTCAAGTCCCGTTGTGGTCAGGATTTTTAAAATGACCCAAACCCTCTGGCGGCACTATGACTCTGGGGTCGACTCAGCCTCTAACGGAAATGAGTACCAGACGCTTGTTCTGGGGGTAAAGGCGGCCGTCACGCAGGGCTGACAACCCGGCTGACATAAAGTGCCTATTGTCTAGAAAAAGTGGGAGCCTTAACCTCCTACTACCCCAAGGGCCTCCGGGTCTGTTGTGGGATCACTTTACTTAAGTCCCGCGCCGTAGCGAGAGTGGTAAGGCAGGAAGCCTTGGCGCAGAGCTACGGGACCTGCGCTGGTTCGAGTCTCCATGGGGTAAGAAATTTTCTCATGGTATTTCGGCCAGTATGAGACCGGTGCCCACCCAGCATAGTGAGGCATTTGGGTAGCTACAATAAGTAGCGGCTCCAGGTTGAGGAAACTAGCTATAACGGCTGGGGGACTCGACATGCTGACAACATGTCACCCCAACACTGGTTGATGATCATCTACCTCTGTGATTGACACATGTGGATGTGAGGCCAGCAGCCGGCTGGTAGGCTAAGAGCCGTCTAGGCTTGTCGCGCCAGGAGTTTTTTTATTCGGGTAAAGTGGGCCACAGAGTCCATCCTAGCTTTTACACTATTTTAAGGTTTATTTACTCTATATGTAGACGAGAAAGTTGAAAATTTTAATGACATGATTTTACAATTGTATGACAAACACGCACCTATCAAGACTAGACGTATAAACAGACCACCTGCACCCTGGATGTCTGATAATATCCGCTTGCTTATGACAGAGAGAGACGCAGCATTTAGGAAATACAGGAGGAACAAAGAACTGAGAGACTTACAGACATACAAACATCTGAGGAATAAAGTCAACCAGACTATAAGGAATGCAAAACTAAGATATGCCCATACTATTATTACACAATCTATGTCCAACTCAGCTGACATGTGGAAAAATTTAAAATCAATAGGCCTCTGTCAAAATAAACTACAGGTAGAAACAGCTGACCTACCACTAGATGAGTATGACCATTTTGAGTAACCATTTACCCGCCTCCCTACTGACAACAAATCACAACACAAACAACAGGCAATAGATGAACTAATGTCATATTCCCAACCTACCCGAGACAAATTCTTTTTTTCCTATATCTCACCTGATGACGCCAAAAGAGCAGTATTACGTATTAAATCTAAAGCACAAGGAATAGACAATATAACAATACTCTCCTGCAAAAAATAATAGACATTATTCTCCCAACAATAACCCATATTTTTAATGCCTCTATAATGACCGGGACCTATCCCAGACTCTGGAAAATGGCTCTAGTTCGTCCTACACCGAAATCAAACACTCCCACAACACTCGATGATTATAGAGACCAATTAGTATTCTTCCCTGTTTATCTAAAGCACTGGAACACATAATACACTCACAGTTAACAGACTACCTCACCACACACGACTTACTTGATGAACATCAGCCTGGTTTTAGAACAGGACATCACACAAGTACTGCACTACTTGACATTGTAGAGGACATAAGAGACTCAATGGACAAAAGCAAACTCACCGCAATAGTCCTACTGGACTACAGCAAAGCCTTTGACACAGTAGATATAGACTTAATGCTAGCGAGACTAAAGACACTACATCTGTCGGAAAACTGCCTTGATTGGTTTGCATCTTACCTCACTAATCGTCAGCAATCAGTTTCTGTTAATAATCGCATTTCTTCCTGGCGCTTGGTGAGGAAAGGGGTACCTCAAGGCGGGCGTCCTCGCTCCTCTTCTCTTCTCGATTATATTAATGACGTGACCAAGAAACTACAAAACTGCAAGCTCATCTTTACGCCGACGACCTACAGATTTACACACACTTTAGGCCTGACGAAATTAATGAATATATTGACAAAGTAAACACTGACCTCAGGCATATATCTTTATGGTCCAGACAATATGGGCTGAAACTAAATGTAAACAAAACGCAAGCAATAATTATCGGACATCCAAGGCTATTACACCTCATAAACAATGGCAATATGCCGGCTGTCATATTAGATAATGAACAAATTCCTTATACCGACGTCGTTAAAAACTTGGGATTTTACTTAGATTCTAATTTAAAATGGCATGAGCAAGTAAAACAAACATCTAAAGGATCTTCTCCATAATGCATTCCCTAAAGCGACTTAAACATTTTCTTCCTACAACTCTTAAAAGAATTTTAATCCAAACTTTAGTGATGCCGCATTTTGACTACTGTGACGTTCTACTAACTGACATAAGTGACGGATTGTCGGACAAACTGCAGCGTGTCCATAATATGTGTATCAGATTCATATTTAATGTTCGAAAATACGATCACATTTCTCCATTATTCCACGAATTGTCATGGCTACATCTAAAAGAGAGAAGAAAATCGCACTGTCTAATTCTCCTATTTAAGATCCTACATACCTCGATTCCCAATTATTTATCATCCCGTTTCCAGTATCTATCCTCAAACCATAACTTAAACACAAGATCACAACATAGTCTCTTATTAATATACCGCAACATAGGACATCACATCACTCCATGTCATATACCATCTCCACTTCTCGCAACTGGAATTCCCTACCACAAGAAATAAGGGGCTGCCGGACATTGGCATCTTTTAAAAGAAATCTAAATTTATATTTGCTCTAAACTCGACTTCATTATTATCCAGTGTAAGATATATATATTAATTGGTGTTTCCCGTATAATGTATCATATTTATATTATTATTATTATTATTACTATTATTATTATTATCGTATCATTATTGTTATTACCCTATGAAATGTTGTTTGTACATGACATTTACATTGCTACATTTATTGTATCTTTAACTGTTTATAATTAGTACAGTGTATATCTATAATTGTCGAATATTTATTTGTATTTGTGCTGGTTGAGTGGAAGAGAGGGCCTTATGGCCTTAACTCTGCCAGAATAAATAAAGTATTATTATTATTATTATTATTATTATTATTATTATTATTATAATTTATACAGAGAGGACAAATTAATCTAAGAGTAATTATGGCTGGTCGTAATTAAAAATCGTTGATATTTATTTAATGTATTGAAAAATTATTTTTGATTATAATAATCACACGTCATTTATCTGCTGACAGCGACGTCTTTGGGTTTAGTAAAATTACAAGGATATTAGATAAAATTAATTAAGTGCATGGTTCTTATAAATAGCACCCTCATTGATAAAATATGTTTATTCGTGTAAAGTGACCTCAGATCCACTTTAACCGCGTCATGGAGGGTCAACATTAACCAAATTCCTTTGTTATATTTATTTATTTTATACAGACGCCAATTCACATAACATTAAACCAAACCCGTCAGTATATTAAAACAGTATCTATGTAATATATTTAGGAGATTTTTCAATATTTGCAACATTCAATAGCAGAAATTAAGAATCAATTTCCAGCTTAAAAAAGTTTTAAACCGTTCGTTTCCATAAATGTCACAAAGAATAAAATCAAGAGGCATTGAATACGTCAACGTTGATGAGGGAAGAAATTAATATATTTTCTGATCGAGGGCAGCACATTTGACGAAAATATTAACAGGGTCCAATCAAACCGAAGGGTCCACATTACCCGAACTTACTCTACGTTTGTGTAGTAAATCGATAAGAAGATATAAATATATCCGATCTCGTTATAGAAAAACATCCAAGTGGCAAACCTCTAACGAATGACGCAAAACGAATATTTTTTAAAAGTTTTACCTAGTTGAAATAAATCCACAATTTTTAGTAAACTACATTATTGTTATATTTGAAGAGAAAAAGTATACGCTCAGACCGGGACTTGAACCCGGGACCCTTGGTTCTCTAGACCAAGTGCTCTACCAACTGAGCTACCTGAGCAAGAACCGATCTAAACGCAAATCTTTCTCTATATACATTGTAATTCCCATCCACCAAATGCTGTGAAGCCATGCTTCTATCTTGCAAATGGCGGCTCCTTTATTAAGAAGACATATTTGGGAATTATACATTACAGCCAGTACGGCTTTTTCCAAGTTTTTATTATATTGATTTCGTACATCTCAATGATGGATAAATCATATTTGAAGAGAAAAATTATACGCTCAGACCGGGACTTGAACCCGGGACCCTTGGTTCTCTAGATAAGTGCTCTACCAACTGAGCTACCTGAGCAAGTACCGATCTAAACGCAAATCTTTCTCTATATACATTGTAATTCCCATCCACCAAATGCATTCAGGTAGCTCAGTTGGTAGAGCACTTGGTCTAGAGAACCAAGGGTCCCGGGTTCAAGTCCCGGTCTGAGCGTATAATTTTTCTCTTCAAATATGATTTATCCATCATTGAGATGTACGAAATCAATAATAAATACATTATTGTTGTTTTAAAAACTGGCGCTTTTAATGGGGTGTTAAAATGTACACAGATAACTTAAAGAAACTGGTTTTGCGAACTCCAGGAAAAATATAATTAAAGCAAAGATTGTATTAAGAAAAATGGAAGATTTTGTGAAATGTGCAATTCGTTTGAAAGTCAGAACATTGGAAATGTTAAGGAAGAAAAAAAAAAGTGCCGATGGACGGCCTGTCCGATAACGTGGTTGATTGCGTAGTGTTGGAAGAAGTTCCCATTATTCACTTGAGATTTAGATTCGGACGCGGGTGATGAACTGTTGTTTGTAAATAACAAATGCGATTAATGTAAATTAATGTTTTCTAATTATTTACGTTAAACAAATTCTGTCATAAATAGGCGCTGCGATGCTTAGATGTCGCTCATTATATGAACAGTGGTGAATACCGGGTAACTGTAAAAATACAACAAAACAAACAAAGTTTGAACTTAACAGATGAGTGAACACGTGCGCTAAATAATTAATGTTTATATATGTTAAAGGCAGATCTTATATTCTGGATAGAGAATAAATTATTACAATATAGCATTTATTTTTTAATCCTTTGAAAAATGATTCTTCATTTCATTCTATGAGTCATTTGTATTCCTTACGATTTTACAAAAAAAATCGGATAATAGATCATTCACTCACTCACACTCACTCACTGGCACTATCGAACCCGTAGGTTCATGGCCGCGCGGACATAAACTTTCCATACTTCCCTATCCTGAGCTAATGTTTTCCAATCATTCCCTGTATAATCTACTTCCCTCAAATCATAGTTAATGTCATTCTCCCACCTCATTCTTGGTCTACAAACTGGGCGTTTTCCCTCTGGCTTTCCTACAAGAAGCTTCCATGCAAGTCTTTCATTCCCCATACGTGCAACATGTCCTGCCCATCGCAGTCTACGAGACTTAACTGTTATTATATCTGGCTTCCTATAAAGACCATGTAAGTTCATTGTTATGTAGTCTTCTCCATTCACCTGTTTGTTCATCTCTCTTTGGTCCAAAAATTGTCTTAGCATACCTTATTACTAGAGATCACCAATTAGATTTCATGGAGGTCCATTTTTAAAGTAGTACATTCAGTCGATCTCCGGAACCACAGTTCATAAAACATACGAAGCTTTTATTAAATAATTAATATTATAAGGGAATTATTTAAATTATGTTATGATTATTAATTGCATAAATTAAACAAATTACATGGTAAATAATAAAAACGATACTTCATAGTAGCACACAGTTATTAATTCTAATAATTATTAATAAGTTTATGATAAACTTAGCATACGGTCAGAGCTAATTTTTAATTAAATAAATAAAAATAAAACTACGTTTTATTTTTATTTAATTAATAAATATGGATTTTCATCAAGTAAACACCAACTCAATTAGCTAATTTTTAAATTTATCACCTCACAAATTAAGTGTTTTTTCACGATACCAGTTTTCAAACGGAATCCCGTTCATCTTCAGTCAAATCTCCGAACATAAGCAGTACTGCCAACAAAGCAAACAATAATACTATCATAACATGAAATTTAGTAATTTGGTTTTTATCTGGTCCCGCGCCGTAGCCGAGCGGTTAAGGTAGGAAACCTTGGCGCAGAGCTATGGGACTTGCGCTGGTTCGAGTCTCCATCATGGGGGAAGAAATTTTCTCATGGTATTTCGGCCAGTATGGGACCGGTGCCCACCCAGCATCGTGAGGCAATTGGGTAGCTACAATAAGTAGCGGCTCCAGGTTGAGGAACCAGCTATAACGGCTGGGGGACTCGACATGCTAACCACATGTCACCCCTACACTGGCTGTTGATTATCTACCTCTGTGATTGACACATGTGGATGTGAAGGGCCAGCAGCCGGCTGGTAAAAGGGCAACCGCTGAAAAGTGGAAAGACCCTCAATCGGAATCGGTTTTATCTGATGTTTAACCGGTTTTAAAAATTTGTATTAATTCGATATTTAACTGGTCCGGAAACCTAAGTCCCAGAGTCCGGATCCGGACCGCGATCCGTCAATTGGTGACCCCTGCCTCATACTATTACATTCACAAAAATGGACCCAACTTTCGCCAACATGTAAATAAACCGTAACTAACTCACTGCCACTATAGACTACATAGGTTAATTGCTGCGCGTACATAACCTCTCCATACAACCCTATACCCCGGTGCAAGCAATTTCGTTATTCACGGTTATATTTTTACGGTCTAAGATCGTCACTCTTCGACCATGTCACTTTCCTAATCAATAGTTTATTAGCCTAGACTAATAAAACCAATCAGATGGTAGTCTTCAGGCATGGTGGTGTTATTTATTGCGAACTAAAAGTGAATTCACTTTAAATATTCATAGTAAACTGCAGAGTTTTATGTCTTTCGGAAGAAAAAAAAGTTTCTCCTTCTGTTGAAAATAAATAATTCACAATGAGTTCCTTTCTAAAAAAAGTGCATTATTTCGTTTATCTAAGAATGTGCTATTCTTGCTTAAGAAAATCTCTTTGAACACGAATGTTTAACTACTCGATTGAAAATATTTCATTCATAGTAATTCTGCCCAAGGGCAGGTCTTTCACTGCAATCATGGCATTTTCATGCTATGCTTGCAGCTTTACTAGCGAATTGTAGGTGTGGTAGTTTTCCTTTGATTTCCACACCGGTGAAGGTGGATGATGATAATGATGATGATGATGATGATGGCCATATGATTTTGGGGACCGTTTGGGCCTTAAAGGTTTCCTAACATTTGTCTTGCAGGTGAGGAAAAACCCCGATAAAAACCTCACCCGGAAATCTGTCACCCGCTGCGTGACAAGGCAGTACGCTATCTGGAGAACACAGCGGTGGATATATATGTATATATATATACACATCCATAGTAATTCTGCCCGAAGGCAGGTCCTTCACTGCTGCAATCTTAGCATTTTCATGCTATGCTTGCAGCTTTACTAGCGAATTGTAGGTGTGGTAGTTTCCCTTCGATTTCCACACCGGTGAAGGTAGATGATGATAATGATAAGGATGATGATGATGATGATGGCCATATGATTTCGGGGACCGTTTGGGCCTTAAAGGTTTCCTAACATTTGTCTTGCAGGTGAGGAAAAACCCCGATAAAAACCTCACCCGGAAATCTGTCACCCGCTGCGTGACAAGGCAGTACGCTATCTGGAGAACACAGCGGTGGACATATATATATATATATATATATATATATATATATACACATCCATAGTAATTTTGCCCGAAGGCAGGTCCTTCACAGCAATCTTAGCATTTTCATGCTATGCTTGCAGCTTTACTAGGGAATTGTGTAGGTGTAGTAGCTTCCCGTTGCTTTCCATAATATATAAAAATATAATATATGACTAGAAAATTAATAGAAGAATATGAAAAATGAGAATTAACTTTGAACATGAAAAAATCAAAATATTTATCAATTGCTGAACCAGAACAAAATTTAATTTTGGAGACTGGAGAATCAATTAAATCTTGTAGTGAAATCACATATTTAGGAATAAAAATAAATAAAAATGGGAGTTATGAAGAGGAAATAAGAAATAGAAATAATAAAGGAAAATTTGCAATTGCTTGCCTCAATCGAATATTGTGGGATAAAAATATTGGTAATAACAATAAAATGAATATATATCATACAATTGTTAAAAGCATCATTACTTATGGAGCAGAACTTATGCCATTAACAACAAAAACAAATAAGTATCTTTTGGCAACGGAAATGAATTTTATACGAAGGGCAGCAAGAATTTCAAGAAGAGAAAAAATTAGAAGTCAGTTATAAGGGAGAAAATGAAGATTGAAGACACTATTTAGATTATATTAAAACTCAGCAATTAAGATGGTACGGATATGTCCAGCGAATGGAAGAGGATCGACTACCAAAATTGTTTTGGAATGGAAACCTGAGGGAAGATGAGGTAAAGGAAGCCCTAAAACCTCCTGGAGCCAGGGAATATGTTTATGAATGAAGGAGAAACATCTAAAACCAGGATATTGGATGGAACGACAAAATTGGCTATTAAGAATCGGACGATGCCAAAGACATTAATCAACCGATGATCTATCTAATATATAATATATAATATATAATAGGTGCGGACTTATCGAGTTTTTAGTCCGTCGTTGTAAGAAATTAATATTATATCCTCCGGTAGCTCAGTTGATAGAGTGGTGGACTGTAGTGGTATATAATTTCAGTAATCCATAGGTCGCTGGTTGAAATCCGTCCCGGAGGATTTTTTAGAAGGGTATTTATTACTTTTAGCTCATACTACATAATAGTTTAAAAAAACTAAAACAATACGCTTTATTAGAAAACCAAACTAAAAATAAAAATAATAAATAATAGTTAATAAAACTAAAACAACACGCTTTATAGAAACCGAACTAAAAAATTAAAAATAATTTTAATTTCAAACACGCTTATTGTAAAATTAAAGTGTCAACAAAAAAAAAAAATCTCCAAACATCTAGAATAAAACTAGAGTTATCTAGAAAACAAAATAATTTTACCATCAAAAGCGTGGGGTGCTTTTATAGTTTTTACGTTTTCTTCTTAGAGACTTTACTTTTACCAATATCTGTTTATTATCAAATATATTAATTGATATAGAGCACCCCACTTTTTAATGGTAAAATTATTTTTTTATAGATAACTCTAGTTTTATTCTAAATGTGTTGGAGATGATTTTTTGTTGACCATTTTAATTTTATCCCAAGCGTGTTGGAAATTAAAATTATTTTTCATTTTTTAGTTCGGTTTTTTAATGAAGCGTGTTGTTTTAGTTTTTAACGCTATTATTTATTTTATAATATATTACAAAGTGAGGTTGGGAAGTGGTTTTTTACAGAAGCGAAGATAGGATTAAAAAAACCGAGCGATAGCGTTGTACATTATTTTTTGTACAATGGTGTTCTCAAAATAATAAATAATAGTAAAATAATAACATCTTTGTTGGAAATATTTGCGTTCATTATAAACACCGACCGCGGTGGACTAATGGTTATGCTCCTTGCCTCTGGTCCCAAGGGTCGAGAGTTCAAACCCGGCCGGGGTCGATGGATTTTTTAGGACGGAAAAATCCAAGGAGCAAGTCCTCCGCGAGGGACTTTAAGCCGTGGTCCCGAGTCTGAGGATTTTCAGGCTCGTAAAAAATCCTTAAGCCTGAATGAAAAGGCCTTTAAGCAAAATTTACCAAATTTTCCCGTCCTAGTACTACCTTGGTTTCCTAGATGTCAGTATGAGGCGGAACGCTGACCAAGTACCACTCAAAATGACATCTATACGAAAACAAGTGTATGGTTCAAATTCTTCCCTGTAGGGGGAGAGCGCCTAAATCTCTGTAAAGGGAAAACATAGGCTTACAATACAATATAATATAAACAACTGACTAACATTAACATTGTGGTCAATGTTTATACCGTAAAATGCCGAAAATAACTTAGTTGCGTCAGGCCTTGACACCAATCAGGCATAAAATGGCGGCATGTACGAATTTGTTGTTTTATGTTGGTTCAAATAAATTCAGTTCATTTAAAATGCAGTGATTTGTTTCGTATAATGTATATTAACACTACCTTATGTATGTGTATATATATATATATATATATATATATATATATATATACACACACACACACATATACATATTGTACGTAGTATACATAAAGTGATGTGGTTTTACTTCCCGCACGAGGTAGGTAATATGTAATATTATAGTACAATTATTTAGTTATTTATAGATTGGCAATTCCGAAATGTAGGAAACTGAACTTTCAATCACGGTCGCCACTGCTGTAAGTACGACAGAATGCACTATCGTTCAAAACATTATGTTTTGATGAAGCACTTTGCTAATTTCGTTAACTTTGATCTTTGTAGTTCTTCGGGATACGATTCTTTTACGATAGTTTTACATTTTTATTTGATGTTTTTTATTGTGCTGTATTTATTTTCTTAAACATAGTGTACGTTACATTTCATTGATCTTGCTCTGGCAGTCAAATTATAACAAAAACATGTACATTAGTATTTGAAAACTAAAATTATATTGTTAATTTTACTTATAAATATTTGGTATTTGTGCCTTTCAGAACATGAAAACTAAATATAGAATAGAAAAATAACAATATTGAAACAAAATTTTTGTGCAAATATAGGACATATTTTATAGAAGAATTGATGTTTATCTTTTTATCAATGGGTGAATTAATATAATTATTTATGTACTGTCTGTTGGATACATATTTAATTTTTATTTATCGCCGTGTCGTATTCAGTAGAATCAATACTTTCCACTCTTTTAGGTCAAGGTTGACTAGTGGTTACTACTCTAGCAACTATCTCATTTGTTCCCGGGTTCAAACCTGTTCGGAGTCGATATATTTTAAGGGCATAATTATCTGAATATTTATTTTACTTTTATTTATTTAATTAGCCTAGCGGTGTTAAGGTCATGTGACCTTCTTTTCCATGCATCAGGACAAACATATGTTACATTAGAATATAGCAATCACAATTAATTCTAATATTAGGCCTAAATATTAAATGAAAAAATTATCAGTAAGGTAATGTATATAAGATTAAGATCAATTACATATTAAAATTAGTGGCAATTAAAATTAAAACTAAAACTTATAATAAAATGTACACAAGCAAGATATATTGAATTGTTTGTAGACTGTCCCTATCTAATGTATATAAAAATAAATAAATAAATCAATGAGATATAATAATAAAAATATAATTTGCCGATTTGCCGATTATATAATAATTAAGACAAACAACTGCAAATATTTGTTAATATTAATCATATTTTCATAAAATAAATTAAATTATTATTAATTGTTAAAATATACTATCAGTGAGGTGTATAAGTTACTTTTATTTAAATAATTCTTCAGTCTTTTTTTAACTAAGTACAGTTTAACAGTCTCTGACATGGGGCGGAAGGGAATTCCATATCCTGGCAAGGATAGTGAATAATACATAGCCTGATGAGGTGGGGTATAAATGACAATATGTTGGGGTATCGAGTGTCTGTGTGCCGGAAATTCTAAAGAAGTGGCGTGATAAATAATAATTTAGTTATGAAGTGTGTGGTATTTTATAAGAGAAGGGATAAAGAATGGACAGTCCAACGATCTCTTAGACAAAGTTAGGATAATTGTCCCAGAGACGAAGTAAAAGTAACATGATTAAATATGCGAAAGCCACAAATAAAACGTGCGCAACAATTACACTGCTCAAAACAATTAGAGGAACACTTGTAATAAATTTAATAAGTAATTGTTTTTTAAAGCTGTGATGCTGAAAGTTGGACAATATGTAAATTGAATTATTAATTTTATCACTGGATACAAATTTTAAAGATCCATGGCCTAAATACAGATAAATTACCTCAAATAACAAATATAGAGATTTTTTTTATTTTGGGAGGCACTGGCCACTTCTAATTGGTAAGCTTCCTGATGTTGCTATAGTGACGAATGTTGATTATTGCCTTGTTATTGAAGTCTCTGACAAAATGAGGCATTTAAATGAGTTTGAAGTGTATCATGCTCTACATCTTTTACGACAAGGTCAATCTCTGCGACAAGTGGCTAGAGAGCTTTGGGTTTCTCCTTCCGTGGTGTCCAGGTTACGCAACAGGAACAGAGAGACAGGTCAGTATTGTAGAAGACGTGGCCAGGCCGTAAATTTAAAACAAGCCCCCAGGATGACAGATACGTTATTCTTTCTTCTGCTCTTCGACAGCGTACTAAAACTGCAAAAGACATGCAGAATGACCTTCATATGGCTTCCGGAATCCGGGTTTCAGACCAAACCATTAGGAACAGATTAAGGAAAGAGAATATTCGTCCAAAAAGGCCCGTTAAAAAAACACGCTTAACAAATGGGCATAAGGCAGCAAGACGTACGTATGCTGAAAACCTTCGTGATTGGAACCTGAACCAGTGGGAGTCTGTACTCTTCTCAGACGAATCCAGGTATCGTCTTACACGTTGTGATGGTCGTGTCGATTGAGGGTGTGGGACGGCCAGGAGAAAGATTTTCTGCAGAGGCTGTACAGGAAATTGATAGATTCGGAGGAGGTTCCATAATTGTGTGGGCCGGCCTTGTACTTGTTCCCCAGCGACTGAATGCTGTCCGGTATATCGAGCACGTTCTGGAAGAGCATGTAGTACCTGCTGCCATTGGAGTAGGCCCTGGATTTCTGTTTATGCAGGATAATGCCAGGGCACATTCTGCGGCTGTCACCAGGGATTTCCTGAGGAGGAATGAAATTGAGCTAATGGAGTGGCCACCGGTCACCCCAGACCTCAACCCTATTGCACACTTGTGGGATCATCTAGACAGGAAGGTCAGGAACCGACATCAAGCTCCACAAACTCTGCAGCAACTTGGAGATGCTCTGAAGGAAGAATGGGAGAATATCCCGCAAGAGGAAATCCAGAATCTTATTGGGAGCATGCCCACGAAGGTGCCAAAGTGTCATCGAATGTCGTGGAGGACATACACGATACTAACTCTATATAACGAGTGTTTAACTTTGAAAAATAAGCACAAGATTCAATTGCTTACATAGCGGAATTATTTGAAAAGTTAACTGTCAGCGTTATTCATTTGTTTTTACTGACATGAGCAATAAATAAATAACCACAAATAATGTACTTTATTAATTTCATGTTTGTACCTTTATCCAATGAAAACATGTTTGCATATTTCATAGTGTTCCTCTAATTGTTTTGAGCAGTGTATGATCATGTTGAAGTCTTTGAGTGAAAATAGTATTTAAGTCCGTAAAAAGAGTATCGCAGTAATCAAAATGGGGAACTGCAAGTGTTTCTACTAACATTTTCCTTAGCCGAATGGCAAACATTATATTATGCGATTTAATGAATATATTATTGAGAAGATTGCTTTGCATGTATGCTTTATTTGCATGGGCTTATTCTAATTTAGATTGTTGTCCAAAACTACTCCTGGATCACTGTATTAAGTGGCACATGCGAGACTGTTTTTAGAATAGTAGTAGCTAATACAGTAAAACTTGTTTAATCCGGAACTTGAAAAATGCGGAAATCTGTCCAATGTGAACAAATTTATTGATCCCGGCGAAGTAATAGCAATTTTACGTACATGTATTTATTTTGCATAAAACGGAATTTGTCCAACGCTGAAACGGAAGTATATTTCTACACTATTCAAGAAAAAATGTTTATAAAACGGAAGGACACAGACATAAATTAGTTTCCACTTCACTCAATTTCCGTTATGCCAAAAATAAGAAACAAAAAGGAATGATTCCTGCCGCTGGGTGAAGTATAGATTCTTCCTGTACCTGAAATTTTATTTTGGCCTCACTGCACGCTCGTTATGCGAAATACAGGTATGTCTTTCAAATAACCAATGCACAGTGAAATCTTAAATTAGTTTAAGATCTGAGACCCGACCTTTCACAGCTACCGTTCTGAATATACGGAATAAAGTTGGTAAAACATATGTATCATTGTCATTAAACGAAAAGTGAAAGTGATTGAAGATAAATCTCCAAATTTCCGAACCGATGCTCCAAAGTCAAGCTCTAGCTGTTCCTAAATCCCTAGGGAATGACGACTCCAAGGCATCTTCATGTTGGCATCATCATCAACAACAAGGATTAAGTCCAATGGCCTGTTCCGATCTCATTATAGGTCGAATTGTTCCTTCCTTCTCACCAATGGTCTTCCCAACAATCTTCTACCTTTTGGTTTATAATTATACATTCTTCTTGGTATGCGCTGTTCATTCATTCATAGTACGTGCTGAAGGTAAGCATTTTGAGAGTATTATTCTTTCACAGACATTAAATATATTAAGTTCTGTTCTTATATTTTCGTTTTTCTTTTTATCGGTCCTTTGGTATCCTTCTATTGCCTCCAGCATCTTCATTTCTGCAGCCTCTATTTGTTTACTATCTGCCTTTGTTAATGTCCAGGTTTCACATCCATAGATAAGAGATGTGAACTGCCAATACTTTGTAAAATTTTAAAATAGTTTCTTTTCTAGATTTATTCAATAAAGTGCGTTTAATTGTGCCATGTGGATAATTGAATCGTATTTTAGTGTGTTTATCTAAATTTCTGTCATTACCTAAATGACATCCCAAATAATTAAAATTCTGAACTTGGTCTATAATTACATTATCACTATTTTTGTTCTTATTGCACATTTTCCTTTCAGAGCTAATATTTTTATTTTAGATGTAGATATTCTTAAATTGTATTTTAGAGAGATATTATTTAAAGTATAAAGGAATTGTTGTAAAGCATTTTCTGATGCTGTCATTATTACTTGATCGTCTGCAAGAAGCAGAGTTGTCAATACACTATTTATATTAATTGGCTGGACAGTTTTAAAAGACGACACAATGTAGTGTGGAATTAAGTTTGCGCAGAATCAAATGACGTGGACGAAAGTGTAGTTAGTGAGCGGAAACTGGAACTGCTTACTTTAATTTCACGATACGCACCTAGGAGACATTTTAACGCTGACGAACAGGGATTGTTTTTTCGCGCGTTACCGCCAAAGTCGCTCGTACACACTCTATTTCACTTTTCAAAGGCAGCGAAACTACAATTAATGCAATGTATATAAAAATACATATCATCATCATCATCGTCCTTTCAAGTCTTAGGCCCAGTGGCCCGTTACGGTCTCCCGCCATCTCCGAAAAGGTCGACCCACAGATCTTCTGCCTCGAGGAATGTAGTGAAGAATTTGTTTTGGTATTCTATGACGATCCATGTGCTGAATATGGGCTAGCCAATTGTTTCTATATTCTTGGAGGTATTCAGATATAGGTACAATGTTTAACTCTCTGGCTATTGTTGAATTTCTTTGGTGGTGTAGATGGCTATAACCTGCAGTTCGTCGCAGAAATTTCATCTCTGTGGCTGTAATATGACGATAATCCTGAGTTCTGATGGTCCAAGCTTCACTGCCATAACAGATTATGGGTCTAGCGAGAATTTTATAGATTTTCATTCTTGTGTGTCTCTGCACTTTTGATGGTTTAAAAACTTGGTTGATAATTCTTAAAACTTTATTATAGTTTTGTATTTTAAAGGATATAGGCCTATCACATTCCTCATTATAAGTTAGATTATATCCTAAGTATTTAAATGAATTATCTTGCTCTAATATTGAATTCTGAATACAAATTTTACTTCTCACTGGGAATTTCCCTTTATGGTACTCTATCATCTAAGATTTTTAATATGTATTTTTTTCTAATGCGGAATTTTGTCTACTTTGCAAAAAAAAAAAAATTGTTCCCATGCGATTCCGCTTTGAGCAAGTTTTATTGTAGTATGGCTTACTTCGAAAGATAAGTAGAGTCATGAGACCAGTATTGTATATTTACGGCACGTAAAATGTCTTTAAGTCTGCAAAAGAAACCTTTGAGCAAAATATGTCGCCTAGAATTGATTTGTGACGATAATAACCGTGGTGCTATGGAGTGTTGTTAAATAAAATAAAACCATTCCGGCGTTCGCGTTCAATTCCAGAAAGGGTTGGATATATTAAATCTTCACCTTGAATCTGGGCGTGTCCTCTTCATCTGGTGCTATTCGGTGCTGTCATAGCGGTGACCTTGGTAACCTGCTAATCACAGACCCAGAGGTACCGCCAATATCCACTTGTACTGTATGTGGTTCAGAATCGCTGTTACCCGTCTACAGGATATTGCCATACGACTTTAATTTGTAACCCCTTACAAAAGGAGGAAGGAGGAAAAAATAAATGGGAGGGATTTATATTAGTAATTAATAATTTTGTTACTTGTAACACTAAAAACTGAGGCTGGAATAAATATTAATAATAATAATAATAATAATAATAATAATAATAATAATTTGTGAAACTAAATGGGCATACATAAAAATACATTATCTTATGTGAATGGGCACTTTAAAAATAATCAATTAATCTCGTGTTTACTTGATCAAAGTCCACATTCTTTATTTATTAAATAACATTAATTATATTATATATTTATGAAAACTAATAAAACTTTGATATTTTTATTTAATAAATAAAACATTTCATGAAATATTTAAATTTTGCATAAACGACAGAATTCAAATACTAGGAACAATAATCACAAACAAGAATGAAAGAATGCAACGCCCAAAAATAAATAGTAAGTTCTGAAATACTTAAGTATACGTGTACAGTTAATTAGTATATACTCTATGTTGGCTGCACTGGAACATGTCTTTCTTGCTGCATAGAATATTCGTTAAAATCAATATGGCTGCCATGTCTTCATGCTAGGTATGTAGGTAAATATCACTGACGAATATACTGAAGTATATCGTTAGAAAAAATGTAAAAATCATTGTAAATGGTGGGAAATAATTTGAAAAATGAAACCCCAAGAATAAAATGTAACAGGAGTTTATGAACGAATTAAAAAGTCGCGTCATAGGTTGTAAAGTTTAGCCGATAATTCTGAAATATGCGTGTGTATTCTACTCGTAATACCACTCACTGCACTTTTCGTGCTTCAGGTTCCGCGCCGGGCGGATAGATGGCGTAAAAATAAGCACCACATCGGCAGACCACTTTACGTAGATTATGTATTCTTGTATTGTGTACAGAGAGGAGTGTATAATGAGTGTATGTTTGTGTGATGGATGATGATGAAGAGAAAGGAAAATGCAATACCCGGTGCCGGCATATAGTTTACTCGTGTAAAAAAATATTTTAACAGGCTCTACATCCCTATCCGACCGACGAATCGCTATCAACAGTACTACATGCCCTCTCTATATATGTACTGCGGAGGGATTTGCAATTTAATATAAGAATTTGGTGCACAATCTAGGTATTAAAAATTGATCATCGTCACCCTTCTTGTCCCCGAGAGTGAACATTTTCTTCGTCTTCTTCTTCGGCTTTCCCCCCTTGTAGGTTTGCCGTCTTCAGTCTCCATTTATTTCTATCCTTCCAATCTCCTTCTTCCAAATTCCTATCATCCACTATAGTTCTGACATAAGTTTTCCATTTCCATCTTGGTCTGCCACGTTTATTTCTTCCAAGGGATGACCATTTGTACATATTTTTTGGTCATCTTTCATTTTTCATTCTTTGTACATGGTCTATCCTCAAACCATAACTTAAACACAAGATCACAACATAGTCTCTTGCTTAATATACCGCAACATAGGACATCACATCACTCCATGTCATATACCATCTTCACTTCTCGCAACTGGAATTCCCTACCACAAGAAATAAGGGGCTGCCGGACATTGGCATCTTTTAAAAGAAATCTAAATTTATATTTGCTCTAACCTCGACTTCATTATCACCCAGTGTAAGGTATATATATTAATTGGTGTTTCTCGTATAATTTATCATATTTATATTATTATTATTATTATTATTATTATTATTATTATTATTATTATTATTATTATTATTACCCTATAAAATGTTGTTTGTACATGAAATTTACATTGCTACATTTATTATATCTTTAACTGTTTATAATTAGTATAGTGTACATCTATATTTGTCAAATATTTATTTGTATTTGAGCTGGTTGAGTGGAACAGAGGGCCTTATGGCCTTAACTCTGCCAGAATAAATAAAGTATTATTATTATTATTATTATTATTATTATTATTATTATACCATTTAAGAGTTTGATTTTCAATCATCTTTACAACAGATGTGATGACATTCATTTCTCTCCAAAGGAATTCATTTCTTGTTTTATCTCGTCTTGTTTTTCGTGTTTTTTGAAGGCTTCTTCTAAGATAATCAAATTCAACTGTTCTAGTTTTATTCTTTTTTGTTCCGTCAAAGACCAAGTTTCACTTCCATATGACAAAATATTCTGTATTATGCTGTTATAAATTTTCATTTTAGTTTTCTTTGAAATATTTTTGTTCCAAATTATTCCATGTAATATCTTAGTTGCATTTTGTGCCATAGAAATTTTAGTTTGTACATCTCTTTCACATGTACCAAAAGATGTAATTACTGGCCCAAGATATTTTAAAAATTCATTTTTTTTTATTTTCCCGTTTCGAGTGAAAAATTTACAATCAAATTAATTAAATTAATTTTACGATTAAAATGTTCAACACCACTGGATATCGAACACTAACCCACTAGTCGGGTATGCAACCAGCTGAGCCACAACAGCGGACTTAATTCCATCTACCTAAAACCGGTTTAACAATGTAAACACATTCACGTACCCAATGTTCTGTGTATTAAATAATGCATTAACATTTATTCTCTACTCTTCTCTATTAATCCATTGTTCTTCACTTATTATTTTCTTCTCTCGTTGTTATTTCCTGAATCTAATCAGCATTTGGTATTCCTTCAACATCTATGGCGACGTCATTCCGAAACCTTCTTCGGTAGGGATTCTTCTTTTCCTTCTTTTTACAAGGCAGTACTATTGCAATTATTTTTGTTGTACATAATGTAATACGGAATTTTTGCGGTCTTTTATTTTTATTACAATGTTTGTAATCTTGTCTCTTCTTTACATTTAAAACTGATCTTCCGAAACTCCATTTATATAGATAATAATTTATATGTTTGAAACTTCAACTGACAAGTTTCTGGCCCATAAGTTTGTACCGAAATCAAGTTTTCCATACGTGGATTACGTCATACTGCGCAACCAAGACGTCATCGCTTCTCCATTTCTTCTGTGATCTTAGTGAACAGTGCCAAATTCTCACCTACATACCCCCCCTTTCCTTTATGCGCCGTGTTCTATCGCGCATCCTCCCCTCTCCTAGTGAACCTTCACATAAACTGCTCTTACTAACATCAAGGTCATCATCTGTTTATTAACGAAAGGGTCAAGCCGATATATCTCGGAGGAGCTTGTTTTGTTAATTGGTCCCATAGGCCAGGGTAGGGCCACAAGGACCGTGTACCCTAGCCCTTGGCGGGACTAGTGTGAATGAAAGAGAGTACGTATGTTTCATTATTACTGTTTTGTTTAGATGACCGATAAGGTTATTGATTCTTTTCTCAATTTCTTTTTTCAATGTCACACTATCTTTTATTATTTGAATGTTATATCTTACTGTTTTTTACTCTTATTAATATAAGTTATCTGCTTTTAGTTAACTTCTGTCAATTGATTCTGTAGCTAGTCATGTCAGATATGAGTATAAAGCTCCAAAGCTTTCTCAAGCGAATATGATTTCCTCTTTCCTTAAAACTTCAACGATTGTAATCTGTATAGCTTACATTATATTGCTGTGAACTAATACCTCAACGGAAAATCACCATGAATTTTACTAGTATCGATATATTACACGCTTAACAATTTATTGAGGAAAGGTGAATTAATCTTTGCCATTTAGGGCCCGGGCAATGGTATGTTAATTTGAGCAATCTATGTTCTCAACTCAAGGTAATTATCATAAGTAATGCCACGAGTGATTTCCAAATTATTGATAAATTCACGACTCACGAAGTGAGGCATTTGTTAGGACTATTTAACGAATAAAATGAAGCTGTTTACTCACAAATCATTATTTAATTATAGTTATTTTAAAATATTTATTTATTTAATGTAAACAAATGAGAAACGATAGGTACGCTTCTACTGCTTCTTTTGTTTATCACTGCAACCAGATCATACTATTTATTACCAAAGGATCGCAATATTGTTAGAATGCTCTCTAGTGGAGAAAAAATTAAACACATCAAACTGTATATTAATTAATTTCTGATGTCGTATGATATAAATATGACAATTATATTTTTCTGGATTGTTACCTTGAAAAAATATATTTAAGAAAGTGCAAACAGTGGTTTCTTTTTTTGGTGGTATAATCAATTGCTACAAATGTTTTTATATTAACTCCCGCATGCGGCATGTGTTGACATTCATGCACTATATATACAATCTGGTAGCCGTATTTCTGACAGGCTCAGTCACTGCAAAATAATGGTCAGACCTGTTCAGAATATTGAAAAGGAGGAGCTTTCTTTAATATGGTAATTATAACACTGATAAATATTTCGTGAAACACGACTCTGATTGGTTGTAAAACAGAAATCATTGAAACGTGATTGGCCATTGAGTCCCATTTGGGGCATGAGTTAAATAGTCAAAACATTGGTACGATCCAGCACCAACACGGTGCAAGTTGATAAGCTTCTTACTACTGTTTTAAAGAATTATGTTGTAACATTAGTGAAATATAGTAACATGGCTTCATTCCCAGGAATTTTCCACGGGCTCGGAAACACACTCATATGAGTTTTCATAAAGCAGGTGAACAGGTGACCAGGCTTCATGATGTACAGTAGCCCAGTTCTGAAGTTGTGTTACGACTCAAAGGAATGCGACGAATATTAAAAAATCCACGTAATAACAAGCTTAGCTCTCCCAGTTAATTCCACATTTTTGAAGCTATGGTAAATATACTGTGTTCTGGAAATATATTACGGTTTTGTTATTACATCATGGGTACATTTTTTTACTCTTGCATTGCTAGTAACATATTGAGTTCGCTTCCGGTCATTCCATGTGGGGTTCGAATTGGCCTTTTTATTCGGGGTTTCTTCCGACTTTCTCTGCTAAAACCTCATCACACTGTATATTATTCATTATCTTTTACGGTGTCACTTACCAAAACATGGAATTCCCTTCCGCCATATGTCAGAGACTGTCAAACTATAACATCCTTCAAAAATAAACTAAATAATTATTTAATAACAAACTAACTTATACACCTCACTGATAGTATTCTTTTAGCAATATTAATATATTTAATCATTTATGAAAATAATATTAAGAATAACAAATATTTTTATTTGTTTTGTTTTAAATAATATTGTAAAATCCTAAAATTAGTTTTCTATATCTCATTATTTTCCTGTTTTTTATATACATTAGACAGGGACAATTTAATATGCCTTGCTTGTATACATTTTATTATTAGTTTTAGTCTTAATTTTAACTAATATTAACTGGTTGTATTATAGATCGTAATACGTATATTAGATATTATCTTTTGATCAAATTTTTACTTAGTGTTTAATATTAGAGTTAATTAAGATTGTTATATTCTGATGTAATATATGTTTGTCCTGGTGAGTGGAAGAGAAGGCCACATGGCCTTAACTCTACCAGGCTAAATAAATCTAATCTAATCATTTCACCACTTCTCCATACTCATGTTATCTATTTCTTTTAGAGCTATTTAAGTTCATACAACTCCATGAGCTACTATTATAATAATAATAATAATAATAATAATAATAATAATAATAATAGCTTTATTTTACCTGGCAGAGTTAAGGCCTTAAGGCCTTGTCTACCACTCAACCAGGTTTAAAAAAAATACAAACAAAAAATAGTCTTAAATCTAAATTACAATATATATCTATAAATATAAACGATTACAAGTTATGAATACAATACAATTAATATTTATAATGTATTTTGATTTACTCTAAATTTAACGAATTAAATATATATGTACAATATATATAAAAAAACAGGAAAAAATTAATGACACTCATTATGATGGCTGTCCATTTGTATAAAAGTGGGTGCCGCGCGACAATGCTTGACAGTGATTAGCATTAATGACACTCATTATGATGGCTGTCCATTTGTATAAAAGTGGGTGCCGCGCGACAATGCTTGACAGTGATTAGCATTAATGACACTCATTATGATGGCTGTCCATTTGTATAAAAGTGGGTGCCGCGCGACAATGCTTGACAGTGATTAGCATTAATGACACTCATTATGATGGCTGTCCATTTGTATAAAAGTGGGTGCCGCGCGACAATGCTTGACAGTGATTAGCATTAATGACACTCATTATGATGGCTGTCCATTTGTATAAAAGTGGGTGCCGCGCGACAATGCTTGACAGTGATTAGCATTAATGACACTCATTATGATGGCTGTCCATTTGTATAAAAGTGGGTGCCGCGCGACAATGCTTGACAGTGATTAGCATTAATGACACTCATTATGATGGCTGTCCATTTGTATAAAAGTGGGTGCCGCGCGACAATGCTTGACAGTGATTAGCATTAATGACACTCATTATGATGGCTGTCCATTTGTATAAAAGTGGGTGCCGCGCGACAATGCTTGACAGTGATTAGCATTAATGACACTCATTATGATGGCTGTCCATTTGTATAAAAGTGGGTGCCGCGCGACAATGCTTGACAGTGATTAGCATTAATGACACTCATTATGATGGCTGTCCATGTCCATTGTATAAAAGTGGGTGCCGCGCGACAATGCTTGACAGTGATTAGCATTAATGACACTCATTATGATGGCTGTCCATTTGTATAAAAGTGGGTGCCGCGCGACAATGCTTGACAGTGATTAGCATTAATGACACTCATTATGATGGCTGTCCATTTGTATAAAAGTGGGTGCCGCGCGACAATGCTTGACAGTGATTAGCATTAATGACACTCATTATGATGGCTGTCCATTTGTATAAAAGTGGGTGCCGCGCGACAATGCTTGACAGTGATTAGCATTAATGACACTCATTATGATGGCTGTCCATTTGTATAAAAGTGGGTGCCGGCGCGACAATGCTTGACAGTGATTAGCATTAATGACACTCATTATGATGGCTGTCCATTTGTATAAAAGTGGGTGCCGCGCGACAATGCTTGACAGTGATTAGCATTAATGACACTCATTATGATGGCTGTCCATTTGTATAAAAGTGGGTGCCGCGCGACAATGCTTGACAGTGATTAGCATTAATGACACTCATTATGATGGCTGTCCATTTGTATAAAAGTGGGTGCCGCGCGACAATGCTTGACAGTGATTAGCATTAATGACACTCATTATGATGGCTGTCCATTTGTATAAAAGTGGGTGCCGCGCGACAATGCTTGACAGTGATTAGCATTAATGACACTCATTATGATGGCTGTCCATTTGTATAAAAGTGGGTGCCGCGCGACAATGCTTGACAGTGATTAGCATTAATGACACTCATTATGATGGCTGTCCATTTGTATAAAAGTGGGTGCCGCGCGACAATGCTTGACAGTGATTAGCATTAATGACACTCATTATGATGGCTGTCCATTTGTATAAAGTGGGTGCCGCGCGACAATGCTTGACAGTGATTAGCATTAATGACACTCATTATGATGGCTGTCCATTTGTATAAAAGTGGGTGCCGCGCGACAATGCTTGACAGTGATTAGCATTAATGACACTCATTATGATGGCTGTCCATTTGTATAAAAGTGGGTGCCGCGCGACAATGCTTGACAGTGATTAGCATTAATGACACTCATTATGATGGCTGTCCATTTGTATAAAAGTGGGTGCGCGCGACAATGCTTGACAGTGATTAGCATTAATGACACTCATTATGATGGCTGTCCATTTGTATAAAAGTGGGTGCCGCGCGACAATGCTTGACAGTGATTAGCATTAATGACACTCATTATGATGGCTGTCCATTTGTATAAAAGTGGGTGCCGCGCGACAATGCTTGACAGTGATTAGCATTAATGACACTCATTATGATGGCTGTCCATTTGTATAAAAGTGGGTGCCGCGCGACAATGCTTGACAGTGATTAGCATTAATGACACTCATTATGATGGCTGTCCATTTGTATAAAAGTGGGTGCCGCGCGACAATGCTTGACAGTGATTAGCATTAATGACACTCATTATGATGGCTGTCCATTTGTATAAAAGTGGGTGCCGCGCGACAATGCTTGACAGTGATTAGCATTAATGACACTCATTATGATGGCTGTCCATTTGTATAAAAGTGGGTGCCGCGCGACAATGCTTGACAGTGATTAGCATTAATGACACTCATTATGATGGCTGTCCATTTGTATAAAAGTGGGTGCCGCGCGACAATGCTTGACAGTGATTAGCATTAATGACACTCATTATGATGGCTGTCCATTTGTATAAAAGTGGGTGCCGCGCGACAATGCTTGACAGTGATTAGCATTAATGACACTCATTATGATGGCTGTCCATTTGTATAAAAGTGGGTGCCGCGCGACAATGCTTGACAGTGATTAGCATTAATGACACTCATTATGATGGCTGTCCATTTGTATAAAAGTGGGTGCCGCGCGACAATGCTTGACAGTGATTAGCATTAATGACACTCATTATGATGGCTGTCCATTGTATAAAAGTGGGTGCCGCGCGACAATGCTTGACAGTGATTAGCATTAATGACACTCATTATGATGGCTGTCCATTTGTATAAAAGTGGGTGCCGCGCGACAATGCTTGACAGTGATTAGCATGCGAAATCATTACAGTGGAGGTAGTCATCTTTGTATTTGATTATATACACCGTGTCCCATTCAAACCTCCCATATTTTAATTAATCATAATTCTCAAAGTATGCGGAATTATAAAATGAGGTTTGTATTAAAATAAAGAGAAACTCAAAGAATTGTTGTTTTCATTCTTCTTCTTCTTCTTCTTCTTCTTCCGAATGCAGTATTGGGTGATGATGCCCGTTCTGCGACTACAAAAACTGATCTTTCCATCGGTTGAAGGGTCTTCCGAGGTCTTTTTGCCGTTAGGGTTGAGGTGGTAAATCATCTTTGATAAACGGGAATTTGACATTCTCTGGACGCGTTGGAACCATTTAATCTACAAGTTGTTTTCATTGTTGCAGTTAATTCATATGTCGCATGTTGGACAATGACATAAAAAAATGGCGAGCACAAACTGTTTCTGGTATGCAGAGACGAAGTCATTAATTATAGTGCAATGAAATTACGGGGGCACGCCGTAGCGTAGTGGTTAAGGCACTGAGCTACAAGCCGGAGGGTCGCAGGTTCAAGTCCCGTTGGGATCAGGATTTTTAAAACTGACCCAAACCCTCTGGCGGCACAATGGCCATGGGGTCGACTCAGCCTCTAACTAAAATGAGTACCAGACGCTTGTTCTGGGGGTAAAGGCGGCCGTCACGCAGGGCTCCGGCTGACACAAAGTGCCGATTGTCTAGAAAAAGTGGGGGTCTTAACCTCCCCACTACCCCAAGGGCCTCCGGGTCTGTTGTGGGATCACTTTACTTTACTTGCAATGAAATTGCAGGAGAGAATATGGAGAAAATACACCTGATTGGAAGACCATTAAGGCATGGCTTGAGAAATTTCTGGCGACTGGAAGCGTTAAAAAAATCAGGGGGTGCTCGTACACGTGTTTCAGAAGAAAAGATTGAAGAAATGGTGCACATATAGAGGAGTTTTAGTGTGTGGCAACGAAAATTCTTTGATGTATTCACGTAGACTTTCACGGCCGGAGTTGCTATGATGATCTTGAAGAAGATTTTCGGGCTGTTGGCCGTGGTCATGAGGCTTGTTCCCCGACGTTTCGCCAGAGACTGCGTCTGGCATCTTCAAGAGTTGTCTTGAGACTACACGCCTCACGACCACGGCCTACAGCCCGAAAATCTTCTTCAAGATCATCATAAAATTCTTTGCGTTTCTGTTTCGTTTAATACCAACCTCATTTCATAATTCCGCATACTTTGTTAGTTATGATTAACTAAAATGTGGGAGGTTTGAATGGGCCACCCTGTATAACAGCTACGGGGAAACTAAGCGAACCGCTGGACTACCATCATAGTGAGGCAACAATATGACAGGGTTAGTCACCCTGAATCGGTGTATACCAACTAACTAATCCACTGGCACTATCGAATTCGTAGGTTCATGGCCGTGCGGACATAAGCTCTCCATACATCCCTATCCTGAGCTAATGTTTTCCAATCATCCCCTGTATAACCTGCATCCCTCAAGTCATGGTTTATGTTATTCTTCCAACTCATGTTTGGTCTACCAACTGGTGTTTTCCCTCTGGTTTTCCTACAAGAAGCTTCCATGCTCATCTATCATTTCCAATACGTGCCACATGTTCTGTCCATACCGCTGTATACTACAGATCTGTAATAAATCTTTGGTAATATGAGCTGAACAAACTATTATTCTACCAGTTATATTATATGGATGCCAAACACGGACTCTTACGTTAAGGGAGGAAAGGAGATTACGAGTATTTGGGCATAAAGTTCTTAGGAAAAATTTTGTACCAAAGAGAGATGAACAGACAGGTGAATGGAGAAGACTTATATAACATTGAGTTAGTTATATGAAGAGCATTCTCTTGACAATACATTAATTTCCTTTTCGCTGTGATGAATATGATTACAAAAATAAATAAACAGATGGAAGGAAAATAGTGAATAAACATTGCTATTTGGGTACAATTTTGAAAAAAAAGAAGGAACATCAAATTGTAAATTGATAAAAAAACTAGTAATGGAATAAAAAATCATTGGATGCTTAACCCAATTGTATTGAGTAGGATCATCGTCAACAAAACTAAAGGAAAGACATTGCATTCGATTCTTCACAGCAGAAACTTAAATAAAGATTACGTAACGTAATACAAAATTGAGAACAATCAAATTGATTTTTTAAAAAAGATCCTGAAAATTTAAATAAAAAATAATATACAGATAATAAGGTTGATGTATTAGGCCAGCTTCCTATTCAGAATTCTTGTTCTTGATATTGTTCCTCCCGCCTTTAACGAACCAACGTCTTCCGGTGAATAATACGTAAATCTACTTTAAGAAGTTTGTATTTTGGTGAAAGTTATCGCGAAATCTTCCTCAACAATAATAATATGGGTATATTAACATGAACATAAAAATAATAATAAAAATCATTGATTGAATAAATCAATTTAATATAAAACATAAAGGGATAAAAAAAATTAAAGGAAAAATTTATGGAATTCGAATCTCTCACGAAAAACATGAAATTGCACACAGGTTTTATTAAAATGACTGAGATTTTATAAATATAAGGATATTAAATATATTTAATAAATATAGAATTATTAACATGTAAACATTTTGTGGATAATATTTACTATCCCCTCCGCGAGCAGATGGGATAAAACTACGTAACAGTGAGCTACATAATCTTTATGGGAAAACATTCGTAATAAGAAAAGTCAAGTCTCGTAGACTGCTATGGGTGGACATGTGCCACGAATGGGGAATGAAATAGGGGCATGAATTCTTTTTATAAGAAAGCCAGAGAGCAAATGTCGAGAATGGGGAAGAATAACATTAACCATGATTTAAGGGAGGTAAATTGTACAGGGAATGACTGAAAAACATTAGCTCAGATTAGGATGTATGTAGAGCGTATGTCCGCGCGGGCATGAGCCTACGGGTTTAGTAATGCCAGGTATTTAGTTAATATTGGGGGCATCAGTTATTGCCGAAAAGATTTCTAAATTCAAATCGTGGAAGATTGGCATGCTACGAGTTATTGGTAAACCCAGAAAATTGGATAAACTTGGGTAGATTTCTGGACAAAACGCGGAAAATAAGAACAACACTTATTCATGAATAAATAAATATGTTAACAAATTGCAATGTCATTAATTGTTAATAATTCTACATAACTAAGTTAATGTATAATGTAAATGTATATTATTGTGTTTTTTGTTTTTTTGTTTTAAGTATATTATTACCAAACATCAACTTATTGTAACGGACTGTCAACAGCACGTACGGCTTACTGCCCGTGCGATCCATATTTGTAAATAACATTGTATGTATCTTACTTTTAGTTTAATAAAGTCCTTATGTATGTAGTTACATCATCTTGAACCAATTCTCATTAAAATATGCGGACTTTTTAATGGCAGGTAAGATGCTAAGCTAGTATTTAAAATCACTTATGAATTGCTGGTGTCCACCATACGAAGCTGTGTAGTTGATATCTCGCAACGCGTCACTGTTATTTGTTGTACACGGTAAGTCCATGTAATACTGATTGTCGGGGATATATTCTAGATATACAGCTTTTTTTTACTTCGTGACTATGAAGGCTCCGTTTTCTTTTTAAGTGCTGTAGTTCTCAAGATATTATAACTTCTTCTTCTTCTACTACAAGGTTTAGGCTATGCAGCCTGATCCGGCGAAGTTAAAAGTGGAGTCCATCTTCTGCGTGGTCGGCCAACATCTCTCGTTCCTCTGGGATTATACAGGAAGGTTCTTTTTGGTATTCTTTCGTTGTTCATTCTCATTAAGTGTTCTGTCCATTTCTTATTATTTTCGCTGATTTTATCTTCAATTTTATATATATTTGATTCTTCTCGTATAGTTTCATTCCTTATTCTATCCGCTCTTGTGCATCCTTTCACATTACGTAAAAACAGCATTTCCGCAGTCTGTATCCTGCTTTTATCCCTTGATTTCATTATCCAATTTTCACTTCCATACAACAACAAAGGAACCGCCATTGTTTTATATAATTTAACTTTCGTATCTTTTATTGTTTTCCGACCGAAGGTTCTTTTTATGGTTCCACAAATAACCTGAAATTTATTTACTTTATTTTCTATATCTTTATTTTCTCTATACGTTATTATATTATAACTTCATTTTCTAAATAAAAACAAGCAATTCTAGTGTGTATAGTTGAAGAAATTATCGTAAGTAATGCCACGAGTGATTTCCAAATTATCGATAAATTCACGACTCACGAAGTGAGGAGTGAATTTATTTAGAGAATTTGGAAATCAAGAGTGGCTTTTGTTAGGACTATTTAACGAATAAAATTAAGCTGTTTACTCACAAATCATTATTTAAATATAGTTATTTTAAAATATTTATATATTTAATGTAAACGGCGATGTTTGAAAACAAATGAGAAACGATTGGTACGCTTCATCTGCTTCTTTTGTTTATCACTGCAACCAAATCATAT
Source organism: Diploptera punctata (assembly GCA_030220185.1). Lineage (NCBI taxonomy): Eukaryota > Metazoa > Arthropoda > Insecta > Blattodea > Blaberidae > Diploptera > Diploptera punctata. The sequence goes on from JASPKZ010009380.1 coordinate 614,148, forward strand.
TATTTATTGCCAAAGGAAAGCAATATTGTAAGAATGCACTCTAGTGGAGAAAAAATTAAACACATCAAACTTCATTTCTGATGTCCTATGACAATTATATTTTTTGTGGAATGTTATTACCTGGGAAAAAATAAATTTAAGAAAGTGTAAACAGTGGTTTCTTTTTTTGGTGGTGTAATCAATTGCTACAAATATTTTATATTAACTCCCGCATGCGCTACGTGTCGACATTCATGCACTATATATACAATCTGATAGCCGTATTTCTCGTAGAGTCAGTCACTGCAAAATCATGCTATGACCTATTCAGAATGTTAAAAAGGAGGTGCTTTCTTTATTATGATAAACTTTAGTTGGTAAATTCTAAGCGAAACACGACTGTGATTGGTTATAAATAAAAAATAATTGAAATGTGATTGGTCATTGACTCCCATTTGGGGCGTGAATTAAATAGTCACACATATTTATTATTTGTGGAATGTAGGCTTTCATGGCCAGTAATTATAGATATTAAAAGATTCCGGGATATGTGGCCGTGGTCTATAACTGATGTTAGACGTTTCTCCCTCAAATGCGGAGGGCATCTTCAGTGGCGAGTGCTTCTAGGTGGTGTTCCCCTGTCGACTGTGAGTCGATTGTACGACAAGTGAACACCAGAAGCACTCGCCACTGAAGATGCCCTCCGCATTTGAGGGAGAAACGTCTGGAAGAAACAACAGTTATAGACCACAGCCGCATAGCCCGGGACCTTTTAATATTATTATATTTACTATAAAATTAAAATATACAAATTTGCATATACATTTGGTTAAGAATACATCTTAAAATGTAGAAATAAAGACCGAGAGAAATATGATAACAGTGGGAACGTTTACGAATGACAATGACGTTTACTCACAAATCATTATTTAAATACAGTTATTTTAAAACATTTATATATTTAATGTAAATGACGATGTTTGAAAACAAATGAGAAACGATTGATACGCTTCATTTGCTTATTTTGTTCATCACTGCAACCAGATCATAATATTATTTATTGCCAAAGGATCGCAATGTTGTAAGAACGCACCCTAGAGGAGAAATTTATAACCAATGTTATAGGTATTAATTAATTTGATGTCCTATGATGTAAATATGTTAATTATAATTTTCTGCAACGTCATTTCCTGGAAAATAATTCGTTTAAGAAAATGCAAACAGTGGTTTCTTTTTTTTATCAATTATTACAAATGTTTTTATATTATCTATCGCATGCGCTTTCTACTGACATTCATGCACTATATATACAATCTGGTAGTCGTATTTCTTGGAGGACTAGTCACTGCAAAATAATGCTATGACCTATTCACAATGTTAAAAAGGAGGCACTTTCTTTATTATGATAAACTTTAGCTGTAAATTGTAGGCGAAACACGACTGTGATTGGTTGTAAATAAAAAATCATTGAAATGTGATTGGTCACTGACTCCCATTTGGGGCATGAGTTAAATAGTCATTAAAGGTTTCATTCGCTATAGCCATCACCATTTTAAACAAAGAGAAGAACAGTGATCTGTACGAGCTTAAAATGTTTATAGGCCATACTCAGTAACTGCTTTAATCTGAAATAACCAATACATTTAAATGAACAAAATGCAAAAGTTTATTAGAGAATATAGCTCAAGTAGGTCTGCTCTAAGCCTGTACAGCAAATATTTTCTGTCGTATAACTAAAATATGCGTGTCAACGTAAGCTAAATTAATCGAATTGTTTTATTTTTAGAAAATGACGTTTCGTTTGAAATATTTTATCCTTTCTAATTAATTCCGAAGAAATGAAGCTTTGAAGTTGTTCCATGAAAATATTTTTGAAAAACAATTACAAATCTTCTTCTATCCTACTTACTAGATCACGAAAATGACCGTCACAAATAAATGTATATGTAGGCCTGAGTGTGTTTCAACCCTCTAACGGCCGCACTCTTCTTCTCGCATACGGTAATCAATTAAGAAACGTAAGGTCTTAAGAAATGTACGGTCGAGATCGTTATTAAGAAAAATCAGACATTTAGAAGTCCAGGTTTACATAAAGAGAAAATTTAAAAATTGATCTAGCGGCCGCTGTTTTCTATTTTTCGCGATAAAGTCGCTTCAATAAAATTACTGTATAAACATTGTTCAAAAATCAGGGAAATCCTATCATTGGGAGTTGAGGTTTGCTTGAAAACCGTAATTTTAAAAATCTCTCAAGTGGCTGCCATGTTTGTTTTATAGTAACGAGTTAAAGGAGATATATCGACGTAAAACAAAAAAATTGGGCCATAAATTAATAAATTCGCTTAGATTTTATATATCTTCCTTGACATACTTTTATAAGTGATTGCCTCGGTCTGGATAATGTCTAAACACATACAGATGTTAACTGAAAGGAAGGGGCAATATAGGATTCGTGTCCTATCATTGAAAAAATTATCAAAACATTAAATAAGCAAATCTAAAATTTAGAAGAGTAGATTGACAAAGATTAATAGGCTACGTACCTCCCAATTTTTCATCATCATCATCAACTTCACGGATTAGATCTTTGCCTGCTCCGATCTCACATCTATTCAGCCCAGCACTTTCTTGATCTTCCCACCGATCTTCGTCCTCCAGGATTATACATCAGTGCCATCTTTGGTATCCTATCCTCTGTCATTCTCTGCAGATGCTCTATCCAGTTGTTCCTGTGTTCTTCTATTTGTTGAAGAAGTGGTTGTACTTTTAATTCCTCTGTAATATTCTGTTTCTAATATGTTCTTCTCTTGTACAGCCTTTCACAGCCGTAGGAATCTTATTTCCGCTGCCTGAATTTTATTTTTTTCACTTTCCTTCAGGACCCAAGCCTCACTTCCATACATCGCCACTGGTAGTGCCATCGTTGCGTACAGTCTTACCTGCGTCTCCTTTCTAATTTTGTTCCTCAGCGTTCGTCCGATTGTTCCACAAATATGTTGAAATTTCTATACTTTCTTATGTATATCATGTTCTTAAAATATGTTATATCGCAGCCCAAATACTGAAGTTCCAACACTTTTCCTTCTATTACTATTTTTGTTCTTTCTGGGTATTTTCCATGGAACGCCTTTACCGCCTATTTGTTTAATAGGAATTTGCATTAGGCATACAGTAGAGCTTATATTAGTCATTGGTAGGAGTTGGGCTTTTGTGCTGTATTAATTCCGAGCAAAGTTCCGGTTGTAATGTAAACAAACCAGATGTCTGACTATTTTCATTGGTCGAATAACGGTTTTACCTTTAATCGGGTAAAAAAAAATAGCCATCATTCGAAATAACGAGAATAAAAAATGATAAAAACATGTATTATTTAGCACTCGTCTATATACGTTATATGGGAGAATCTTAAAAAAAATGTCATTACAATTTTAATAGATTGAACAAGCATTGTTTTATAATTATGCATGCACAATGCAAATTACGTTGGAATTTCAATTAATTCAAAATGGACGCTTCTGTATTTTTTTTAAAACATCGAAAAGGAAATGAATTTGAAAAGCGTAGAGAAAGAAATTGTTTTGAACGTTTTCAAACATTTTCGTAAAAAATCTCACATTGAGAATGTGGTGAAAATAAGAACAGAATTTACAAGTGAGTCAGCATGGAACATAAATTCTGCTCATAATGAAATTGTAAATAAAGTATATCTATCGACATCATGGAAGAAGTGTAAATGTCTGATTAGGTACGCTCATTTCTAATTATCCATATTTTTTTGTCATAAATAAATAATAAATGGAGGAAGTTTCCTAATTATCATTTTTCATGATTTAAGTCGTCATAAGTTTGATCCTCGTATAAGACTTGAAAGCATAATAATAGTCCCTTCGATTGGTTGCTGGTCAAAGGAAGGCAAGACCAGTGATGGGGCTGCCATCTTATAGCCTCTGGTCAGGCTTTTCTGGACAAGAAAAGAAAAGAAAAAATAAAGGAAAGAAGAAATGGAAGAAAGGAAAGACTCCCTAAACCCTCGGATGCCCTAATAGCGTCGGGGTCGAAAAAACAAGAGTTAACCAAGGGAGGTTAGATAGTAAAGTTAAAAGAGTCATCCCCAAAGCTGTTTATAATTATATACCAAGAGGACAAAGATCTCTGGGCCGCCTATGAAACCCTGGAGGGAAAAGTTTCTATAGGATCGTAACAGGCCTTGACCTAATACTTGGAAGAAAGAAGAAGTTCCTAATTATTGATACTATCTTGTCTTATATTGTGTTTTTTTAACCCCATAAAATGCAATGTCTCCTAAGAACACTGTTCGTATCATTGACAATTCTGTGCACAATTTAATTGAATCAGTAATTTCGAAAAGGGATCATCTACAGCTGATCAAATTTTACAGGAGAGGGAAAAAACTGATTCAGTGTGTCCAGGATAAAGCTATGAATCTGAAATTTCTACTGAATAATTTTCATGCCCATTTACGTTCACTCACCGATTTACATGACTTTCTTGATTATGGTTTTCCCAAAAAACTAATTACAATTTTCCGGAGATGATCTCTTTTCGAAATGAACGAAGAAACGTTTACAAAATTAAACACATTTCTATGAAAAAATTATTATTGCGAAATAACTACATACATGGAATAATACTGTATACATTGTATTACATTTCATCATTGAACATCTTCGGCGTTCTCTACTACTTCAGCTGTAGTTGTAGGCCATTTGAATAAATCATCATAAAAATGTCGATGGATATCAGGAATGTAATGATGAAGTTTCTTTACATCCATTTTTTTGTGATTGATTGGTACTTTGCTGATGTAGGCAGGGTGTGTTTTCACATCTGGTATTTGCAGTATTTCTGGGGGCTTTGGTTTGAGCAAGTTGAACTCTTGTTCCCCGAAAATGGTGTCAATGAATTTCCGGCCGATTATGGTTCTAGGCTTGTCACTATTACACTAAAATTCGTAAAATGTATTTATTGCAAAATAATGTTCTTGTTCTTTTGGAACACCTTTACCCATACTCTGTATACGGAGTGCCTTGCATTAAATAAATAACACATAAATAACGATTGTAGCATGGTTTTAATATTGTTTACTCTGACTATTTAACTCATGCCCCAGATGGGAGTCAATGACCAATCACGTTTCAATGATTTCTGTTTTACAACCAATCAGAGTCGTGTTTCACGAAATATTTATCAGTGTTATAATTACCATATTAAAGAAAGCTCCTCCTTTTTAATATTCTGAACAGGTCTGACCATTATTTTGCAGTGACTGAGCCCATGAGAAATACGGCTAACAGATTGTATATATAGTGCATGAATGTCAACACATGCCGCATGCGGGAGTTAATATAAAAACATTTGTATCAATTGATTATACCACCAAAAAAAGAAACCACTGTTTGCACTTTCTTAAATGTATTTTTTTCCCAGGTAACAATCCAGAAAAATATAATTGTCATATTTAAATCATACGACATCAGAAATGAATTAATATACAGTTTGATGTGTTTCATTTTTTCTCCACTAGAGAACATTCTTACAATATTGCGTTCCTTTGGCAATAAATAGTATGATCTGGTTGCAGTGATAAACAAAAGAAGCAGTAGAAGCGTACCTATCGTTTCTCATTTGTTTTCAAACATCGTAGTTTACATTAAGTATATAAATATTTTAAAATAACTATAGTTAAATAATGATTTGTGAGTAAACAGCTTAATTTTATTCGTTAAATAGTCCTAACAAATGCCACTCTTGATTTCCAAATTCTCTAGATAAATTGTAAATCACTCGTGGCATTACTTATGATAACACAGAAAGACTGCAAGAGGATATATATGCAGCTGAAGTCAAGATCACATTCGTGTGACAGTCCGTTCGAAAAGGGAACAACTCGGCGAGTTGATCCTTTTTTGAAATTACTACATGAAAGGTAAAGTCAGAAAGTGGTAAAAGAATAGTGTATTTGATCATTTCTCACGCGGAATCGATGTAAGGACGTATGTAAACATGGAATAACGAAAAAAGTGAATTTCACAAAAAATCGTAGATGATCCCTTTTCGAACTGACTGATTAAAAGTAATACTACGGCAGACGGAGACACCCCAGTAGACCGAGTAATACCTTGCAAGTTTGCTTTCAGTACCAATGGAACTCAGCTCGGAACCAGTATAAATATTAACATTCCACATAGTATAAAGATATATGACTTCTTTTATCTTGGTTCCACATATAAACAGTTGGATAATTTATATACTGTGTTGCAATGTTAACTTTTAATATATAAAATCCTTATCACAAGTAATGTCACGAGTGATTTCTGTTTTATCTACAGGATTTGGAAAATCAAGAGTGGCATTTGTTAGGACAATTTAACGAATACAATTAAGCTGTTTACTCACAAGTCATTATTTAACTATTGCTATTTTAAAATATTTATATATTTAATCTAAACGGCGACGTTTGAAAACAAATGAGAACTGTTTGGTTACGTTTAATTTGTTCATCACTGCAACTTGATCATACTATTTATTGCCAAATAGGATCGCAATATTGTAAGAATGCACCCTAGTGGAGAAAAAATAACACACATCAAACTGTATATTATAAGTAACTTTATAGGTTATTAATATTCATTTTTTCGGAAACAACTCAGTAAAATCAGTATTAAAAAAAACACAATTATTGAGAACACAATTATCAAATGTGTAGGTCGAAGGAATCGGTTCATTATTTGTTATATTCAACGTATTTATTTGAGAGTCAGTTACTGCAAAATAATGCTCTGACCTGTTCAGAATATTAAAAAGGAATAGCTTTCTTTAATAGATAAGCACAAGTAGATAAACATCGAAGTGAAACATGACTGTGATTGGTTGTAAAACAAAATTAATTGAAACGTGATTGGTCATTGACTTCCATTTGGGGCATGAGTTAAATAGTCACAGTTACTAGATTGTTTGTTTTCTACATATAAATTCGCTGTATAATTTCAGTCAAATGTAACAGGCTAGAAGGTCCTTGGCCTACCATCCGGCTGCTGGCCTCACATCTACATGTGTTAATCACAGATGTAGACGATCATCTAGCCCATCTACGGATGACATGTGGTCAGCATGTCGGGTCCCCCAGCCGTTATAGCTGGTCTTCTCAACCTGGAATCGCTACTTTACTGTAGCTACCTAAATGTCTCACGATGCTGGGTGGGTACCGGTCCCATACTGGTCGAAATTCCTTGAGAATTTTTTTTAGTCCCTGGGGACTTGAATCAGCGAAAGTCCCGTAACTCTGCGCCAAGGCTTCTTGCCTTAACTACTCGGCTACGGCGCGGGACATAATTTCAGACAAATACAGTTAATAAACTGTAGTTAAAAAATCTATACATTTTGGGTTAATAGGATCATTGCCAATAGAGTAAAAAAAAAGTTATTATAACCCCAATAACTTAATATGGGTATTACAATGGGTAATATCTTATAAACCATTTCGATTCATAACGATTTTCCTCCATTATATCTTATGCTACCAACATTTTTTTTTTCCTTCCATAGCGAGATGTAGTGACATAGTCTACTCTGTACAACATGCTGCACTGTTAAGTCGTGTTTTTTTGGAACACATTATTTCAGCAATTAACATTTAGACTACTTAATAGTTAAGATGACTCTGTTAAGTTATTTTAGAACGTTAGGTTAGCTTCCGTTACATTAAGTTTCGGATCTTATACAACGGTGGAAAATCATGACGACACCGATAGCAACTGAGATAACGTAACTAGCAGATAGATGGACATTGTAAAAAAAAAGTAAAGTGATCCCACGACAAGCCTCAGGAGGCCCTTGGGGTAGTAGCAGGTTATGGCTCCCACTTTTCTAGACAATCGGCACTTGATGTCAGCCGGGTTGTCAGCCGGGTTGTCAGCCCTGCGTGACGGCCGCCTTTATCCCCAGAACAAGCTTCTAGTACTCATTTCCGTTAGAGGCTGAGTCGACCCCAGGATCATAGTGCCGCCAAAGGGTTTGGGTTAGTTTAAAAATCCTGACCCCTTCAGGGCTCGAACCCTCGACCTTCTGGCTTGTAGCGCAGTGCCTTAACCACTACGCTACGGCGCGTCCCAGATGGACATTGTACGCTATTATTTTATTATTAATGTTTACATCATGTTTTTTAGGTTAACTGTGGCTCCACTCCTATTTTATAAAACATTTTTCATACTATCTTGTCTTTAAAAACTACATACGCACACACGCACGAACACACACACACACACACACATATATATATATATATATATATATATACAAGCGTTACTGCTATAAAGTAAATATTCTCTTTAATAATTTGCTTAACTGTTATGTTAGCCGCTAGATGGCAGTCGGAAGATCTTCCCGCTACCTCTTGTGTGAATTGAGAATACTACATGTATAATAAAATTGTATGTTTGTCTTGGAATTCTTGGGTAGCTCAGTTGGTTAGAGCGCTAAAGGTACAGACTTTAGACACTCGAGTTCAAATCCCGACTCAAGCATTCATTTTTCTTTCATATCATATTATATATATATATATATATATATCAGATCGCTAATAAGATTATACAACAGTAATTTGTTCTTTTCTTTTTGTGCTGATTTTTAGATCGGATCGTCCGTGTTAAAATCCTCGAGAAAAAATTAAATGTCCATAGTCGAAATTGGAATCAAAATGTTTGTGCAGCAGTAACATTGGCCTCGGGATGAAAAAATCGACTTGAAATTGCTACCGATTTTTATACAATATCCCTATAAAATAAAAAATCAGCTTATTAATGTGGTAACGTAATCATGAAGTTAACATCATCTACTTAGACTTATATCAAAAATTTCCCATTTTTTCCGCACTGAAAAAAAATCACAATTACGTATTTAATTTGTGTAGAATTGTTTGTGAGGTCAACGCACTTGTTTATAGAATGTGTAAGTATTACAAACACAGGAATAGTTATGCTGGTTGGAAGAGATAGAATCTTACGCTCATTTTTCAAAAGAAACTTTACTATACTTTGAAATTCCCAGAGTAGAAAGTTGATCCTCTATTCAACAAACCGTACAATCACATTGATATTTGACCTGTGTAAATATAAGAAAACTTTTATTTTTAGCTACAAAATGTGGATTAAAAATATAATAAATCAAATAGAAGTTTAGTACTCTTTAACTAGCTACTATGAAATATCATATACCTAATTCAAAACTTCAAACAATTCAATATGCTATAAAACTTCGTTAAAAACGAAATAATTTCATGATATGAAATAATATATTACCATGCGAAGTTGGGAAGAGGATTTTACAGAATCGAGGGAAGTGTTTAAAATCCGAGATATAGCGAGTTTTTTAGTTTCCGCGATTCTGTAAAGAAACACTTCACAACCATGAGTTATACATTTTTTTTTTTCAAAATAACACAATAGTAAAATAATAACATATTTGTTGGAAATATTTTTGTTTATTATAAACAATTGATTAACGTTAACAGTGTGGACAATGTTTATTAGTTGAAACAACAGGAGGCCATGAGATCAATTTAGTGATAAAATTACTGCAAGTACGTATTTATTGTTTTATATTATTTCAAATGAAGTTCAGTTCAATTAAAATGCACAGATTTATTTCGTATAATGTATATTAACACTACCTTTCGGATATTCTTTTGTATATACATTGTACGTAGTATACATAGAGGGCAGTGGTTTTACTTCCCACGCGCGTGTTTGTAATCTGTAATATTACAGTATAGTCATTTAGGTTGGCAATCCCGAAATGTAAGAAATTGAACTTTCAATCATGGTCGCCATTGCTGTAAGTACGACAAAACGCACCATCGAGCAAAAATAACAGTACACGAACTACGTATTACAAGACTTTTAAATTAAAGTCTTTATGACATCGGATACACGATTACATCATGTTAAAATGGTTCTCAACCTTTTTTAGGTCTAAAATCTACCTGAAATATATTAAACTTCACGAGACAATAACATTAATTAGTACGCTGTAATCACATATGTAAAAGTAAATACTCTATGGCACGTTATTGGGGAACATTAATCTAACTTGGCATATGATAAAATTTATTCATGGATTTAATGTGAATGTTGGACCTACTGATTCCGCACAAACTTGTATGTTTTGGGTTCAAGTGAATCAGTGTCCACATACAGCCGTATCTGCTGTACTCACTACTCAAACAAGGGTATCATTAAATATTTCCGGAAATATTTCTACGTTCAAATTGGGAAAGATTGGCATTGGTAAATCCAGAAAATTGGATAAACTTGGGTAAATTTCTGGACAGAACGCGGAAAATAAGAACAACACTCATTCATGAATAAATATATGTTATCAAAATGCAATACCATTAATTCTTAATAATTATAAATAACTTAATTAGTGTGTAATGCTATTGTATTATTATGTAATTGTAATATTATTGTGTTTTCTTTATGTAATTGTAATGTTATTTTTTTTTTGTTTCTCTTTATACTATTACCAATTATTACTTTATTGTAACAGACTGTCAACAGCACGTATGCCTACGGCTTACTGCCCGTGCGACCCATATTTGTAAATTCATTCATTCATAGTGTTCTGCTCAAGAGCAGGTCTTTCACTGCAAACTCAGCATTCTCCACTCTTTCCTTAACTCAGCTTTCCTTTTTTTATCTGCATACAAACCATTTATTTTAATATTGTCTATCATCTGATGCCTTTTTCTGCCTCTACCTTTTTTTTCCGTTGACCATTCCTTCTAGAGCATCCTTCAGCAGGCAGTTTCTTCTTAGCCAATGGCCAATTCAATTTCTTTTCCTCTTCTTTATGAGTTCCAGCATTATTCTTCTTTCACCCACTCTGTCTAGCACATCTTCATTTCTTACTTTGTCTGTCCATTTTATACGTTCCATTCTTCTCCATATCCACATCTCAAAAGCTTCCAGTCGCTTTTCCTCATTCCGTCGTAATGTCCAAGTCTCTGCACCATACAATGCTACACTCCACACAAAGCACTTCACTAGCCTCTTCCTTAATTCTTTTGCCAAAGGTCCGCAGAAAATGCTTCTCTTCTTGTTGAAAGCTTCTTTTGCCATTGCTATCCTCTGCTTTACTTCTTGACCGCAGTTCATGTTACTACTGATAGTACAACCCAAGTATTTGAAGCTCTCCACTTGCTCAATGGCCTCATCTTTAATCCTCATGTTTATCTTCCTTGGTTTCTTTCCTATAATCATGGCCTTCGTCTTATTTATATTTATCTTCGTCCCATAATCCTCGCACTTATCATTCAGCTCCATCAGCATGTTCCTCAATGTCATTGCATCTTCTGCTAGCAAAGCCATATCATCAGCAAAGCCATATCATCAACAAATCTTATGCACTTTATTCTTCTTCCTCCCATGTTTACGCCTCCCGTATTACTGAAGCAGTTCTTCATTAGGTCTACCAGGCAGATGTTGAAAAGGGTAGGTGATAGAGGACATCCTTGCCTTACCCCTCTTCCAATTTCTCTTCCGTCTGACATTTCTTCTCCTATCTTCACTTTTATTCGCTGTTTCATATAAAGACTACGTATGAGCCTCCTCTCCTTCCAGTTCACGCCAATTTTCTTCAAGATCTTAAGGAGTTTATTCCAATTTACTCTATCAAAGGCCTTTTCCAGGTCAACAAATACTGCATAAACGTATTTATCTTTTTCTATATATCTTTCTCCTATTGTTCGTATCAATCCAATTGCATCTCTTGTACCCTTTCCCTTCCTGAAGCTAAATAATATTGTAAATATCTTACTTTTTGTCTAATAAAGTTGTAGTACTACTACTACTACTAAATATGATTGCATTCCATTAACGCAGTTTAAAATCTCGCCTTAAAAGTACTTATATGTACCACTCGGTCTTACAGTGACATGACCTGTCGGGAGAAGGATTTTAACTATAGATCACAAGATCACATACATATTTATTTTGACCACATAAGGACATGGAGGGCCTCCCTGAATGATTAATCAGTTCAATGCCAAGGCCTTCTCCAAGACAACACATAATTAATACGAACTGCATTCACTCACTTTCATATTGAATATGGCGAATATGAAAATGATGATTATGATGGCCAGATGAATTTCAGGGACCGTTTGATTCTTACAGTCTCCTGTAATTTGTCTTACAGGAGAGGGACATCCACGAAAAAAAAATACTATTACTTAGGACCGGAGATAGAAGGAGGCAGCGATGCTACTCCGAGACCACAGCAGTAAACAACATTAAATACAGGGTTATTCAGAAAGACGGAACAGGCTTCAAATATTTATTTCTTCCAAACTACAAAAAATATAAACACAATTCCAATGCTCCTGCAAAGAGAAAAGTTAAAATGTCGCCATTTTATGCATTGAATATGGGCACCATGTGTTACACGACAAATATCAAAACGGTGGCTCATTTCTTATCACACACGAATCAGCTGGTCTCTAGTTATCGAATCCACAGCTTCAACAAATTTATGTCACAGATTTTCAAGAGTGTCAGGCATAAGGGGGATAAAAACACGGTCTTTTATGTAACCCCCAGGTAAAGGTCATACGGGGTTAGGTCTGGTGACCTGGGAGGTCTCAGGCCTTCTAAGGGGAAAACTTTACTTCGCCAAGTCTATCTTATCTATCCATCTACCTATTCATCCGTCCATATGCATGTATACATAACTTTACGACTAATGCGGCCGCGATCGCAACTTCAAACTTTTCCCTTTCCAGAGACGTTGGAAATGTGTTTCTACTTTTTGTGCTTTGGAAGAAATAAATGTTTGAAGTCTGTTCCTTCTTTCTGAATAGCCCTGTATTATGTTAGAATATTTTAAGTTAATGAAGTCGAAAAGAAAATACCAAAACAGAAAAAGGTTTATTGTGATTCTATGGCTGTATACATTTTTGTGGGCTCTTTATCACATTGATGGACATCACGACCAACGAATTCCTCCTCATGATCTACCTTTAATTCGAAAGTATGGTAATTTTGTTTAAATTCTTACAGAATATTACAAAGCTAATAGTTACTTTTCCGCTAGTTTTTTTATTCCTTTATGCCTTATATGAAACTACTAATTCAAGCCATTTTTTTATTTCTTTCAAAATGGGCCAATGGGCCAAGTTCCATAGGCCACTGTGTATTATCTTCCTTCTTAATTTCCACACTTTTTCAAATGTTTTCCCCTTCTTTCCCTGTGAATTGTTCTATATGGTTCTAAAAACTTAGCAGGTTCCATTGGAAGCCAGAGTTGTATCATACCTCGATTAAACGAACACATACACATTTTATGGGAAATTGACTTGCGACATACTTTGACATTTTGTAAAGAGACAGAAAGAACTTAATTCGCAGTTGCTACCGGTGATATACCTCAGGTCGGATCGTGGAAGATTACCTTGTTTGGTTCTCTTAAGGGGAGAGCTCTAGCGCGAAGAAAAAAAACACACATTCAAATTATTGAGTAAAGTAAGAACATTCAGAAAGGACAAAATTAGGGCTCAACGAAGAAATATATATTATTGATAATGAGAACTTCAAAATGGATTTTTTCTGGTTTAATATAGGCCCTGTATTGTGTTGTATTTGTTGAATAACTGAATAAATAAAGCATTATTATTATTATTATTATTATTATTATTGTTATTAACTCTATGCTTTATTTACTACTGGTGTTTCATGTGTACGTGTGTTCTTTTAAGTTTGTTTTATAGAATACACTTCAATTGCACAAAGGACGAAGTCTCATTACATTGAAACGTATATAGAAATGTGCATGAATAAGAGAGAAGGAAAAATAATAGTTTATTCCTTTTTTTAAGTATGAGGGTAGAAAGGTTTTTAATATCGTCATACATAAATAGCACGATAGGCCGAGCGGATCCGAGCTCAATGTTATTGTAAATCTAGGATATGCATTTTTATCCGAAAACAAAATATCAATGTATTTCCACAATTGTATATTCAGGCCTAACTGTTTTGTCGTTACATATACTATTTAATATTGAATAAATTATTATATTACTTAAAAGTTTGGATAATAAGATCATGTTAAAAAATTTTATTCAAAATGAATTTCAAAATTCAAATTTATTATAGATAGACGAAAATATTGGAAGGGTCATATAAAAAAAAATTGGAAGAAAACCGGCTTGCAAAAAGAGCTAAAGAAGATAGACCAATGGACGGGAGAATAACAAGAGGAAGACCTGCCAAGAGATGGATAGACAGTGAATGCACATCCAGTACGTCTTCCTCCGAGGAGTGATTTTGGAAATAAACAGGATGAAAATCCTACAAATTAAGTTTAAGAAGAAGAAGAAGAGTTTCAAAATGTTTCAAATCTCTATATTCTTTTTTATTTTTCTTTAAATATGCCTTAAAATGAATAAATTCTTAATTTTAGAGAATAATACAATTTTTTTAACTAAATAACGTAAATTAGGACCGGTAGGTCTGTTAAAATAACTTATCAAATCGTAAATATTCGGTACAAATAGATGTAAATCATTTGAAAACTTATGTAAATGATATGTAAATGAGTGACATAAAACTTGATACCATCTGCTGTTTACCAAGTTGCCTTTCTATTATAGAGACCAGCGTGAGCATGCGCAAATATATAACAAAAGACACTTTGTTCTCCTCATTCTATTACTTTCTTACGAGCAGTCAAAACAACTCACGACTTACCATGTGGATGTCCAGAGATCGAAACTGCACATTCATTAAGTAGATTTTATCTTCTAAATACTTTCTTTCAGGTATGTTCTGGAAGCACCTGAAAGTAAAACATGAACCATTTCAGTAAGCACGCGTGTTTAGAATATAAAACAGCTGAGTAATTCAAATGTCCTTCATGTAAAGGAATACAGTTTCTTTAAAATGTATATGTTTTTACCGTTTTTACCTTGGTTTTTACATTATTTGTTTATATTTTTTTCTCGCATCAGCATAGGACACATACCTAGAGCCAAAGTGAAGATTTCAAATCTCGTATTCAATCAGGATTCGAACCCAGATCGCTACAGTAAAATATAGGGAGTCTGTGTTTATGCCTTAGCGACGAACGTGTTTTTGGGTACTAGAGGCCTACCTACTGGGCGCTTTCCTTTGCAGTCTATGAGAATTAACTGTTCTCACTACATCTGGTAAGCCTATCCAATGAAGATCATGTAGGCCTACCTAATTATAGAGTTTTCTCTAGTGTCGTATATATGAGCAACCACTGCTTTAGTCTCCAGGTAATGAGTTGCCTCGGACGTAGCGGGCCT
The DNA here is from genome assembly GCA_030220185.1 of Diploptera punctata. Taxonomy (NCBI): domain Eukaryota; kingdom Metazoa; phylum Arthropoda; class Insecta; order Blattodea; family Blaberidae; genus Diploptera; species Diploptera punctata. The sequence continues at coordinate 629,470 of JASPKZ010009380.1, forward strand.
GGGTTCGATTCCAAGACAAGTTTCCAGATAATATTTTTTTTTTAGGTTTCCTCGCCCTTAAGACATATGTCGGCAAACTTTAATGACCAAATAACAAAATACAAACCTAAAGGCACCCGAGATGTGGGCAGACCTAGAAAGAGATGGGCTGAAGTCGGAACAGGTCAACAGACCTAATCCATGAATGCAGATGATGATGATGACAATCCTCGAATACCATCACTCTAATATGTTCGCTTGTTTGATGTTAATGTATAATTGAATGATTAATCTTCTCTTAAATGTTCATGTTGTCCCGGAGGTGGACCTTAAATTTAGCTGATTACCCATCCAAGGAGGCCCTCCATACCCTTGTGTGGTCAAAACTTATGCCATTCAGAGTTTAAAATCCACTCCTGACAGATCATGATACTGTAAGGCCAGGAATATGTGGCACATGTAAAAAGTTCTTAAAAGCAAGAGTTTAAAGAACTAGTAACGTTTCCTTGAAAGAGAGAAAGAACAATTTTAATTATACAACGTACCTACTTCTTTACCTGTATTCCAAACTTTAAAGTTAAATAAAGCAATAATAAAACTCTTTCTTTCACCGTATCTTTTACTACCCGCTAAAGATAGTCCGTTCCATGGAGCGTCTAATGCTATCTCAAACTCCGTTTCGACAAAAATAAAAATGTGACTTACCTGGGCCCTTCATATATATATATATATATATATATATATATAATGCTAGAGTCGGAATTCATTTTTCTTTTCATATCATATTTGCCTTCATTGCCAAATGTCAAAAATATAGCTATAACATCTACACACACACACACACACACACACACATATATATATATATATATATATAAATAAATAATAAATAAATAAAGCCTGATATGTCCCTTTAGGGCAAAGGCCTCCCTGTACAGGGGTTAAGCTCTATTTGAGAGTGTCACCCGGTGAGCTACTCCGTGGTGAGAAGTTGACTTGGATGTAGCACTTGGTTTGTATACACTGTTTGTTCTGTGATTAGTTAATACACAGTTGGCTCTCCATCGTTCTCCAGCTTTTCCTGCATCTGGCGACTCTGGACCATTGCGCCCCTGCTCGTTCTTTGAAGATGTCAGCCCATCGTCGTCTTGGTCTTCCGCGCTGTCTCTTGCCTGTGTACGGGTCCCACATGGTTGTTTTTATTGTCCACCTGTCGTCCTGTATTCTTGCGACGTGGCCTCCCCACTTCCATTTTTTCCTGATGGCTTGTTGTGCGGGATCAGTTGTTGAGGATATCGCTTGAAGTGTTGTATTCGAGATTCTGTCCTTCAGAGTTATGCCTAAGATTTTCCTCTCCATTTTCCTTTGGCATACTTGGAGTGTGTACTTCAGTTTGGCAGTAAGATTCCAAGTTTGGCAGCCATATATGTATATATAATCTATCCAAAAAAAATTGTAAATTAGTTAGTATGTATATTATAACCAACATTATAGGTTATTATTTTATTTCGGAAACAACTCAGTAAAATCAGTATTTAAAACACAATTATTGAACACACAATAATCAAATGTGTAGGTAGAAGGAATCTATTCATTATTTGCTATATTGAGAGTCAGTCACTGCAAAATAATGCTCTGATCTGTTCAGAATATTGAAAAGGAGGAGCTTTCTTTAATATAATGAGCAGAAGTAGATAAATATCGAGGTGAAACACGACTGTGATTGGTTGTAAAACAAAATTCATTGAAACGTGATTGGTCATTGACTCCCATTTGGGACATGCGTTAAATAGTCCCTCAATCGAGAACAAACGCAAAATTATTATTCCTTGTAAAAGCACTCGTAATCTTGGAGATTCAGAATATTTATTAGACTTCATTTGTAAATGTTAATATCTTAGGCATACGTTTATTTCTTTCTTATTTTCTTTTAAACGTCTGTAATGGCATCCTTAAATGTTGTCACCATCATCATCATTATCATCCGGTATCATGGCAGCTGTCGCTGTCTTCCGGAAACCAAACACCATTCCTCTCTGTCCATCCATTATCTTCCTCCAATCCTCTGATATTCATAGCTGCTTGTACCCCTTCTATCCAAGTTTTCTTCGGTTTCCCTCTCTTCCTCCTTTCTATTGGGATCCATTCCATAACAATTTTAGGCAATATTTGCTCTGGCATTATTTTGACATGGCCATACCACTGTAATATTTTCTTTTCTATAATGTCTATGATGCCTGGCTCCTCTTGTACACCCATAATTTCCCTTATTTCTTTATTTCGTATTCTATCCATTCTAGATTTTCCAGCTGATCTTCTTAAAATATCCATTTCTGTACTTAAAATTCTTTTCGTTTCACTGGTAGGAATTTGCCAGACTTCAGCACCATATGTTAAAATGCTCTGAATTATGGTTTGATATATTCTTAAAATTTAAAGAAGGCAAAAAATAAAAAATAACGAAAATATATTAATGACAGGCCTAATAATTCGAAAATTAATTGAACTGTGGTTCTTCCTCCCGCGCCATGTAAAACCTCACGACAAACTCGACTCACTTGAACACACTATTACCAGCTAATACAGAATTTTACATAGCTAAAGTAAAGTTTAGCATGTGCTCAGTTAGAGCAATTGCGTTCTTTTATTAACATGTCAAAAAAGAATTTGCGTTTTTATCATCGGTTACAGTTATCATAGGTCACGTGAAGTTTAATATCCTTCAAGGTTGGTCTCTGACTTAAAAGAGTTGAGAAACACTAAATTAGATAATTTTGCTGATTACTTTTAATTTCTTGTCCACCTCCGTGGCCTCAGGTAGCATTTGTTACCTCGTACACGTCGAGACCGGGTTCGATCCCAGGCCGGGACAAATTTATTGGGTGAGATTTTTTGGCGTTCTTCCTCACCCATAAGGTAAATGTCAATAAACGTTAAGCTCCAAACGGCCTCCGAATATCATTATCATATTCATATCATTAGATTAAGTACAGTATTAAGACCTCTTCTGGCGCATCATTACCATCATCATCACCTTCCATATATATCATTGGGGCACCGTAACCCCGCCTTCCAGGCGCCCCAACCTCAGAAGTGGCTTTCAATAAGCTAATACAAGGAGAGAATACCAGAAATATGGAAATGGCAAATTGGTGGCATTAAAGAGAAATATATATATATGATAAGAAAAATAAATGCCTGGACGGGCATTTATTTTTTCTTATCATACCATATTAAGCTTACATTGCTCAATGTTAAACATTTAATTATAACATATATATATATATATATATATATGTCGAGAAACTTTAAGGCCCAAATGGTCCTTACCCTTCATCTGTCCATCATAATCAACCATATAATATTTGCCTTGTTCAATATAATGACAATGTCTTAAAAAATGGTCGTCTGTCTCGGAGATGGCCCTGACACTCATAAAGGGAGGCCCATCATGTCCTTATGTGGTCCAAAGTTACAAATCCTCTCTCAACAGGTCGTGTCCCTGTCAGGTCCGGTGACGTGGGGACGTTAAATTATCTATAAAGAGAGAGGTTAAAACTAAGGTAGAGAGATAGAGATTATGTTGACTATTTAACTCATGCCACAAATGCTAGTCAATGACCAATCACGTTTCAATGAATGTTTTACAACCAATGACAGTCGTGTTTCACCTCGCTCTTTATCGATTTCTCTTTATCAGCTCCTGCTTTTGTGATAAAGGAAGATCCTCCTTTTTAACGTTCTGAACAGGATAGAACATTATTTTTCTCCAACAAATACATTGAATATAGCAAATAATGAAAAGATTCCCTTGATTTTACTGAGTTGTTTACTAAAAACATAAATGAATAACCCGTAATGTTAATTATGATATATAGTTTGATGTGTTTCATTATTTCTCCACTTGGGTGCACTCTTACAATATTGCGATCTTATCTGACAATAAATAATATGATCAAGCAGCAGTGAATGTACATGATTTGTTTTCAAAACATCACCGTTTACATTAAATATATAAATATTTTAAAATTACTATAGTTAAACAATGATTTGTGAGTAAACAGCTTAATTTTATTTGTTAAATAGTCCTAACAAATGCCACTCTTGATTTCCAAATTCTCTAGATAAATTCACTCCTCACTTCGTGAGTCGTGAATTTGTCGATTTTGAAATCACTCGTGGCATTACTTATGACTATTTAAATCGTAGACCAACAATCGTTCCTTTTCCTGTTCGTAATGAGCGTTTTCTCCGCAAATTAACTTATTTGACAAGGATATCGATTCAACAATATACGATCGATATGATACAGCAAGAAATTCCAAAAAAAAACTTCAAAAATTACAAAAAAAAATGTTAGTTATGTTGCTCTAAAAAAATTATTAAATGTTGTATAATGAATCAGCATTATTGTTAATAGTTATTTCTTATATAATTATCTGTTACTGATTTTCCAAGCTCAAAGAGATATAACAGTAAATATATGTTAGCCGGCTTAGAAATAGCCCGGAAATAAGATTGGAATGCACAACCTCACATTTGGTAAATATTAAACATTATAATTATTTTTAGCTTCTGGCGTTGTATTATTCGCTAAATCTTCTTCTTCTTCTTCTACTACAAGGTTTAGGCTCTGCAGCCTGTTCCGGCGAAGTTAAAAGTGGAGTCCATCTTCTGCGTGGTCGGCCAACATCTCTCGTTCCTCTGGGATTATACAGGAAGGTTCTTTTTGGTATTCTTTCGTTGTTCATTCTCATTAAGTGTTCTGTCCATTTCTTATTATTTTCGCTGATTTTATCTTGAATTTTATATATATTTAATTCTTCTCGTATAGTTTCATTCCTTATTCTATCCGCTCTTGTGCATCCTTTCACATTACGTAAAAACAGCATTTCCGCAGTCTGTATCCTGCTTTTATCCCTTGATTTCATTATCCATTATTCGCTAAATAGTCACTCCAATTCCAATTCGATGTTGAGTTTTTCATTAGACAAAATCACTCACGACTTTTTCGTTTATGATTTTTTCAGAAAAACACATCATCTTGTTAGATTACTGCTGATAATATTATGAGGCTAGTGGTTTTTGGTGAAACGTATGACAATTCCCTGGCATTTGTCTCAAATACGAAATACAACCCGACCGGGAATCGAACCGAACCTAATGCCTGAAACGCTACAAACGTTACCACTAGACCACAGCAGTGGTATTAAGTGACGCTTATTACAGTGAATCCTACTTAACGGATTGGACTGGGGAAAACAATCAGAACGCATCGTTCAAACACCGGGGCAAAATGAAACGGCCATGTCATTTCCACTAGTCATGAATAATGAATGACGTGAAATCGAATGCAGGCTGCAGTAGACGGTCTTAATTACAAACATTTCTAAAAATACGTGATGTATTTTACAAACTCTATTCTCTTACTTTTCGGTAAAAGTAATCTGAAAGTAGGAAGCTAATTTATAGACTTACTTTTCCGAAGATAGAAACACGATTATTCTCTCAGACTTTTTAAAATAACGGGGAACGGATTATGGAAAATTCATGTCTCGGGCCATTCGATAGCAATTAGTTGTTTCTTTACAGACTTTACATTCCAAAAATAGATATTAGGAATATTCCAAAATTTGAAAACAGAGTTGATTTTCATAAGTAATGCCACGAGTGATTTCCAAATTATCGATAAATTCACGACTCACGAAGTGAGGAGTGAATTTATCTAGAGAATTTGGAAATCAAGAGTGGCATTTGTTAGGACTATTTAACGAATAAAATTAAGCTGTTTACTCACAAATCATTATTTAACTATAGTTATTTTAAAATATTTATATATTTAATGTAAACGGCGATGTTTGAAAACAAATGAGAAACGATAGGTACGCTTCTACTGCTTCATTTGTTTATCACTGCAACCAGATCATACTATTTATTGCCAAAGGAACGCAATATTGTAAGGAGGAGCTTTCTTTAATATGGTAATCATAACACTGATAAATATTTGGTGAAACACGATTCTGATTGGTTGTAAAACAGAAATCATTGAAACGTGATTGGTCATTGACTCCCATTTGGGGCATGAGTTAAATAGTCTAGAGAATTTGGAAATCAAGAGTGGCATTTGTTAGTACTATTTAACGAATAAAATTAAGCTGTTTACTCACAAATCATTATTTAACTATAGTTATTTTAAAATATTTATATATTTAATGTAAACGGCGATGTTTGAAAACAAATGAGAAACGATTGGTACGCTTCATTTGCTTCTTTTGTTTATCACTGCTACCAGATCATAATATTTATTGCCAAAGGAACGCAATATTGTAAGAATGCTCTCTAGTGGAGAAAATAATGAAACACATCAAACTGTATATTAATTCATTTCTGATGTCGTATGATGTAAATATGACAATTATATTTTTTTCTGGATTGTTACCTGGGAAAAAATACATTTAAGAAAGTGCAAACAATGGTTTCTTTTTTTTGTGGTATAATCAATTGCTACAAATGTTTTTATATTAACTCCCGCATGCGGCATGAGTTCACATTCATGCACTATATATACAATCTGGTACCCGAATTTCTGATTGGCTCAGTCACTGCAAAATAATGGTCAGACCTGTTCAGAATATTAAAAAGAAGGAGCCTTCTTTAATATGGTAATTATAACACTGATAAATATTTCTGAAACACGACTCTGATTGGTTGTAAAACAGAAATCATTGAAACGTGATTGGTCATTGACTCCCATTTGGGGCGTGAGTTAAATAGTCTATTTAATCACTCGGACATTAGAGAATGTCATGATTATAATATAGAAGGCCATGGCCTCAGTTTTTTTATGTGTAAGCTACATCCACATAATGCCAACTTCCAACATATTTTTAGTTAATGAAACAAAATAAATACCAGAAAGAAATAGACATCAGTGGAATCAGTTTAAAAATATATTGTTGGCCCAGATAAATTTATCAAATACAAAAACTTTGTAAGGAAATAATTATTATAGGAATAAAACTCAAATATTAATGATGAGTTCATCTGTCATTTTAAATCGAGGGCATCATTTCATAAATAATACTTACTTACTTACTCACTGGCACTATCGAACCCGAAGGTTCATGGCCGCGCGGACATAAGCTCTCCATACATCCCTATCCTGAGCTAATGCTTTCCAATCATTCCCTGTATAATCTACTTCCCTCAAATCATACTTAATGTTGTTCTCCCACCTCATTCTTGGCCTACCAACTGGACGTTTTCCCTCTGGCTTTCCTACAAGAAGCTTCCATGCACGTCTTTCATTCCCCATACGTGCAACACGTCCTGCCCATCGCAGTCTACGATTCCATGTTCCTAGGAACATGTCCCTGTGTTTGAGCCTTTGGCATGGGTTCCCTGAAGTAGTCCCCGCCCGGAGAACCGAATGGGGGACTATTTGACCTCCGGAAAATTTTACCCCAGATGAACCCATGTCCGCATTTCTTGACGGTTGTATTTTTACGGTGAAAGATCGTCACTCTTTCGCCCAAGGTACTTTTTTCGTCTGGCTTATCACCTTCGACCAGTCCGGCATGGGTAACCCTATCGGCAGCAATGCTACCGCCGGCATAGCTCTCAGGATCATTTAAGCACGCAAGCCACTCCACCACGACAAGGTAAAGATACCATGGAGGGATTTCATAAATAATATCTTTATGCCTATTATTATTATTATTATTATTATTATTATTTATGAAATAAATTATTATTATTATTATTATTTATTTCATAAATAATAATAATAATAATAATAATAATAATAATAATAATAATAATAATAGGCATAAAGATAATACAGGAACTTCGGATAATGTGGACCCCTATTTTGAATTTTTTGTTTTTTCTTCTTCTATTTATTAGAGTCGAACTTCGTTTTAATTACAGTAATTATCATTAGTGTCATAACTACGAAATATCATTGTTGTTTTATTCAAATATGAAAACATCTTCATTATTTATAAACTGTTTTTTTACATTACAACAAAGGTCCACTTTAACCGCCATATTCGGGTAAAATGGACCTCAGAGTACACCCCAACTTTTAGTCTGTAAGCTTATTTGCTCTATTAATTTATACAAACAGGCACAAATTAATCTTAAAATATTTAAGACTGATCGTAATTAAAAAGCGTCGATATTTATTTAACGTTTTGAAAAATTATTGTTTATCATAACATTCACACGTCATTCAACTTCAGAAAGCGACGGTTTTTGGGTTTAGTAAAAGGTATTAAATGAAATAAATCAAGTGCATGGTTTTTACAGATGGCATCCTCATTGATAAAATATACTTATACACCCAGGTCCATTTTAACCGCCTAGTGGAAGGTCCACAATAACCGAATTCATTTGTTATGTTTAATTATTTTATACAGCAGCCATGTCACATAATAACGAACCAAACCCGTCAGTATATTAAAGCAGCATCCACATAATATAATATATTTAGGAGATTTTAACGTCGTCGTCGTCGTCATCATCATCATCATCGTCATCATCATCGTCATCATCATCGTCATCATCAACATCATCGTCATCATCATCATCATCATCATCATCATCATCATCATCATCATCATCATCATCATCATCATCATCATCATCATCATCATTATTATTATTATTATTGCTTCCAAGTATTAGGCCAAGGCCTGTTACGATCCTATAGAAAATTTTCCCTCCAGCGTTTTGATCCTTCCGGGAAATTCTCGTATAAGACTTGAAAGCATAATAATAGTCCCTTCGATTGGTTGCTGGCCAAAGGAAGGCAAGACCAGTGATGGGGCTGCCATCTTATAGCCTCTGGTCAGGCTTTTCTGGAGAAGAAAAGAAAATAAAGGAAAGAAGAAATGGAAGAAAGGAAAGACTCCCTAGCCCTCGGATGCCCTAATAGCGTCGGAGTCGAAAAAACAAGAGTTAACCAAGAGAGGTTAGATAGTAAAGTTAAAAGAGTGCAAAACACAAGTAAGTGGAAGAAATGTTTTGCTCAGCTTGGGCACCTTGTGGTCGCCATCCACATATCCCCTAGATGAGGACCCCTGAGTCATATTATTATTATTATTATTATTATTATTATTATTATTATTATTATTATTATTATTATTATTATTATTATTATTATTATTATTATTATTATTATTATTATTATTATTATTCAATAGCAGAAAATAAGGATTAATTCTTAGCTTGAAAAACTTTTAAAGTGGCCATTTTAATAAATGTCACAAATAAACCGTTTTTTGCACAAAGAATTAAAGAAACTGGCCTTGAATACGTCAAAGTTCATAAGGGGAAGATGATAAAATAGTTTCTGTTCGATGGCAGCACCAATTAAAGAAGATATTAACAGGGTCCACTCAAACCGAATGGTGCACATTACCCCAACTTCCTCTACTAATAATATACATGACAAAATTCCGTTGAGGCATTATAGACACAGTATAAAATCATAAGAGGAGTTCGAGTAGAATATAAAGTGCGTAAATTACCTTTCTAAGAAGGACGAAAGGATGCTCAAAATTGGACCACATAAGAAATGAAGAAATAAGAAAAGAATTAGAAATATATTCAATAAATGATAGAATTCAACAACACCGCTTCGGCTGGGAATAGCATGTTCAGAAAATGGAAGAAACAACATTGCCTAAGATAGCATGTCATTATAAACCAAAAGGATTGAAGGATGTAGGAAGACCCAGGAATAGATGGAAGGAATCATTCGAAACTGGTGAATCGCCTAAATCTTGAAGTGATGATGATGATGACTATAAAACCGAGTGCCTTCAATAGTAAAACAACTTTCTGTTGAGGATGTAACCGGTGCCGAAAGGTCTACAGTGTTTTAATATCAGTCGAGAAGACTGAACCTACAACGTACATTTTATAATTTTATATTATAATGATATGGACTCTTACTTTAAGGGAGGAAAGGAGATTACAAGTATTTGAGAATAAAGTACTTAGGAAAATTTTTGGACCAAAGAGAGATGAACAGACAGGTGAATGGAGAAGACTACATAACAATGAACTACATGGTCTTTATAGGAAGCCAGATATAATAAGAACAGTTAAGTCTCGTAGACTGCGATGGGCAGGACATGTTGCACGTATGGGGAATGAAAGACTTGCATGGAAGCTTCTTGTAGGAAAGCCAGAGGGAAAACGCCCAGTTGGTAGACCAAGAATGAGGTGGGAGAATAACATTAACTATGATTTGAGGGAAGTAGATTATACAGGGAATGATTGGAAAGTATTAGCTCAGGTTAGGGATGTATGGAGAGCGTATGTCCGCGCGGCCATGAACCTACGGGTTCGATAGTGCCAGTGAGTAAGTAAGTAAGTAATGATAATAGACATAATGATAATAGGAATAATAACAATAATAATACATTATTATGTATTATAATTTTATGGCCATATTAAACTAACGAACTCAAATAGGCTTACAAAACAGATAATGGAATTCTACGAAAACAGAAGTAAATCTCCATTGGATACTATGAAGTGGGTTGATGAAGTCAAAAAGGACTTAAAATTGGCAAGAATTACTAAAGAAGATATCCCAAACAGAGATATATTTAGAATTAAGGTGAATAAGTGGCAAGTTGACCAAGAGGACAAACGAAGAAAAAAACTGGAACAACTTGGGCAGATGATAGAAAACAAGCTCATAGCAAGAGAATGAAAGAAATTTGGGCTCAAAGGAAACGCCTCTAAGTACTTTGCGTAGTCCTACATGGGCTCATCCGCAATAAAAAAAAAACATTATTATGTACATGATCATGATCCTACAATCTTTGAAAAACGCACCTTTCTTACTTAAACGAACTGATTACCCTAGTAATAAAACCAAGAAATAAACTGAAAATAGACCTAAGCCTATCATTTCCGAAGAAAAACTTAAAACTAATACATTTTCTACTTTTAAAAATCTTCTTCTTCTTATTTTTCTGCTATTTCATGCGATTAGGCCTTTTGACCTGTTTTCACATAAAGTTGAATTTAATGAATCTTCCCATCTAGTAAATGGGCGTCCAACGCTTCTATGTCCTATTGGTTTGTACTTCAATAACAGCTTTCGAACTCAATTATTTCGATTGAAGCAATAAAAAGTATAAAATTACAAGGTTTATAAATATTTATTGGTCCAGCTTAATATAATTTGAGAGTACGCCTGCAAGGCTACTGCCAGCTGTTATGACGTCAACATTATTAACAATATACATATGACGTCACGCAACAGCTGTTGGCGACTAAAGGGAATTAAGGCTGTTTCTCATCGTGTGTCTGATTAATGTAGCGTGTTTCTGATACATATCTCTTTTACACATCCCACTGCATAATGAAAATCTTGTTTCTACAGCTTACATCACTCAGTTTCCAAGTGCAAGGTTAATTATCATAAGTAATGCCACGAGTGATTTCCAAATTATCGATAAATTCACGACTCACGAAGTGAGGAGTGAATTTATCTAGAGAATTTGGAAATCAAGAGTGGCATTTGTTAGGACTATTTAACGAATAAAATTAAGCTGTTTACTCACAATTCATTATTTAACTATAGTTATTTTAAAATATTTATATATTTAATGTAAACGGCGATGTTTGAAAACAAATGAGAAACGATAGGTACGCTTCTACTGCTTCTTTTGTTTATCACTGCAACCAGATCATACTATTTATTGCCAAAGGAACGCAATATTGTAAGGAGGAGCTTTCTTTAATATGGTAATTATAACACTGATAAATACGTATTTGGTGAAACACGACTCTGATTGGTTGTAAAACAGAAATCATTGAAACGTGATTGGTCATTGACTCCCATTTGGGGCATGAGTTAAATAGTCATAAGTAATGCCACGAGTGATTTCCAAATTATCGATAAATTCACGACTCATGAAGTGAGTAGTGAATTTATCTAGAGAATTTGGAAATCTAGAGTGGCATTTGTTAGGACTATTTAACGAATAAAATTAAGATGTTTACTCACAAATCATTATTTAACCATATTATTTTAAAATATGTATATACTTAATGTAAACGGCGATGTTTGAAAACAAATGAGAAACGATTGATATGCTTCATTTGCTTCTTTTATTCATCACTGCAAACAGATCATATTATTTATTGCCAATATTGTAAGAATGCACCCTAGTAGAGAAATTTATAACCAATATTATAGGTATTAATTTATTAATTTCAATTGTCCTATGATGTAAATATGTCAATTATATTTTTCTGCAACGTCATCTACTGGAAAATAATTCGTTTAAGAAAGTGCAAATTGTGTTTTTTTTGTCGTATAATCAATTGCTACAAATGTTTTTTATATTATCTCCCGTGTGAGCTATCTGCTGACATTCATGCACTATATATACAATCTGGTAGCCGTATTTGTTGGAGAGTCAGTCCCCTGCAAAATAATGCTATGACCTATTCAGAATGTTAAAAAGGAGGAGCTTTCTTTAATATGATAAACTTCGGTTGATAAATTCGAGGCGAAACACGACTGTGATTGGTTGTAATTCAAAAATCATTAAAATGTGATTGGTCATTCACTGCCATTTGGGGCAAGAGTTAAATAGTCTAAATTATGTCTATTGTAGGCATGTGAGAACGTCACGTTTCTAAAATATATTTCTTTCTATAAAACGCGTTCCTAGATACAATATTCAGGTTCTGTTTTGGAAATAGTATAATTGCGTGTCACTCTCTTCAAAATCTACGGATTGTCTTAGATACATTGCGTATAACCAAATATTAATTTTATATTTATCATTAATGCCAAGTGAAAGCCTCTCAACTCGGAGACACAAATTCAATACTGCTGAGAATTGAATTATTGGCCGTGCAAGTAGGATTAGATGGTAGTGTATGAAATTTGTATTCGAGAGGTCCAAAGTTCAAATCCAGATTCCGACTTACATATTTAAGGGGCGTCTGGTGTTTCAAGTTTGACGTATCTACTGGTACCTTTCAACAATTATAATAACATGACAATGCTTACCCATTCAAATTTCCTTTATTAACCACAGATTTTAATATATAGGCCTATGTGTGTTATAATTAAATGTTTAACATTGAGCAATGCAAGCTTAATATGGTATGATAAGAAAAATAAATGCCTGGACGGGATTCGAACCCGGATCTCTGAGTCTGTACCTCATCGTGATATCCATTACACTACCAGGCGAATCCAATTCAAACACTTATTTTTCTTCACTGCCATCTAGTAGCTGACTATAACAAGTAAGCAAATTAAAGAGAATATTTTTATGGAGAATATAATACATATATAAGAAGAATAAGTGTTTGAATTGGATTCTCCTGGTAGTGTAATGGATATCACGCTGAGGAACAGACTCAGAGATCCGGGTTCGAATCCCGTCCAGGCATTTATTTTTCTTATCATACCATATATATATATATATATATATATATATATATATATATATATATATGAAGAGAAAGTTATTAAACCACAATCTTCACTCTTCAATTAAGACATAAAAAAATTAAAACATCAAGAGAGTTAATATGCAGCTGAACAGTAGCTTTCAGTTAAACGGGTTGGGAAAAAAGAACTTTGAAATCCATAACTTTACTGTTTCTTTTCCTGTTCCACACTTATAAAAACACTCCTTTCCGTGGATAATCTAATATCACCTCACACTCCATTTTGACATAAAGTGACTTATTTGATCCTTTCCCTATATCCTTCACTTGCAATGTGACCATGCACAGCAGGGAAACAAATAGAAGACTGGGACTGTAACCGGGAATGAGAAGATTTGACGTCAGGCCCGCTTGTCACCGAGTGCCGTAGAGAATGTTACAGACTCTTCAGTACACGGGTTTTCTCGTTATAGAAGATATTATACCTATAGAAAAAATGTAAGAAATAATTAAGGAAGAAAATAAATGTTATTGGGCAATACAAAATCTGATGAAATCTGAGAACCTCTCAAACAAGGTAAAAGTTAAAATTTACAAAACTGTAATTAGGCCCAATGTAACTTAACATGCTGGCTTTTATTAAATAATGCAATTTGCATATCGAGAAAATTTTACGAACAATATGAAATTAAATTATTGTCGTAACATGTTCCATTAAGGGGAAATGTCTCGTCACAGAGGTTGAACTCTGCAAGTCTCATGTGGCGAGCTGCTCAATTTAAGAGACACCTCTGCACACTTGGGTTTGTTCATTGATACACCTTCTGGACTATTTCGGGTTTGTCCATTTAATTAGTCCTAACATCGTTTTCGGTCGCTGTTCGCTTGACTTTTTAATCTTTTCAGCCATTCTTGTATCTCGCTCTACTTGACGAATGGTTTCCTACACATTACTTGATGAGATTATCCTATCCTCGTCTTGGTCATCTGCGGGATCTTTTGCTAATGAGGATCCCATATTGTGACCTTCTATGCCCATCTTTGGTCTCTAAGTCTTCTAACATGATCTCCACGCTTCCAATTGGTGCCCATGACTTCGAGTGATGGGTCATTAATACCAGACATCTTTTGCATCTTTTGAATATGAGAAATTAGAAGTCCAAGGCTTAGAAGGTTCTATTCTATAGAGTTCTGCCCTAGAGCAGGTCCTTCACTGCAATCATAGCATTTCCATGCTGTGCTTTGTGGTTTTGCTAGGGAATTATAGGTGTGGTAGCTTCCCGTTGCTTCCCACAACGGTGAAAGATGATATGATGGCAAATGATGTTCTAGGATCTTTTGGGCGTCAAAGCTACCGGACATTTGTCTTACAGGTGAAGAAAACCACCCTGAAAAACCCTCACCCATGAAGCTTGTCCCGACCGGGGATCATACCCTGGCCCGCTGCGTGACAAAGCACACTATCTCGCGAGACCACAGCGGTGGACTGCTTAAATGGTTAGGACACATAAAAGTGATGAGATATATCTGATAAAAATATATATAATGTAAAATCAGGTAGTGAAATATATATTACCCTGGTCAACATGATTTTTGTCTCATAAGTATCAATAGTTGTATTTAATGCAGTTTTTTTATCGTGTTTTCAAATATGTATTCGGAATTTCTCCATCACCCACAGGTTTTTTATTTCAATTTAATTAATGGATTTAAAACATTATTTTTAGCAAACCTAGATTTCTTCCCGGAAAATCTTGGCGCAGTGAGCGATGAGCATGGGGAACACTTTCATCAGGAGATTTCAGCTATGGAAAAGAGATATCAAGGCAAATGGAATCTTAATATGCTGGCCGATTATTGTTTGACCATCAAGAGGGATGCTCTACACGCGAAATGAAAATCGTCATTTCTTACTTTCTAGGTGAGTCCGAATGTTCGAATATTGTGTATTTACGAATGTAGAAAATATTGAAATGTTTGAAATGATAAATGCCTGTTCTTTCGGAAACCTTGCAGGATGGAGAAAAACCGATATCATATTTGAATTCAGGAGAAAAAATACTATCAGAATCACATATTTTTTCTTTCTGAGACAAAAAAATGTTTATTTTTCGTTGCTCAGTGTTATCAGGTGTAGAAAGATGTGGAAGAAGATATTCAAGAGATGGGGATGTTGGAGACGAACACAAGACAAACAAGAATGTACAGCAAGATTTAGCTCTATAAGAAAGGGCTAAACGCCACAGACAGAGAGAGAGAGAGAGAGACAGAGAGAGACAGAGAGAGAGAGAGAGAGACAGAGAGAGACAGAGAGAGACAGAGAGAGACAGAGAGAGACAGAGAGAGACAGAGAGAGAGAGAGAGACAGAGAGAGAGACAGAGAGAGAGACAGAGAGAGAGACAGAGAGAGAGACAGAGAGAGAGACAGAGAGAGAGACAGAGAGAGAGACAGAGAGAGAGACAGAGAGAGAGACAGAGAGAGAGACAGAAGAGAAGAGAGAGACAGAGAGAGACAGAGAGAGAGACAGAGAGAGAGAGACAGAGAGAGAGACAGAGAGAGAGACAGAGAGAGAGACAGAGAGAGATACAGAGAGAGATACAGAGACAGAGACAGACAGACAGACAGACAGACAGACAGACAGACAGACAGAGAGACAGACACAGAGAGACAGAGAGACAGAGAGAGACAGACAGAGAGATAGAGAGACAGAGAGACAGAGAGAGACAGAGAGAGACAGAGAGAGACAGAGAGACAGAGACAGAGAGAGACAGAGAGAGATACAGAGAGAGACACAGAGAGAGACAGAGAGAGACAGAGAGAGAGACAGAGAGAGAGACAGAGAGAGAGACAGAGAGAGAGAGACAGAGAGAGAGACAGAGAGGAGGAGGACAGAGAGAGAGACAGAGAGAGACACAGAGAGAGATACAGAGAGAGACAGAGAGAGAGACACACAGAGAGATACAAAGAGAGACAGAGAGAGACAGAGAGAGACAGAGAGAGACAGAGAGAGACAGAGAGGGACAGAGAGAGAGAGAGAGAGAGAGAGAGAGAGAGTAATTATTATACGCACAGTGCAACCTTAATACCTGCCCCTCCTTATGCATGTCAATGAAGAATAACGTTAGTTGGATGACGTAATTTCAATTCAGTTCCAATAACTTTTTAAAGATTAAAAAGATTAATTCTGCTAAGTTTATATGATGTAACGTTCTCCATGCATCATGCACTCCCCTCTATGTACGTAGCAGTAAGCTATAAATAATGTATGCTAATGCATTCATTTAATAATGGCTATGTAGACTGAGGGTTTAACTTGTTCCCTTGCATCAAGTTACAGGGTGGCACTATTAAAACACTCACAGCCACTTTCAATTATAAATGGGCTTCCGAATAACCTACATCATCAATGTTATGTCAAATTCATGTTTTCTCATCTTATACTGAACGAATTTGCTTCAAATTTACAAATGAAATTTAACAAATCGTATTTTACAATTTAACACATACATTTATTACATTAGTTTACATCAGGTTTATTTTAAGACACTTAGAGATCTTTGATCACATCGCGACTATGATGATAAGATTATGTAAGTAGAGAATGCAGGCTAAGTCCGTGCGTTCGTGTATATGTTTTATTTACTATTGCGCATTTAATTGTTTTGTGTAAATTCATTTATACTAATTTTAAACAAATTTGAAAAGGTTGAAATGGAACATGGTATTCAAATTCCAAAATATTTGCTTTCCCAACTGAGAAAAAAAAAGAGCTCAGGCTGGTCACTCCCGGATTAAAACTAGGAATCTCCGAAATACCAGTATAATATGCTACCAGTATAACATGCTACCAGTATAACATGCTACCAGTATAACATGCTACCAGTATAACATGCTACCAGTATAACATGCTACCAGTATAACATGCTACCAGTATAACATGCTACCAGTATAACATGCTACCAATTGAGGATGCTTTTAAGAAACTATTATTATTGGGTAATGGTAACTAACCTGAGATATTAGGTACCACCCTTAAATGAAAACACTATCTGCATTGATGTTTATTTTACACTGTTCAACGACTAATTTTTCATAATCTTATTCACACAAATTATGGTGTTTATCTGTCGGAAATTTTTAAACATTTTAAATTGACCAAATTCAGTTTGCCTTATTAGTTCATTTAAATGCATCAGGCTTCAGTGAATACAGGAAAACAGTTAATGGATGTATATCCTTGCTGACATTGTGTAATTTTTTGTACACATTTATATATTACACAGTTTTACAAACAATTTTTTGTTGCCCTGAATATCTAAGCGAATTCCTATGTTTCAAGTGCACAATCTACGAATATATTCATGAAAGTGCTGAATGTGCTCTAGTTTTTATGATTTTTGGGTATCTTTTATCTTAAACAGTAAACGGCTTGTTACTAATAAAATTTATGTTTCCAGTCATGATTTGATTTCTGCGCATTTTTTTCGCATATACAAACATCACGTGATCCCCACTCTCACACCCCTCACTCCGCACATCGGCCGTGATCTCAGTTATTTGACAAAATTAAAGTACTCACGACGTGCATCTGGATGTGATAAAACAATTCGTAAAAGCGCTGAACAAGGAAGGAAAGTGTTTCAAATACATTTGTAGAAAATTTCCTAAGCTCAGTTTGTAAAAGTTAAAAGACGGAAATTTGATGGTCCTCAAATTCGGCAATTGATGAACGATGCAAATTTTATCAAAGTTATGACTGTTCCGGAAAGTGAAGCTTGGAAGGGTTCTGTATTGGTAGTAGAACATTTCCTTAGATAACTATAAAGCACGAAATTATAAAGAAATTGTGCAAGGCATGTTGACAAGCTTCAAGATTCAGGGAGCAAATATGAGTGTATAAAGTTACACTTTCTCCACAGTCACCTGGATAGATTTCCAGATAATTTAGGAAATTATAGCGACGAACAGGGAGTGCACTTTCACTAGGATCTAAAGGTAATGGAGTAAAGGTAGATGGGACCGTCAGATGATGGCAGATTACTGCTGGTCTTTAAAAAGAGATTGTCCCCTAAAAAATGATAGAAGGAAATCTATTAAAAGGCATTTCACTAAAGTATAACATGGCTTTTCGATATTTTTCTTTCTATTTACGTCAGTGCATACTAATTTTTCAAAAAACAATTGACATTATAAATATATATGTTACATTTTTTTATATTTTCCGACTTTTGTAGTGTAAAATGAAAATATTTTAAAGAAAAACCTGAGCAAATCTTCCAAAATTATTGATAGTTTCATGAATTGTGAGCATAAATATATCCAAAATTAATCTTATATCAAGGGCAACAAAACCACTGTTGACCAGTGTTATTTACGAATTAGTTTTTGTTTTATTTTCATTAAAAATATTAAACTAAATCAAAATATCTCACAAAATATATTGCTAATTTAAAGGTTAAACTTAAGATATTTAGGTAGAAAGTCGAAGTTGCTATTGTATTGCAAGGTCGGTTCCTAGGAAACTGCTATCTTTTTTTTTCTAATGCCACCAGGTTGTCATTTATGATTTTTGTTTGCTCCCTGACATTGGCAGTATTGTAAGTTACGTTACCCAGATAATATGATGGGTGATAAATGATGATAAAGCGTTAGGAGAGTTCTCAACTTAAACTTAACCTAAATTCCAGACCATGGGCAACCGCGGGAATAGATCTGACCAGTAACGCTAACCACTAGCCCATGAGGCTGGTCGGAAACTGCTATATTAAATATATGTTTTCCTCAATTAATAGGAGATGTTTCTTCTTACTTTCTCTTGCTATGCAGGCTCCATCTCCATGGTCGTAGAACAATGCATTCTCTTATTCTGCTGTTCAAAATTATGCATACCAACTTACTTATCCTGTCGCTTACATTTCTTATCCTTCAATCACGATGGCACCAGAATCTCCCACTCCTAATCGCACAACACACTTCCCTTAATCTAATTCCTATATCGTACCGTGTCTAATGATAGACTCTGGAACTCCTTACCAGAAGAAATGAGGGACTACCGTACATTAGTTCCTTTCAAAAGAAATGTTCGTACATTTATTTTGTAATTGATCTTTCGGTGGCTCGATTGATCGTTTATGATTCTTTGCTTCTCTAACAATATTTGCTTGATTAATCATAATTTTAGTTCAGTCGTATAAATATCTACTTATAATTTTATAGGTTATGGTTTTGTGTTAATATTTTTTTACTTACTTACTTACTTACTCACTGGCACTATCGAACCCGTAGGTTCATGGCCGCGCGGACATAAGCTCTCCATACATCCCTATCCTGAGCTAATGATTTCCAATCATTCCCTGTATAATCTACTTCCCTCAAATCATAGTTAATGTTGTTCTCCCACCTCATTCTTGGTCTACCAACTGGGCGTTTTCCTTCTGGCTTTCCTACAAGAAGTTTCCATGCACGTCTTTCATTCCCCATACGCGCAACATGTCCTGCCCATCGCAGTCTACGGGACTTAACTGTTCTTATTATATCTGGCTTCCTATAAAGACCATGTAGTTCATTGTTATGTAATCTTCTCCATTCACCTGTATGTTCATCTCTCTTTGGTCCAAAAATTTTCCTAGGAACTTTATTCTCAAATACTCGTAATCTCCTTTCCTCCCTTAAAGTAAGAGTCCATGTTTCGCACCCATATAATATAACTGGTAGAATAATAGTTTTATATATTTTCAGCTTAACGTTTTTTGAAAGGAGTTGGGACATCAAAAGTCCCTGCAATGCATACTAGCATGCATTTCCAGAATTGAGCCTGTTTAATTTCTTTGTGCATCTCATTCCTATTTGTGATTATTGTTCCTAGGTATTTGAATTCTGCCAATTCCTCAAAATTTCCCTCGTTTGTCATTAGCTGTCCATTTCCATTATATAATGTATTTCTACGTGTGACCATATATTTAGTTTTACTGATATTTACTTCCAGTCCTAATTTCTTAGTGTGACTCAATAGTGTGTGCGTGTTGGCCTTTAGTATATCCTCGCTATCGGCCAGTAGTACTACATCATCAGCATAAACTTTTCTGCATATAATATTTTTCGCTGGTTGCACAAAAGAGCCTTTATGGCTTTAACTGAGTCAGTTTAAATAAAGTATTACTATTATAAAAATATGAAACATCAGGTTCTGTAAAGCATTTTCATATCACACAAATAATTATAATATAAGCACTTAATTCAGAAAAGAAGGCAGGATATGCAGTAGAAAAGTCTAAATAATGTCTACTACAGTAAATTCAAAATCTTAAAAACATGCGCGGGCGGATGGGGTTCGTTGGTCCTTCAAGACAACCCATCTAGGAGAGACAACTCCGAAATAAAACGGGGCAGGCTGAGCTCTGGAGCTGGGTGAAGGCAATCGGCCTAGGGAGGAAACCCCGAATAATAAACCCGCCATGAAAACGGACTAGCAACCCACTTCAAGGTGTATCTTATACATTGCTCGCAGTCCCAAGGATCAAGCCTCGGAAAAAAGACGGACACAAAATACGACAAACGCTAGGAAAAGGTCTACGATTTGGAAAAAGAAAAACATATTAAGAATTGCTACTTGGAATGCTATGTCTTGGTTTAAAAGGAAAGAAGAAATAATACAAGAAATAAAAGAAAAGATATAAAAATTTGTGCATTATCAGAAACAAAACATGCCTAGAATCATTCCCAAAAAAATATTAAGATATGCAAACATGCGCGAAAAAAGTAAGTTTATTTTGAATTGATAAGTCACAAAATGATTAAACTCACTACTATCAAACCCAGGGGTTCATGCTCGCATGGTCATAAGCTCTCCATAGCTCCCTACGCTTAGCTGATATTTTTACAATCATTATTTGTATAATTTAACTCCCTCAAATGATGGTTAATATAATTCTTCCGCCTATTTCTTGTCCTACCTACAGGGCACTTTCCCTCGAATGCCCCTCTTTCATTCCGGATTCATGCTACATCGCAGTCTTCGAGATGTAACTGTTCTTATTGTATCTGATTCCAACAAAGGTCATATAGCTCACTGTTATAATATTTACTCCATTCATCTGTATGTTCATCTCTCTTTGATCATAAGCACTTTATTCTCAAATACTCAATCTTTCCTCCTCCCTTAAAGTAAAAGACCATTTTTCGCATGCAAATATTATAGTTTGAAAAAAAAATTATATATCTAGTTTAATTTTTTTAGAAAAGTTTGAGTGTCAAGAGTTCCTGTAATGCTTAATAGAATGCGTTTCCAGATTTGAGTTCATGCTTAATTTCTTCAAGCAACTCATTACAGTTTTTAATTATTATTCCTAGTTATTTGAACTCTTTCACTACTCAAAAATGCCTCATTTTTTAAGTGTCAATTCTCATTTAATAATGCATTTTTAAGGCTTGACCATATATTTAAATACGTTATTAATAGGAATAGGAATTTAACAACAAATGAGGGAAATTTTCAAGAAGTGGAGGAATTCAAATGCCTATACGAATAATGATTATGAACAGACAGGTGAATGGAGAAGACTACAAAACAGTGAGTTACATGGTATTTACAGGAAGCCAGATATAATAAGAACTGTTAAGTCTCGTAGACTGCGATGGGCAGGACATGCGGCACAAACAGGGAATGAAAGAGGTACATGGAAGCTTCTTGTAGGAAATCCTGAGGGAAAACGTCCAGTTGGTAGACCAAGGTGGGAGAATAACATTAACCATGATTTGAGGGAAGTAGATTATACGGGGATGATTGGAAACCATTAGCTCAGGATAGAAATGTATAGAGAGCTTATGTCCACGCGGCCATGAACCTACGGGTTCAATAGTGCCAGTAAATTAATGAATGATATACAGAAAGAGATTAAACATAAACCAGACCCGGGAGTTTAGGTACTCGGTGTGAGCGCGCCTCTCTTTGCATACCGTTTTCGATCCGTTAGTTGCATACATAAACGGCACTAAGCCTGATCAGTGGAGTACAATGCATTTTATGCCACCAGTGCAATTCTACTACAATATAAGCATTTTGAAAGACGCAGCACTGAAATGGTTTGTATTTACTCTTATCTGTAGTCAGTGCAGCGATGTTTTGTGAGCGGACTGGGGTTCTCAAAGAACGTAACCCCCACCACTGACATAGACTCAACACTGGAAATGCATGTAACTCTTCTTTATCCAACTTCTGTAAATTGTTGAACTATAAAGAAAATAATAATATTTACAATAAGAATTAATCGTTATCTCAGTCAAAAAAAATAATTTATTAAGTCTAGGTTTCCATCTCCTTATATGAGATCATTTTCAGGAGAACCATGTCTTAACAATGATCTCACACAAGGAGATTGAAAAGTTGACTTAATAAATTCATTTTTGACTGAGATAGCAATTAGTTCTTGTTGTAATTACACTGAGCAACAAAAAATACACTTTTTTTTTGTCTCAGAAAGAAAAATATGTGATTCTGATAGTATTTTTTCTCCTGAATTCAAATATGATATCGGTTTTTTCTCCATCACGCAAGGTTTCTGAGAGACAGGAATTTATAATTTCAAACACTTTAATATTTTCTACATTCCTGACTACACAATATTCGAACATTCGGGCTCACCTACAAAAGTAAGAAATAACGATTTTCTGCTATATTTCGCCTGTGGAACATCCCTCTTGATGGTCCAACAATAATCGGCCAGCATATTAGGATTCCATTTACCTTGATATCTGTTTTCCATAGCTGAAATCTCTTGAGTTAGCTCATTTGGTTTAATTTACAATGGACAAATGGACGAAAAAACGTTTATTAAAAAATAATTATTTAAATTCATTAATTGAAATTGAAATAAAAAAGCTGTGGGTGATGGAGAAATTCCGAATACATATTTGAAAACACTATAAATAAAAACTGCATTAGGTATAATTATTGGTACTCATGAGACAAAAATCGTGTTGACCAGTGTTATTATTAACTACTCTCAGTGAATAATATTTAACAAACGTATCAAATATAAAGAAAATAAATGCAACATTTGAAAATTTTGAACTAAATGTTGAGAAATGTAATCAATTTACATTTAAACGTGCATGCATTTGCATGGTAATCGGGTCTCTACTTATGGCTATTTAACTATTAACATATATAGCTAATATCTGGGTTTTATTGGAATTATTGTTCTAGAAAATGTTTTGGAATTTGCTGTATTCTGGCTATTAAACGTAACGATGTGCTTAATGATGCTCTGTATGCCGCTGTAATCAATGGTACAATTAGCATGTATAGATGGTACTGGCTTACAGAAGATGTAAAATAATCTAACACACTGATCAATAACAACACTGCTTGTTTCGATTCCCTAGGGATTCCCTAGGGATTCCCTAGGGACGTTGGCCAACCTTAAAGCCGACATAAATACCATGTTCCATTTATTTCTTCACCACAATATCTTAAACATAAAATAAGATTGAATTTTTAGGGTATTCCCACAAATGTGATCGTAGGTTTGTCTCCATTTTAAAAAATTACATGTATTCATCAATCCTACATATTAGACAAGGAAAAATATGTATATATATATATCATCATCATCATGAACAAATTCGTTTTAGGCCATGTGGCCTGTACGGTAAACCTAGCGAAGATGGTCTTGATCTTTCCACCGATGTTTTGGTCTTCCTTGGTCCCTATGTCCAGTTGGGGTATATTGGAATGCCAATTTTGGAAGTCTATTTCTTGCCATTCTTCTCAGATGATTTTTCCATTCTTGTTGGTATTTTTGGATATCTTCATTTAAACTTGTTACTCCAAGTTTTCCTCTGATAGTAGTGTTCCTTTGGTGATCCAGTCTATTAACTCCTAACAATGATCGTAAGAAGCGCATTTGGCTTACTTGAAGTTTATGAGAGTTTCTTTTATTTAAAATCCAAATTTCACTTCCGTATTTTAGAGCAGCTTTTGATGTGACGTTATGTAATCTTAGTTTTGTCTCTGTCCTCATCTGTTTACCAAAATGTCTTCGTATTACCCCATTCATTTTATTATATTTTTGTAATTTTGAATCAATGTCACTCTTATACTCTGCAAATACACTTCCTAAGTAAGAGAAATCTGACACTTGTTCTATAATTTTTCCATCAATCTCAATTTTCACCCGTTGTATGTTTTTTCCACACATTGCCATTGTTTTGGATTTTGATGTGGAAATTTTCATATTATATTTGCTGGCAATTTTGAATAATTGATATGCTGCTATTTGTAAGCTATATATATATATATATATATATATGAAAAGAAAAAAGAATGCTTGAGTCGGGATTTGAACTCGAGTATAATAATATATATATATATATATATATATATAGGCCCTATATATATATATCGCACTCCGGCAAGAATAACATCACAACTCAAAAAGGATGAATTTGAGTTAATCCCCAATTCAAAACAACACAAAATGTTTAAACTGTATAAAATAAATCAGTAACTTAATTCCCAACTAATCAAGGTACAATTTGCACATATAGCTATTCCTAAAACATTTGAACTATGATGTAAGTAAACTTTATTTTTGCTGTACTGTAAAATGAGTTTTTTTTTTTTTAGTTGTGACGTTATTCTTGCCAGGGTGCAATATATTTAATGCATGTGTGTGTGTGTGTGTGTGTGTGTTTTAACGCTATAGCGGCGACATTTTTCTTTCGTTTTCGGAATCAAACTCGCCATATAGCGATCAAATAAGAAATATAGCGCCCAATTCTTTTACAAAAAATCGGACCATTAGAAGTGTGGGTTAATTTAAACCGAAAATTTTAAACTATATCTAGCGGCCGCAATTTTCGATTTTTCAAATCGAAATTTGGTATATGCCATTGGAATAAAACGAGAAAATATTCTCCGAAATTCGGCTAAATCCTACCGTTAGGAGTGGGGGGTTTACCTGAAAACAAAAAATTAAAAATGTATCTAATGGCCACCATATTATAATTTCTCGCAACTAAATGGGTTACGTAAAATTTAATTAAAAAATAAAAATACATTCATAAACCGGCAACATCAGACCTTAATTCATCTTGCTAAATTATTATGCTCAAAGAAATTAAACATAGGCTCAATTTTTGGACCATAGAGAGTCCACAGTCCACGACCATAGAGAGATGAACAGACAGGTGAATGGAGAAGACTACATAGCATTGAACTACATGGTCTTTATAGGACGCCAGATATAATAAGAACAGTTAAGTCTCGTAGATTGCGATGGGCAGAACATATTGCACGTATGGGGAATAAAAATACTTGCATGGAAGATTCTTGTAGGAAAGCCAAAGGGAAAACGCCCAGTTGGTAGACCAAGAATGAGGTGGGAGAATAACATTAACTATGATTTGAGGGAAGTAGATTATACAGGGAATGATTGGAAAGCATTAGCTCAGGATAGGGATGTATGGAGAGCTTATGTCCGCGCGGCCATGAACCTACGGGTTCGATCGTGCCAGTGAGTAAGTAAGTAAGAGTAAGTAAATTATTCCCTTATTTTATGCGGTTCCTATTCGTTTGGCATTAATAAGCTTCTATGCCATCTATCATTTATACTCATAAATAACCTAATTCTTCTTCTTCTTCTTCTTCTTCTACTTATCCCTAAGTTGTTAG
The DNA here is from genome assembly GCA_030220185.1 of Diploptera punctata. Classification (NCBI taxonomy): domain Eukaryota; kingdom Metazoa; phylum Arthropoda; class Insecta; order Blattodea; family Blaberidae; genus Diploptera; species Diploptera punctata. Next base: position 655,563 of record JASPKZ010009380.1, read on the forward strand.
ACAAGTCCACGAGATCGTATTGTTTTAAAGAATTGATAACTTTAGACGGTCCTTTTGAGTGAGACCTGTGAATGAGAGAACGTGATCTGGTGAGGCCGGTGCGCTTTGTCTGTATTGGAATGTGCCTATATTCTGATTTGCTGTACTTTTGTGTGCCGAATTTATAATCTTGCTATTTCTGTATTTTCATTTACTATTATATTGATTGTTAATGATTCCTTCATATCTTTATTATATCATAACATTTGTGAAATGGTGGTTATTTCCACTGTTCATTTGATTTTATTACACGCTTTATATTAGCTTGACCTGTATCTATCTATCTATATAACGGAATCTTTCAACGCGATTTTCACCCACTTAAAATCATTGGATAGACTTGAAACTTTGTATACTTGTAAAGGACCCGTGACAATACAATAATTTCATATCTTGTTTCTAAAATCCTGGCCAGAATCATCAGAAAATAAAAAAATGAAAACTGGTATAATAGGTTGCAGACTTGTTGACTTTTTAGTCAATCGTTGCAATAGCTCAGTTGGTAGAGCGGTGAACTCTAGTGGTGTATAATTTCAGTAATCCATAGGTCGCTGGTTAAAATTCGGCTGGGAGGTTTTTTTTAGAAGAGTATTACTTTTAGCTCATACTACAATAGTATCGAATTTAAAGATATTTACATTTTTATCTTATTCTATAAAATATTAAAACTAAAAAATAAAAAATAAATTATAGTTTTAAAAAACTAAAACAACACGCTTTATTAGAAAACCGAACTAAAAAATGAAAAATAATTTTAATTTCCAACACGCTTTGGATAAAATTAAAGTGGTCAACAAAAAAAACATCTCCAACACATCTAGAATAAAACTAGAGTTATCAACAAAAAGAAAAAAAATTACCATCAAAAGCGTGGGGTGCTCTATATCAATTAATATATTTGATAATAAATAGATAATGGTAGAAGTAAAGTCTAAGAAGGAAATGCAAAAATCATAAAAAGCACCCCACGCTTTTAATGGTAAAATTATTTTCTTTTTGTAGATAACTCTAGTTTTATTCTAGATGTGTTGGAGATTCATTAGCCTTATTCGTTCGTAAGTCTTCATCATGGTGATCCGTCTGGCTTTTCCTTTTATCAGGCTTGAAAGCAATTGAATATCCCACCAACTAGTTGCTAGCAAGGAGGTGGTAAGTCCAGCGATGGGGTTGCCATTTTTAAACATCTGGACCTGCTTCAATACTGCATTTACTCAGTATTAGTTGGAATGGTTATACCGCCATGACTCGGTCCCCAGTACATAATTTAAATTTGATGGCCCAGAAATATTCAATGGAAATATCTACCAATAAAACTAAAATAATGACCTTTTGTGGAAAATCCCCAATACCAAGCAAAATTTGTGTAAATAACAAAATTTTAGAGAGAGTTAATGAGTTTACTTATTTAGGATATAAACTCTCTTTTGTTGAAAATTTGTATTTGCCAGAGAAAATTGTGAAATTCAACAAATCAATGGGAATCATTAACAGAGTTTTAAAACCTTCATTAGTGCAAAAATCAACTCGTACTCGTCTTTATCAAATAATGGCTCGACCAGTCCTATGTTATGGCAGTGAAGCGTGGACTGTAAGGACGAGAGATGAAAGCAGACTAACAGCTTGTGAGATGAAATTTATGCGCCGAACAGCTGGCTACACCAAATGGGATCAAAAGAAAAATGTAGAAATCCTTCAAGAACTTAATGTGTCACCAATACTGGACTACATCTCCAGATATCCGGTAAACTGGAAGGAACATGTCTCAAGAATGGCTAGATCCAGGATCCCCAAGGCAATAATGAACTACTGTCCAAATGGGAAACGGTCATTTGGTCGACCTATGAAAAGATGGCACGAAAACCGCTTTCTCAGGCCGTAACAGTTCTTCTAGGATTAATACCTGGCAGGATGATGATGATGTGTTGGAGATGGTTTTTTTTGTTGAACACTTTAATTTTATCCAAAGCGTGTTGGAAATTAAAATTATTTTTCATTTCTTAGTTCGGTTTTCTAACAAAGCGTGTTGTTTTAGTTTTTTAAAACTATTATTTATTTTTAATTTGACTTTATTTCAGAACAGTGGCGGCTCGTATATTCAGATAATGGTGGAAGTACTTAGGAACAAATATAACATATTACTACATTTATCATAAGTAATGCCTCGAGTGATTTCCAATTTATCTAGAGAATTTGAAAATCAAGAGTGGCATTTGTTAGGACTATTTAACGAATAAAATTAAGCTGTTTACTCACAAATCATTATTTAACTACAGTTATTTTAAAATATTTATATATTTAATGTAAACTGTGATGTTTGAACACAAATGAGAAACGTTTGGTACGCTCCATTTTCTTCTTTTGTTCATAACTGCAACCAGATCATAATATTATTTATTGCCAAAGGATCGCAATGTTGTAAGAATGCATCCTAGTGGAGAAATTTATAACCAACGTTATAGGTATTAATTAATTTGATGTCCTATGATGTAAATATGACAATTATATTTTTCTGCAACGTCATTTCCTGGAAAATAATTCGTTTAAGAAAATGCAAACAGTGTTTTTTTGTGATATAATAAATTGTTACAAATGTTTTTATATTATCTATCGCATGCGCTTTCTGCTGACAGTCATGCAATCTGGTAGCCGTATTTCTTGGAGGGTTAGTCACTGCAAAATAATGCTGTGACCTATTCAGAATGTTAAACAGAAGGTGCTTTCTTTATTATGATAAATTTTAGGCGAAACACGACTGTGATTGGATGTAAATAAAAAATCATTGAAACGCGATTCTGAGAAGTGTAGCTGGTTGCAAACTTCTAGATAAAAGAAGAAACGAAGATAATTATTAGAAATGAGTTAAATATTCTTTAACTTTTAGATAAAATAAAACAATCTAGAATAAAAATGGAAAGAACATGTCCAAAGAATGAAAGATGAACGTATACCAAAAACTATACTTAATTACAAACCAAATGGAAACAACCGAAACGACCGAAACAAGCCACATGGTCTTAATTCGTGAATAATGATGATGATAAACAAAAACGATATATTAAATATAAATGTGTTAAATTACATTAAAATAGATAATTAGATCAACAAAGTCTAACTAAACTCGAACTTGCTGATACATATATATATATATATATATATATGTATATGTACATGTTCTTTTATTTACATATATATATATATATATATATATGTCTAATGCCACCAGGTCGTCTTTTATGACATTTCTGGTTTTCTCCCCTGGCATTGGCGGAATTGTAATCCATTTCTTAGTTGGGGCATCTGAAAGGCAGAGTTACGTTACCCCGATGATATGATAAGTGATAAGTGATAAATGATAATGAAGCGCCAGGAGAGTTCTTAAACTAAATTTCAGACCATGGGCAACCAAAGGAATAATTCCCTTTAAGGAAAAAAGTCTATGGTTTGAACGGAAATTGAATCCGGGACCTCATGAACTCTAATTAGAAACACTGGTCCATGAGGCTCTATATATATATATGTGTGTGTGTGTGTGTGTGTGTGTGTGTGTTTGTGTGTGTGTGTAAAGTAGGCCCTACATCAACAATCTTTTATAATAAAATATGAAATATCAATAATAAAATATTTTCCTTTGTCAACAGTAGCCTATATCACCATTATTTTAAAAAACAAAACTGAATGTTCCAATTGAAATTCACTAATATATAAAGTCCATCCGGTTGTCTGTTCAAGTTCCAGGATATTTGCACCCTCGATATTAAGAGATCGTTCAGATCAAAAACATAATTGCTTTTGAAATCTTAATAAAAATAAATAAAGGAGGAATAAATTTGAAAACTGGTGATTGCACGAACCAGCAACACCTCGTTAAAACCGCCCCTACCTCAGAGTATGTGAGTGTTGTTGGTTGATTTTCCTAGTCCACGACTTTATTTACTCCGTTATTATTTCCGGTTATTAGTATATGTGATGGGATCTACTGTATAATCTGTTTGTGTTCTTTGATAAATGTCTTTTATAGTTTTGTAATTCATAATAACTCTATAAATGCTCTATTGAGCTTTTCTGACTTACTTTATGTCTCCTCATTAAATTAATGCTTATGCTGTTCACAATAACTATTAACCATATTATGGTACTGACCTACATGTCATGACAATATGCTACATGCTGGAAGGTTGGGGTTCGAATCCCGGTGGGTAATGGTTTTTAAACTGTGCTAAACCTTCCGGCGAAACAATAGCTCTGGGGCTAAATGAAATAAAGGTAATTGTAATAGTGGTAAAAATAATATTGCGATGGAGACGTAGCTAAATTAATATTTGAATGAGAAATGAGTGGATGGAGACAACGAGGTAGCCGAAGAATACTTAGAGAAACACTGTTGAATATCCCAAGCAAAATTTTGGTCCATCAAATGAAGATAGCCAAGATGGAAATTTTGTCAGAATATATTAAAATAAGATATTCAATGTCAGCTCTAGCCCTGCCATCTGGTGCAATTTTTAATCACATTGAAAAAAGTACATGGAATGTTTCAATGACATCCATCCATCCATAGTAATTCTGCCCGAAGGCAGGTCTTTCACTGCAATCATAGAATTTTCATGCTATGCTTTGCAGCTTTACTAGGGAATTATAGGTGTGGTAGCTTCCCGTTGCTTTCCGCACCGGTGAAGGATGATTATGGTGATGATGATTTTCGCGGACCATTGGGCCCTAAGCTTCCTGAAATTTGTCTTACAGGTGAGGAAAACTCCGAAAAAAACCTCACCCAGCCTGTCTCGACCGGGAATCAAACCCGGGCCCGCTGCGTGACAAGGCAGCACGCTACCTCGAGACCACAGCGGTGGACTTCAATGACATCAATGGTTCAAATTTTGATATTCAGAGGAAAACAAGGTATGTTCAAACATTAAAACTAAGCTTTCTCAATTCTATGTTTTTCTGACATTCCTTGTTTTTTCGCTGTAGTCTTTACATAACGAATTATTTGGTTGGAGTAGTTCCATTTCATTAAGGAAAGATCTGTATTTAAGAATTCATATGTCGAGTATTAACCAAAGTTGAATATATATAGTGGGGAAAAACTGCACTTAAACTAGCGTGAAATATTTTCAAAGTCCTATAGAACAACAGTGCGCATGCGCCACAGTTTTATAGAGCCAGTGATAACCCACAATCGAACCACATATCGATTATCATCCTCGATTACTATCTGTCGCTATGAAATTTAAATGACCAATATTTGTAATAAATCTCCAAATCTATGTTAAAAAATATATTAATAATATTAAAATTACGAAACGTTTATTACAAATGGGTGTACACATACATACCACTCCCTAACGCTTATTCAACCAGTGATAACCCAAAATAGCGATAGAAAATTCATAGACTAAGTAATATACTCTGTGGAGAAAATAGCAGTTAGCATCACAATATTGTCTAACAGTGTCATAATATTGTGATTTGCATATTTAAATAAATATTTCAAAATTGTCTAATAATGTTGTAAAAATTGTTTGAAAAAGTTTAAAATATTAAATAATGTTAGTAAATACAGAAGAAGAGCTATAGTTTACAACAATATAACTGAAAAATTAAGCGCTAGTAGAAGTGCAGTTGAGCCTATACTGGTTTATGCTGTAGGCTATAATAGTATATTTTAAAGTAATTTTATTGCTAGCATATGAACACGTATGTGTATGGTTTGTGTTGGATAAAATCTTACCAGTCCATTCCTTCGCTACTTGTACTCCATCTTGGCAAGTGAAGGTTTTTGTGAATTATGAAAATGAAGCAGACATTTAGCATCACGCATGCACTTGTTGACTTAGCAAGATCAATGTTTCCAGAAAAGACGTTCAGGGTTACGGCACTCGCTTCAAATATTCACACACTCGCCAACTCAGTGTAATACTCTGACTATTTTAAATGTCACTTTATAAATATTTGCTCAACATTTAAAGAATACACGACATTTTCACATGGACGTGTTCTATTGTATGTTTCTTCCTAAAGTTACATAACCTAAGTCTCTTAGTATCCTACAGAGGAACTTCGTGTAATTTTAACCCCTGTTTCGAATTTGTTGCTTTCCTTCTTTTAATTAAGGGATTTGAATTTTGTTTAATTACAGTGAATGTCATTAGTGTTGTAACTATAAAAATTTGAATTTATCAGAAAAAAAATGTGAAATTCAACAAATCAATGGGAATCATTAATAGAGTTTTAAATCCTTCATTAGTGCAAAAATCAACTCGTACTCGTCTTTATCAAATAATGGCTCGACCAGTCCTATGTTATGGCAGTGAAGCGTGGACTATAAGGATGAGAGATGAAAGTAGACTAACAGCTTGTGAGATGAAATTTATGCGCCGAACAGCTGGCTACACCAAATGGGATCGAAAGAAAAATGTAGAAATCCTTCAAGAACTTAATGTGTCACCAATACTGGACTACATCTCCATATATCAGCTAAACTGGAAGGAACATGTCTCAAGAATGGCTAGATCCAGGATCCCCAAGGCAATAATGAACTACTGTCCAAATGGGAAACGGTCACTTGGTTGACCTATGAAAAGATGGCACGAAAACCGCTTTCTCAGGCTTATTCTAGGACTAATACCTGGCAGGATTATGATGATGATGATGACTCTAAAATATCATTGTTATTTTATTCAAATATGGAAACATGTTCGTAATTTATCAACTTTTTTTACATTACAAGAAAGGTCTACTTTAACTTCCATATTCGGATAAAGTGGACCCCAGTCTCCACCTTAGCTTTTTATTAAGTTTATTTATTCTTAATTTATACAGACAGGCGCAGATTAATCTGAAAACATTTATGACTGATCATTATTAAAAAGCGTTGATATGTATTTAATGTTTTGAAAAATTATTGTTGATTATAAGATTCACGTCATTCAACTGCAGAAAGCGACGGTCTTTGGGTTTAGTAAAATTACAAGCATATTAAATAAAATTAATTGTGAATGGTTTTATATATAGCATTCTCATTGATAAAATATACGTATTCGCGTAAAGTGGACCCAGAGGGCCCACATTAACCAAATTCCTTTGTTATGTTTAATTATTTTATACAGCCACCATGTCACATAACATCAAACCAAACCCGTCAGTATATTAAAACAGCATCTAAATAATATAATATATTTAGGATTTGTTTCAACATTTATAATATTCAATAGCAGAAATTAACAATTTATTCTTAGCTTGAAAAACTTTTAAAGTGGTCGTTTTCATAAATATCACAAATAAACCCTTCTTCCCACAAAGAATAAAAGAAACTGGCCTTGAACCCGTCAACGTTGATGAGGGGAAGAAGTTAAAATATTTTATGTTCGAGGGCAGCATCAATTAAAGAAGATATTAACAGGGTCCACTCAAACAGAAGGGTCCACATTACCCGAACTTCCCTATAAATGACAAATGAGATTTTTAAACTCTGTGAACAACTCAAGATCGGGTGTTTCATTTCATCATGAAGTTCATGATATTATGAATTATAAGGACTCCTGTTATCCCAATTTTACTCGATAACGTTAAACTAGAAACAGTTATTTTGACCGTTAAATTGTATGGATGCGAAACATTGTCTCTTACTTCAAGAGAGGATAAAATATAACGATTATTTGAGGATAAAGTTAGTAGGACAATATTTGGACCAAATACAGAATAACAGCCAGATGCTGTAAGAACATGTAAAATTGTAGACTTCCACGGCAGGTATTTTGATTCATGTATTTTATGTTTTTCGGGCTAAATGGCCGCGGTCTGGTTTTATTAACACTCGACGTTTCGTCTACTACTGCGGTAGACATCCTCAGGAGATTCTGCGTGTTCTTTGACCTCTTAACTCTTCAAATGTCGGCTGCAGACTGGCTGTGTGTTGGAAATCGTGTCCTTATTTATAGTTGAGCATTTTGTGGTGATGTTTTCTACACGGTCCGTTACTTTGGTGCTCAACTATAAATAAGGACACAATTCCAACACACAGCCTGTCTGCAGCCGACATTTGAAGAGTTAAGAGATCAAAGAACAGGCAGAATCTCCTGAGGATGTCTACTGCAGTAGTAGACGAAACGTCGAGTGTAATTAAAACCACGGCCATTTAGCCCGAAAGACATAAAATACATGCTATAAGAACAGTTAAGTCCCGTAAGACTGCGAAGGGCAGGACATGTACCACAAATGGGGAATGAATAGTGGAAATTTCTAGTGGTAAAAGTATAAAAAAAAACTTCCTGTAGGTAGGACAAGAATTAAATAGGAGAATAATATTAACAATTATTTAGGGAAGATAATTGTACAGTGAATGATTCCAAAACATGATCACCTCTGAATAGGATTGTATTCAGAGCGTATGTCCGCGCATTCATGGACCTGCGGGTTCGATAACCCCAGAGAGTTAGTTTGTTACATAACTGTACTTCATGATCCGTATTTTCATTTTAATTCTGTCAAAATTAGATGGCAACACTTGTAAATATAAAATCTTAATACAACTTAGGCCTTCTACTTCATCACTTAATGAACACACAATATCCAATAAATTTTATTTGTAAAATATAAATACTTTTGTTACTGGAAACACATTAATAAAAATCATAACGCGACAAATCAGTTGTGGGCTCATATAAAGACATTTTGAGCAAAGTAACATTTTTCTTTAAAAATTAATATTACTTTGAGGTAAAAAAAGAAATACTATTTAATTTTGTACTAGAGCATGCCATCAAATTTTTAGAGGATGAAGAAAGCCTACAACTCAATGGTATTAATAAGCTGTTAGTTTATGCTGATGATGTAGTACTATTGGCCGATAGCGAGGAGATACTAAAGGACAACACGCACACACTATTGAGTAACACTAAGGAATTGGGACTGGAAGTAAATATCAATAAAACTAAATGTATGGTCACACGTAGAAATGCATTATATAATGGAAATGGACAGCTAATGACAAATGAGGAAAATTTTAAGGAAGTGGCTGAATTCAAATACCTAAGAACAGTAATCACAAACAGGAATGAGATGCACAAGGAAATTAAACATAGGCCCAATTCTGAAAATACGTGCTATTATCCATTACAGAGACTCTTGATGTCCCAACTCCTTTCAAAAAACGTTAAACTTAAAATATATAAAACTATTATTCTACCAGTTATATTATATGGGTGCGAAACATGGACTCTTACTTTAAGGGAGGAAAGAAGATTATGAGTATTTGAGAATAACGTTCTTACGAAATTGTTTGGACCAAAGAGAAATGAACAGACATGTGAATGGAGAAGACTGCATAACAGTGAAATACATGGTCTTTATAGGAAGCCAGATATAATGAGACAAGTTAAGTCTCGTAAACTGCGATGGGCAGGACATGTGGCACGAATGGGGAATGAAAGGCGTGTATGAAAGCTTCTTGTAGGAAAACCAGAGGGAAAGCGCCCAGTTGGTAGACCAAGAATGAGGTGGGAAAATAACATTAACTATGATTTGAGGGAAGTAGATTATACAGGGAATGATTGGAAAACATTGGCTCAGGATAGGGACATATGGAGAGCTTATGTCTGCGCGGCCATGAACCTACGAATTTGATAGTGCCAGTGAGTTAGTTGGTTGGGGCAAAAAATACGAACAACAAAAATAGGAATGTATTTGTCATGATTCCACTTCAGAACTAAAGACCCCAATATGGTACATTTAAAATTCTAGTCCACCGCTCGAGCTCAAGTTATAAACGTCCCTGCTTTCCGACTCGCGGATCCAGGATATATTAATTGTACAATTTTAATCTTGGGGGTAGAGGCATGGCATGTAGGCTATAATTTTAATTTGGTATATTATTCATCAGATGCCTGGATTACAGAAATATGTAAATATGTTGAGAAGGCATGTGTTATTGTTGATAGCCGTTCTTCTGTCACATGCGGCGTAAATACAGTTGGTCCTCTTGGCACTTTCACCAGGAGTAGATTACGTGCCGACATCGGGTTTACATTCACCCTTCTTTTCAAACTCATCACCCCTCGTATAACACAATTATATTACAATCACAAAGGGCAAAACTATATTTGGAGAGCTTTATAAAAATGCTTTTATAGGAGTTATATAATTAAAAATAATATAATAATTAAATCAAGTTGTAAGTTACTATTATCATTATATTATTATTATTATTATTATTATTTATAAACAGGTATACAATGTAAAAGACATTCCTGTGCCCAAAGCGATTAAAATTTTTATCTTTCTCCACTATTATTATTATTATTATTATTATTATTATTATTATTATTATTATTATTATTATTATTATTATTTCTGGAAATGCATGCTATTATGCATTGCAGAGACTTTTGATGTCCCAACTCCTTTCAAAAAATGTTAAGCTGAAAATATATAAAACTATTATTCTACCAGTTATATTATATGGGTGCGAAACATGGACTCTTACTTTAAGGGAGGAAAGGAGATTACAAGTATTTGAGAATAAAGTTCTTAGGAAAATTTTTGGACCAAAGAGAGATGAACAGACAGGTGAATGGAGAAGACTACATAACAATGAACTACATGGTCTTTATAGGAAGCCAGATATAATAAGAACAGTTATGTCCCGTAGACTGCGATGGGCAGGACATGTTGCGCGTATGGGGAATGAAAGACGTGCATGGAGACTTCTTGTGGGAAAGCCAGAAGGAAAACGCCCAGTTGGTAGACCAAGAATGAGGTGGGAGAACAACATTAACTATGATTTGAGGGAAGTAGATTATACAGGGAATGATTGGAAAGCATTAGCTCAGGATAGGGATGTATGGAGAGCTTATGTCCGTGAGGCCATGAACCTACGGGTTCGATAGTGCCAGTGAGTAAGTAAGTAAGTAAGTATTATTATTATTATTGTTATTATTATTGTTATTATTATTGTTATTATTATTATTGTTATTATTATTATTATTTTAATATACTGTGCTTCCCTTATCATTCTGTACATTGTGTAGGCTTACTATATCTTATTAATTTAATTCTAGATAATTCATAATTATTAATATAATTTAAACCTGGTGAAGTGGAAGAAAAAACGTTATGGTCTTAATTTCTTCAGGTAAAATAAACCATTATTCTTATTCACATATGGAGCTGAAGTTTGGAAATTCAACAAAAACTTAGAACAAAAACTTATGTCGATGGAAATGGATTTCTTGGGGAGAGCAGCAAAATGTTCAAAATTAGACAAAATAAGAAACACTGTCATAAGAGAAAAAATGAATATTGGTTATTCAATAGTAGATTATATACGGTATAAGCAATTAAATTGGTATGGGCACGTACGACGAATGCAAGAAGAAAGATTGCCCAGGAAAACATTGGAATGGTGTCCACCTGGAAGAAGGAGGAGAGGAAGACCTCGAAACTCGTGGATGCAGGAAATATGAACTGGAATGAGAGCAAGGGGACTGGAGGACATGGATTGGATGGAGAGAGACGAGTGGAGAAGGAAAATAAAACTTTAGGCACAGAAAGATGTGTAAACATTAAAACTCTGTATATAAATAAAATTATTATTATTATTATTATTATTAAATTATGTTGAATTTATAAAAATTACGAACAATTATATGCAACTTAAAATCATCTTTAATAAACTCAAAAAGTGTTAGATCGTAATTATAATAGATAAGCAAATAATTTTGAATTCTGGGGAAAAAATATGTAAATGCATAAAAAATCTAGTTTCTATTAATTTTGAAATATTTCGAGTTGATACTGATAGAAAAAATTGTGAGATGCGATTGATATATTCTATACAAGACTAATACCATATTATTCCATGTTCATGAAAAATTGAGTGCACGCCCAATAAAAGCTGTTTTTGCGGATCCTGACCTTAGACTTAATAATTTATAACATGTATCGTGCGTTACAGAAAATAACGGAACTCGGTGTTATCTTAAAGCATTACGGTATGCTTCATCTCCGTTCAAAAAAAAAGAACTTTTAGTTCGGTCTATTGCTATCATGAACTCAATTAGCCGTGTTTTATAAATCATTGTTTATCACAGTCTTAAATAAATCTGTGTAAAGTTATAATTAAAATATGACCAACCTCTAAATATATTGAACTTTACACTCTCTGAACTTGCTTTTTTTTTTTTTTTTTTTTTTTGCAAGTACGTACTCAAATCGGTTTGAATTCACCTACACTTACCCTAACACACTGAAAACTCAGGTAGACAGGAATGCATGGCCAAATTTAGATATCCTATCATAATCCATTGAATTAAAAAAAATACTCAATTTCGACCGCCTGAGCCTGATCGCTCCGTAATACATTTATTGGATGATAACGAATATTGAGATGAATGCTATAAACAAATAATATTATCTGTTATATTAATATAATATAATTATATATTATTGTTAAAAAATAATATAATATTGTTATAGGAAGGTACAACCCTCTAACTCGATAAGCCTTAAGTTTACAATTATCGACAATTGCAAATTAGATATATTCCAATTTAAATTCTATCCCCTTTAAAAATAAAACTTTACAAGTACAATGAAAATATCTGGAACTACAACAAATGTTATAACCTTATCAACTAACATGCCTTTGTGGCGAAATGGGGGTTCAAAACGTTTGGAGATTAAATAGTAACAAATAATAATACTCTCAAGAAAATCCTAAATAAAACAAGCAGAGATAAATTTGGAAAAGTGGAGGCAGTTGGACATCCAATCATTAATGACAGGGCGAATTAAAGAAAATAAGAATGGAATCTGCACTTATCTACAACGAACGCACCAAACATGATGATTCGCATATGAAGATACAATCTACCGGTGAATTTAAACATTGCTAATATTCTTGAGTTCTGGACTGAACAGTCTAGTTAGCTTAGCATATACGCTTAACTATGGAGACAAGAATAAGAATTTAAAAGTATAATCAAAGTTCTGCGCTGCTGCCGAGCTGTAAAAATTAAATTGCATGCATGCAAATAGAGAAATTCACAGCCAACTGAGTAAACCAAACTGTTTTTTAGCTGCGATATGACTTCAAATGTTAGGTTTATATATAAAAAAAAAAAAAACAAAGGCCGGTGAAGCAGAAGCTGCATAAACTAAAGATAATTCCTTAGCGAGTCGAATTTATGGCCCGATTTTGAGAATAATGAAATAAATTTTACATATTTTAATCTAATATCAGATGCCGTTTCATGGTGGCGCTAGAGATATTTTTTAATTTCGTCTTTCAGATAAATCCCCATTTCTAATGGTTAGATTTCGCTGTTTTTACATGCTTTATATTAGCTTGACTTGTATCTATCTATGTAACGGAATCTTTCAACACGATTTTCACCCACTTAAAAGCATTGGCTTAACTTGAAACTTTGTATACTTGTAAAGGACTAATGACAATACAATAATTTCATAAATAATACATAATGTATAGTAGGTTGCGGACTTATCGACTTTTTAGTCCATCGTTGTAAGAAATTAATATTATATCCTCTGGTAACTCAGTTGGTAGAGTGGTGGGCTGTAGTGGTATATAATTTCAGTAATCCATAGGTCGCTGGTTCAAATCCGGCCCGGAGGATTTTTTTAGAAGAGTATTAGTTTTAGCTCATACTACAATAGTATCGAATTTAAAGATATTTACATTTTTAGAAAACCAAACTAAAAAAATAAAAAATAAATAATAGTTTAAAAAAACTGAAACAACACTTATTAGAAAACCGAACTAAAAAATGAAAAATAATTTTAATTTCCAACACGCTTGGGATACAATTAAAGTGGTCAACAAAAAAATCAACTCCAACACATCTAGAATAAAACTAGAGTTATCTACTAAAAAAAAATTACCATCAAAAAGCGTGGGGTGCTCTTTATCAATTAATATATTTAATAATACACAGATATTGGTAAAAGTATAGTCTGTAAGAAGAAAACGTAAAAACTATAAAAAGCACTCCACGCTTTTGATGGTAATTTTTTTTGTAGATAACTCTAGTTTTATTCTACATGTGTTGGAGATGATTTTTTTGTTGGCCACTTTAATTTTATTTCAAGCGTGTTGGAAATTAAAATATTTTTCATTTTTTCGTTAGGTTTTCTAATAAAGCGTGTTGTTTTAGTTTTTTAACTAATTATTTATTTTGAATACCTTCCACGCTTTATTTCAATGGTACAGACCCTATAAATTACCGACATTTTATACAAAAAATTCAAATTGCTGCCGTTAGAGCGATTTTTAAATTTTCGTTTCAGATTAACTTTCATTTCCAGTGGTTCAATTTTGCCACGAATTCTTTATTGATTGATTGCTGTATGTAGAGATTGGTTTCGCAAAAAAAGGCACAAATTGTTGCCTCTAAAGCATTAAAACACACACAGATATACAGGAAGTTTCTAAATTAGACCGACAAATTTTGGAATCAGATAGATAACCTTCATTGAAGCATATTTTATTAAGGAACGTATGGGCCGAAGCATTTTGTTTCAGTACTAGAGGGATCATTCAGGAAAGGATTGAAGGAAACAGTCAGTTTATTCCAAGAGTGGTTTGTCATTACTACTATCGCTTGGTTTGTTTACTTCCGCAGCTCAGTAAATGTTGTTTGTACATGACATTTACATTGCTACATTTATTGTATCTTTAACTGTTTATGATTAGTATAGTGTATATCTATATTTGTCAAATATTTATTTGTATTTGTGCTGGTTGAGTGGAAGAGAGGGCCTTATGGCCTTAACTCTACCAGAATAAATAAAGTATTATTATTATTATTATTATTATTATTATTATTATTATTATTATCATTATTATTATTAGCATTCGGAACATATTACAGCAAGTTTTTTTTATATCCATTGGTAAGATCTGTTGGATTAGGTAGAGGTGGGCCCACTGCCTGGCCGGCACGCTCGCCTGATCTCATCTGCCTAGATTTATTTTTGTGGGGCTACATGAAGGCAATGGTTCATGAAACAGATACTGACTCTGAAGGGGATCATGTGGCAGGTATTGTCAGCGCAGCAGCTGAAATAATGGAAACCCCTGGCATCTTTGGAAGGATACGACAAAGTATGGCACATTGATGCACTGTTTGTCTGAATGTCAGTGGACGTGTGTTCCAACACTTGTCAAGATACAATAAACTGGATTCATCCTGACAAATGCAATACTGGAGCGAGTGTTTGTTTTTTATTTTTTTATTGTTTTTTTAGAATTAAGTACGTTTTGTTTCTGCTTGTCTCTACAGTATTTGGATTAACACACAGAATGGCGTGATATTTGCACTACCAACTTCCTTCCATCCCTTCCTCTAAGACCTTTCTTTACTGAAACGAAGCGTCACAGCCTGTAGGTTCGTTAACAAAATATGCTTGAATGAAGGTTAACCACCTAATCCCAAAGCTTGTCGGTCTAATTTATAAACACCCTGTATATATATATATATATATATAAAATTCTTCGGTACGTGTGTTTGTCACTGAACTCCTCTTAAACTACTCGATCGATTTTGATGAAATGTTTTGTGTGTGTGTGCGTGTCTGATTGGGTCCCTCGATTGTTTAGATTCACAACTGGACCCTCTAAAACCATTAGGTATAGAAGTGAAAATTTAAAAATCGCTCTAGCGGTCACATTTGTTTTGTTTCACAACTAAACTCAGTATATCTTATTAAAATAAACCGAGCTAGATATTATAAAAAATGAGCGAAATCCGACAGTTACAAGTGGAGGTTTACTTGAAATCAGAAAATAAAAACTGCCTAAACGATTGGACCGATTTTAATTAATTTTTTGTGTTTGTTTGAATGAGTCATTGGATGGTTCAGGTTCACAATTGGACTCGGTAGGTGGCGCTGCGATTGGGTCATAGGATTTTTATTTCAGATATGTAGTCATCTGCATTACCGACATTCTGCGCGACAACAATGTGACGACATAATGCACGCTTCTTGAGCCACAACAAATGGCAGTAAGTAGTTTTCTTGCGAACTTATTAATTGGTGAATTTTATGGTAAAAAGTAACTTGCCGTATATTTTTACCCTCCGGCCGTGACACGACAATTGAACATTCGGACAGGACGTCTGCCAGGTACGCTAGTATATATACGAGTATATTCCTTTTTGCCATGATAATGTTAGACGTTTAGTGACTTAAGTAGAATCGATTAAGATTGGTAACTTAAAAAGAAATGTCTTAATAGGTTCTGCGTGAATAGCTACATTCCTTCAGAATGTATTAAATGAATTACTTTTTTAGTCCACCGCTGTGGTCTCGAGGTAGTGTGCTGCCTTGTCACGCAGCGGGCCCAGGTTCAATTCCCGATCGGGACAGGCTCCTGGGTGAGGTTTTTTTCGGAGTTTTTCCTCACCTATAAGGCAAATGTCAGGAAGTTTAGGGCCCAACGGTCCCCGAAAATCATCCGGCCATCATCATCATCCTTATCCTTCATCGGTGTGGAAAGCAACGGGAAGCTACCACACCTATTAATTCCCTAGTAAAGCTGCAAAGCATGGCATCAAAATGCTATGACTGCAGTGAAAGACCTGCCCTCGGGCACAAGTACTATGGATGGATGAAATTACTTTTTATATTATACAAACAAAGATAGCATATCGTGAGTTTACAACCATAAGATTCTGACTTTTTTTTTTCCAGTTTTTCAGGAGAGCTATTTACAGTTCAGAATTAACATAGGAGAATGCGTGTATAGTAATGATTGACCAGCACAGCACTAAGAGATTATAAACATAATGAACAAAACATGAATGTTAGTTGTAGAAATTACTCTTAAAAACCATTTGATACGAAAAAATATAAAAATGTAAGTAGAACCTCGATTATAACGTCCCAGTTTGTTAAAAAGTGTTATTTAATTTCGATAATGATAAGAATTATTGATAGGAGTCAATAAAACAATTATGTATTACTGAAATCAAAACATTTTAAAGCGAATACTGTAATTAATTAACTCACTGGCTCTATCGAACCCATAGTTTCATGGCCGAGCGGACATAAGCTCTCCATACATCCATAATCTGAGCTAATGTTTTCCAATCATCCCCTACAATCTACTTCCCTCAAATTGTGGATAATATAATTCTCCCACCTCATTCCTGGTCTAACTGGAAGTTTTTCATCTGGTTTTTCTACTAGGAACTTCCATGCACGTCTTTCCTCCCCCATACGTTCCACGTGTCCTGCCTATCGCAGCCTTCGAAACTTAACTGTCATTATTATATGTGGCTTCCTTTTCATATCATGTAGCTCGTTATTATGTATTTTTCTCCATTCGCCTGTCTGTTCATCTGTTTTTTGGCTCAAAAACACTATATTCAGCCAAACTAAAATCCTTGTAATGTATAAATAAGAACATTAGACTGTATAAATCATATTTAAAGAGAAAAATTATACGCTCAGACCGGGACTTGAACCCGGGACCCTTGGTTTTCTAGTCCAAGTGCTCTACCATTTGAGCTACCTGAGCAAGTACCGATCTAAACGCAAATCTTTCTCTATATACGTTGAAATTCCCGCCCACCAAATGCTTTGAAGCCTTTGCTTCTATCTTTGCAAATGGCGGCTCCTATATTAAGAAGACATATTTGGGAATTATACATTACATTATAAATGCCAGTACGGCTATTTTCGATGTTTTTATTATTAATTTCATACATCTCAATGATGGATAAATCATATTTAAAGAGAAAAATTATACGCTCAGACCGGGACTTGAACCCGGGACCCTTGGTTTTCTAGTCCAAGTGCTCTACCATTTGAGCTACCTGAGCAAGTACCGATCTAAACGCAAATCGTTCTCTATATACGTTGAAATTCCCGCCCACCAAATGCTTCTTAATATAGGAGCCGCCATTCAAGTCCCGGTTTGAGCGTATAATTTTTCTCTTTAAATATGATTTATCCATCATTGAGATGTATGAAATTAATAATAAAAACATTAGACCGTGCTTAATATTTTGACCGCGTTTTTTTAAATCGTGTATTAACGGTGATTAGTTCTACAAATGTTGGAACACTTCTTACAAATAAAAAGACAAGTTAAATTTAGAGAAAGATAGCATTACATTGAGGGCTTTATAAAAATTCTACACGTCCAATATCGCGGTTAGAAATATAATATGATTAATGATAACTGTAGAAATTGCAATAAGGATGAAAATATGAAAGAATTTTCTAGACACTAACTTTTAACAACTTCTGTAACGAGATATTCTTCTGGATTCGATAAGAAAAAAGTTTAATTATCACTAAGCTGTTACTTGTTATCTTTCCTATTTTAATATTAGACCAAGAACTGTTCTCGTACTTAAATTGTACTTAATATTTTTAGGCTGTTGTATAATAAGTCTCCTTATCTCTCTCACTCCTCTCTCTCTCTCTCTATCTCACATACACACACACATATACACGATAGTTTTAATACAGAATTTTTGTGTCTTAGATTATGTATATTATGAGGATTCCATTTTTAACAAATTATTATCAATGTACCATAGATGTCCAAATCCATGCCTCCTCTGGCGTAGAAGAACTTTAGCCTGTCAGTCAGCTGCTGGTCTCATGTCCCCGTGTTAATCACAGGGGTGAACAATCATCCAGCTAGTATAAGAGTAACATGTGGATAGCATGTCGAGTATAGGTATTTTTTTACCTGGAGCCGTTACTTATTGTAGTGACCCAAATTCCTCATGATTTTCGGTCCCTTACTAGTCGACATTCCATAAGAAAATGTCTTACCCTATGGAATTAGAACCAGCGCAAGTCACGTAGCTTTCAACCTTGGCATCATGATTTTACATAGACCTAACTTTTATTATTTATTTCATGTCTTATTGTATTTTACGATCTTTTTACAAAAAATCGCCGGAAAATGGAAAATGCCCTGTATTTTCACAAAAACCTTTCTCCAACTAATTAATAAGTCATGGAAAAGCTAATTATTAATTTTAAAAGTAGATTAACAACCAATATAATCAGAAGAAATTGTACGTAAATATAAATTCATACCATAAATACTTATGTCATTATAAAGACTATTTAACTCATGCCCCAAATGGGATTCAATGACCAATCACATTTCAATGATTTTAGAATTACAACCAATCACAGTCGTGTTTCACCTCGAATTTATCAAACAAGTCCATCATATTAAAGGAAGCCCCTCCTTTTTAACATTCTGAATAGGCCATAGCATTATTTTGCAGTGACGACTCTCCAAGAAATACGGCTACCAGATTGTATATATATAGTGCATGAATGTCAGCAGATAGCGCATGCGGGAGATAATATAAAAACATTTGTAGCAATTGATACCACAAAAAAAAAAGAAACCACTCTTTTCACTTTCTGAAACGAATTATTTTCCAGGAAATGACGTTGGAGAAAAATATAATTGACATATTTACATCATAGGACATCAGAAATCAATTAATACCTATAATGTTGGTTATAAATTTCTCCAATAGGGTGCATTCTTAAAATATTGCCATCCTTTGGCAATAAATAATATGATCTGGTTGCAGTGATGAACAAAAGAAGCAAATGAAGCGTACCAATCGTTTCTCATTTGTTTTCAAACGTCACCGTTTACATTATAAATATATAAATATTTTAAAATAACTATAGTTGAATAATGATTTGTTAGTAAACAGCTTAATTTTATTCGTTAAATAGTCCTAACAAATGTCACTTGATTTGCAAATACTCTAGATAAATTCACTCCTCACTTCGTGAGTCGTGAATTTATCGATAATTTGGAAATCACTCGTGGCATTACTTATGATAAATTCAAAATAAATAACAATTATCAATCGTTATCTCAGTCAAAAAAATAATTTATTCAAGTCGACCTTTCAATCTCCTTGTGAGAGATCATTTTCAAGACATGGTTATTTAAAATACAGAGTTACATTCAATACTTTTTTTTACAAATTTAAATGGATAAATTTAAAATTCCATTTTTTTAAGAGTCTTCATATGACAGCATGCTCCACTATAGTTTTCTGCAGTACTACATGCTTTGGTTTAGCAATATTACTTAAGGAACTGTAAATCATAAAGTGATAGAACTAGATAATAAGTGTTAGGATAAGAACATTATTTTAAGGAAGTGTAAATATTGATCATGACTTGTTAGGATTAGTCAGTGCTATAAGTGTAAATAGGAACCTAATAGCCTAATTTTTTGGAACTTTCAATAGTAGATTACTCATAAAATGTTAGAGTTAGTCCGTAACTTAAGTGTAAATAGGAGCTATATCTTCTTAGATTAGTAATGGATAGAATATTAACTTAGCGTGTAAATATAGATTATAGCTTGATAGGATTAGTCAATTTAAATGTAAATAGGAACTATATTTTGTTAGGAATAGTAATGAAGAATGCACTAATTTAACCCTTAACTTACAATGTATCTTATAAGAAACATTGATTTAATTTATTTGTTATAGTTTATTAAACAGTAAAAATAAAACAAATTATCATAAATTACCTAAGATTGTGTCAAATTACACAAATTACGTTAAAAATACAGTAATAACTTACTTTTACATGATTTTATTTTTCTTTGCGGTCCGAAACACTTGAATGGCGGGCACATAAATTATTGTTTCGCCAATTTAAGGGTTAAGTAAGTGCTAATAGGAACAATATCAAGCAACTGTAAATATTAATCATAACTTGTTAGCGATAAGAGGAACCATAACTTGCTTACGTATAATTAACAGAGAGCATTGTTTGAAATGCAAATAGCAACCACAACGAACTAGAACAATTTAGCGTCACAATAACTCAAAATTATTTTTTAAGGAATCGAAAATAGAAAAAAAAATAATTTCACACTTTAGAACTAGTAAATAACATTATAAATGCATAGTCAGGAACATCAACACACATAAAATGATAGAGAAAATTCCAATTTATGATTAATCATCGTTATTATTATTATTATTATTATTATTATTATTATTATTATTATTATTATTATTATTATTATTATTATTAAACTACTCTCAGAGAATAATATTTATACAAACATAAATAAATAATTTCAAGCTGTAAAATATATATCGTACTTAATAGTTGTGATATAATTTGTGTTTAATTTTGTCAAATGAACAATTTCTGTAACGAATATAACTGAATATAAACTAATGCTGAATACAACTTATTTAAATTAGTTTTAATATTATAAATAATAATTAAAATGGCTAACTATAAATTCATCCTTATCTAATGATTACTTTATGTTGGCACATATCTTGGATATTCGTGTTTTATCTTGAAATCGCCCTAATAATCTCAACATCCCATACGAGAAGCTCACTGTGAGCATATTAAGGGTGTCTTTTGCATCATTTGTTGGGTATGTATGTACATGTTAATATTTATTTAATGAAAATAATGAAATTCGATATAATATGAAGTAACATTATGTAGATTGCAAGGAATGCAAATGTTTTACGAATTAGTTTACAAATTCCGACATCAGTTATGCTTCGGCTATAACTGTTTCAACTTATACACAGAGCCTAGTTTTCAATCCTTGTGACATGATTAATTATTATAATGATAATGTTCCTGAACAGAGTTCATATCCCTAAGTGTAAAGGGATAAAATTAATTCAAATGGGCACTGAATATTCACTTTTGAATGAATTATTAAGGATGGATAATAGTGCGTTTTCTTTATGTTGAGTCTCAACAATTAATTGTTGTATAAATTAACATCATCATCATCATCATGAACAAATTCGTTTTAGGCCATGTGGCCTGTACGGTGTATAAATTAACACAAATTTAAATAATAACTACTGAATCGTTTTTCCAATAGGCTACTTAATTAAAGTGACTATTTAACTCATGCCCCAAATGTGAGTCAATGACCAATCACGTTTCAATGATTTCTGTTTTAAAACCAATCAGAGTCGTGTTTCACCAAATATTTATCAGTGTTATAATTACCATATTAAAGAAAGCTCCTCCTTACAATATTGCGTTCCTTTGGCAATAAATAGTATGATCTGGTTGCAGTGATAGACAAATGAAGCAATAGAAGCGTACCTATCGTTTCTCATTTGTTTTCAAACATCGCCGTTTACATTAAATATATAAATATTTTAAAATAACTATAGTTAAATAATGATTTGTGAGTAAACAGCTTAATTTTATTCGTTAAATAGTCCTAACAAATGCCACTCTTGATTTCCAAATTCTCTAGATAAATTCACTCCTCACTTCGTGAGTCGTGAATTTATCGATAATTTGGAAATCACTCGTGGCATTACTTATGATAAATCAGTTAATTAATTCAATATATCTTAATGATACATTGGCAATTTAAGGTTCAATTAATTAATTAAATCAATAAAATTAATTAAATTAATTAAATAAATAAGTGTTATTACAAAGAATTTTATTATATGGGTCCGAAACCTGGACAGTAAGTAGAAAACAATCCAACAAGCTGTTAGCAGTAGAAATGTATTTTTGGAGGCGATCGATAAGAATTTAAAGAAGAGATAAGGTCAGAAACAGTACAATAAGGGAAATTAAGCAAGTTAAAAAAAAAACAAATTAGAAAAAATAGAAGAAAAACGTTCGAAATTATATGGACACCTCATAAGAATGGAAGAAAAGAGAATATCAAAGAAGATTCTTAATTGGAAAGCTAATGGAAGAATTGGAAGAGGCAGACCTAGAGAACGTTGGATAGATGGAGTGAAAGAAGCTAGAAGCTAGAGATTTGAGGGAGGAAGATGCTTTAGACAGGAACCTCTGACGACAAATCACTTTGGATTGAAGGAAAAACACTATTGTGGGATATTCCTAAAAAAAAGTAAATAAATAAATTTCATTAATTGGATAATGAAATAAATTAGATAATTAAATGGTATACATTTCGACAAACTAAACATGGCGAAGTTTAAGTTTTTGATTCAGATAAACCCCCATTTCTAATGGTCGGATTTCGCTGATTTTGTGAGAATTCCCTCCCCTTGTTATTTAGTAACATATACTGAGGCTCGTTGTTAAACCAACGAAACTTACCAACGCTAGAACGATTTTTAAATCTTATTTTCAGGTAAACTACAACTAATTATCCGATTTTGCTGGTTAACGAACTCAACCTTATTATTTTTTTAATCATTGCTATATCCCAAGTTTAGTTTCGATGAAACAATATTGGTCATTTTCGGTTCTACTAGATAGGATCCGTGAAGACATTTTTTTTTTCAAAATATTTTCACGATTACAACCTTAACAAGTTTATTCCTTCGAAATTCGTTAAAAAAAAGGGCGGAGAAATGTACGTTTTATCTTATATTGAATATCAACGGAATATAACGTATTCAACCGTTCTCCTAAGAAATGGAAAAATTGCGGTCTTCATCACTACATCCCATATCTATGCTCGTAATCTATTAAATGTTAAAAAATTAGAACGAGTCTCTTACAAAAGTCGTCCTCAACAATAATAAAAATCTGTTTAAAAACTTCGTCAAATAATGAAAATATGTAGGCTTTTAAAATCATGTTCCATCTTCGCCATGTAATGTGGTACTGATGTTTTTGTAGATGCTATACCTAAGCTTCAGGTCGTTGGGTGTGTTTTCGTTTAACATGTTTGTATTCCTTGCTTCTTTTTAATTCCAATGTCTTTTGCATTGGTTATTCTCTCTGTATAATACTGACATTTTGTCATCGATTATGTTGAACTGATGCCCAGTATATATTTGGCAACGCTTCATTTTCCTCCGTGATTAATACAATTTTTAAAATGTTCATTAAATCTTACATTAAAATTTCTTGTGCTTATGCAGATGTAAAACTTGTCGAAATTATTGTAATTGAGTTTATAAACACCTCTATTTTCTATTTATTAGTTTCTCCTACTTTGTTTGAGAGGTTTAGTTTACTGTTAATTTTATAAGCGTTATTTTATCGTATCTGTTGATTATTTCTTGTTTGTATCCATTTCTTACAGCCAGAAATTTTATATAATAATTCTTAATTTAATTTGTTTTGTTTTTAATGATAGTTTTAACGTTCTGTTTGTTAAGACGATAAAGGTGCCCATTTTCTGTTGTATGCGGTGTCCTGATTTTTTCTGGATAGCTATTGTACTTTCCTTTGGTTTTCTGTATAAGCTCATACGTATCTAAACTACTGCTATTTTGATATTTAGAGATTGTTAGATCTAGATAATTTATCGAATTGTTCGCTTCATTTTCTTCTGTAAACTGTATTTTACTATGCATATTGTTTAATTCATCCAAAATTTCTTTCTCTACGTGATTTTTGTTTTTATATATTATTAATAGGTCATCCACATATCTCAATATTAATTCTATTTTGAATCTTGCATTAAGTTTTCCAAATTATTTTGTTGTGGATTTTATTATAATATTTTTGATATGCCTGATGTCGGACTGGTAATAATTCTTGGTAATAATTTGTTATTAAACATAAAGTAGTTATGTTTTAGTGCTGTTTTCATAATTTTGTTTAATCGATCAGTGATTTTTTATCTATTTTTTCTTGTAGCCGTCTTTCTATTATTAAATATTGTTTCGGGGATAGGAATATTTCATACAGTTTCTTTATGTGGAATGAAGCCATTTTAGTGTTTTACTGATTTTTTAAATTTCGGATAAGGTTAGTTAGATTATGTGGTTTTCTTACTGTGTAGCTGTTTCGTAATGTTACTTTTTATGTTTTAGCAATTAATTTGATAGTTTATAATTCGGTGTATTTATACCGTTAATAACTGGTCATATGAGAATGTGTCGTTGATGAAATTTCGGTAATTCTTTCATTATCGGTGAGGTGGGGTTCTTGTTGGTCCATTTATAGTTAATAATTCTATGGTTGTCCACTAAGACTTAAACATTTTACTTCATAACTTCAACTGTAGTCACCATAAATTTTAAAAATACTGATAATCTATAAATACTGGGATTTAATTGTAACATAGTTATGATATAAAAACTTACCTGAGATGTTAACTCATACTGCTAGAAGTTGACACTGAACTTCGTTTGTTGATTATTGTGTATACACTGCCCTCTCGTAGCACATTTCTATTAAGTCGGATGCACCTGTGACGTATCTAAATGCCATAAAAACCGACCTTGCAACACGTGTAAACGCACAATTCTCTGCCCTTTTGTTATGAATCATGTAATTATTTATGAATTGTAGACTCATGTGGAATATGTTGTTTCGTATATTTCTCCAGAAGATCTCCGAAATTAGAATTTTCAAATAGCCTTTCTTTTATGTCGGATGTAAGCTGATTTGTGATGTATCTCTCTATCCGCCATAACAATCTACCCAACAACAAGTAAAAGCGCACATTTGTCCATACTTTTATCATTATATGCCTAGGCACATTATATACTTTTAATTAGTTAAAAACACATATAGACTCAGAGGGGCCACTTCAATATAAGCATCCTAGGAAACTGTGTCTTCTCTGTTCCGTGGACTAATGGTATTAATACCATGATCGCGTTTGGTTCCAAGTTTATCGGTTACAAACCCGGCCGAGGACGATTTTATTTTCATGACATATAAATCCTGATTGTATGTCCCTTCGGAAGGGAACTATAGACCTGAGTCCCGTATTTTAGGTTTACAGCATGTAAAAGAACCTCAAGCCTAAAAAAACTTAGCTAAATTATTGGCTCTTTCACGTTTCATTCGAATTGTGACTATCCATCCATCCATAATAATTATGCCCGAGGGCAGGTCTTTCACTTCAATCATAGCATTTTCATGCTATGCTTTGCAGCTTTACTAGGGTATTGTAGGTGTGGTAGCTTCCCGTATTGTGACTATAATGACATCAATTATTAAAGAACATCCTTAATTAAAATAACAATAACCGTTTCTTTTCATATCTTTCGCTTAAACTGATAAAACATATGAATTATATGAAACCGAACGAGTTGCTCAGGAAGTAACGTATGAGACTCGTATTCGGGAGATTCCAGATTCAAAAGCTAGTGCTGATCAACTGACGTGGCTACTGCTCCTACTACTTCTATTACTACTCTTTGTTTCAAGGTCCTAAGACAAAGTCAATGAAATAACATCTTTTTTAAAATAACTGATGACTTTAGACGGTTGAGTGTAGCCTGCATGTTATTTATGCATGATGCGATGTGAGCTGGTATGATCGGTTTGTATTGTCTTTTGTATACATTAAAAATATATTTTGGATTTCTGCCATCCTCTAGTTTGTTTGCTCAGTTTTAAATCTTGCTATTAGTGTTTGTTCTGTTATTGTGTATGTATAGTTAATGGTTATTCAATTCTATATTCTGGTGTTTTTTTCCTGGTTTTCCTCAGTAGGCAAAACAAATTCTGGGTTGGAATTTTATTATCAGAATATATTTGATCAAAATCGCCATTTCGTAATATCATAAAATATTATGTTTACGCACTACAAATATGCACAATGTCCTCGATACAACCAAAGATGTCAGACACCTTAGAAGTTAAAGTACTTATGAATACGAAATACACTTTTTCGGATTGTTGTAGCGCATGAAAAGCCACGTCGTAATAATTCCCTTAGTTAAGACCTATAAAATATTTATTAGATCAATTCTTACAAATGCGTCCGAAATGTGGAACATAATAAGACTAAAAAGTATGATTTTCAATGCTTTGAGAGAAAGATATTGAGAAGGATAATATACAGCGTGCCCACAAATATAGTTTCACACTTTAAACTACTACTACGTCGCTTTGGATAATCGTATCTAAATGAAACTGGTGACAATCAAAAAGAGAAACTCGAAAAGTTTTGTGCTTTGCATATTGATTTAACGATTTTGTCCTCTTTGTGCACAGATCGATGTGGTAGCGTTCGCATGTTTGTTGCACAATGTACACTCGCAGGATTGGTTTGGTTCATGGTATGTTTTGGTGTTGCAGATGAGATGGCAAAATCCATGGACTGTCAGTCTTGTTATTACGTGTCGCAATTAGAAGTTTTCTCGTGTCCATTCTCGATCTATCATTGCTCCAGTGCTGTAGAATTCTGATGGAGTTTCTTCTCTTTTCTTGCTAAGTCTTCTTAAAAGTTGGTCCAAAGCTTTTGTACTATGCAAGATCAATTTTGTCCTTTGTTCTTCAAAGAGAAAGGTCTCCCTTGCAAGCAAATATACAAGTTTGGATCTCGTGTTCTTGGAGACTCCGATCGCCTTCTTTAAGCAAGTGGCTTTTATTTTCTCTAGTGTTTCTAGTTCAGTCGCTATTAGATGTTCTCCGATTATTTCTATCCCTAAGTTAGTATTAGGATTATTTTGGTTTCGAATAGTGTCATTGTCGTTTTTAGCCTCAGAGATGTGATATTTTTTATATCGTGCATCGCTCTCACTGTCTGTGTTGCTCTTTGAGTAATGTGCTTTGTGTAGCACTTTGCACTTGGTTGCAATGTCATGCCTAGATATTTGTAGTCCGATACAATTTTCAATGCCCTGTTCTGTATGAAGATTTGTGCTATTTCCGGTATTCTTCCGCAATTTCTGAAGATCATAATTTCGGCATTTTCTACATTTATTACAAATTTATTTTCATTGCACCATTTCTCCATGATGTCCATTGTTTCCTGTAATTTTGTAAGATATTTTGACCCTATTACTATGTCGTCCGCATATGCGTACAAGATTATTCCTTCCCTTTGTTTTATTTTTATGATTTATTCTGCTGTCAAGATAAACGGTAGGGGGCTTAGTGAAACCCCTTGTAGAACCCCATTCGTTTGAAGTATCGGTTCTGAGATAGAGCGGTTGTCTGATATCTTTATTTCATTCCATCTTAATATTGATTTTATCGTTTTTGTCCAAATGTATTTTCCTAGAGTTTCCTCAAGTTTTTTCTTCACGATGTCTCTGTCTATGTAGTCGAAAGCTTTGATGAAGTCTATAAATACAGTATAGAATTTCTCTCTTTTGTCCAAGGCATTCCATATGTTCTTTAGTAGTGATTATATTGCTATTATTGTTGATTTTCTTTTTCTGAAACCTAGTTGATTTTCGGGCAGCTGTTCTTCTATTATTTCAGTTATGTTATGTGTCTTAAGATTAATAAATCTTAATGGTCATTTGGCTGCTATTAGAATAATAAAGTAAAGTTTTGTGCATATTAACAATGTCAACAATGGAGAATAATGGACAACAATACAGAAACTAAACTAAATTTAATCATGTTTCTTGTGATCGATATGGGTTCATTGTTGGATATTTAGCAGACTGGTTAAATGTGAATGTTTGCTGTGCTTTTGAAATTGTGTTGTTATTAACCCATTTGCCTCAAATGACGAGGTACACTCGCTTAACTCTGCTGTTATATATTTTGTACATCCCTTGGCAGGGTAATGTTTTTTTTTATCATTTATAAGTAGTAGAGGAATGTGTTTTGGTCTTAATCCTTATTGTGATCTCAAGTGCCGTTATCTTTTGTTTGTTTTGAATGTCTGAAAGTAGACAATATAATTTACGGTAACTTAAATCCGGGTTCTGGCGAAATGCATTGAGTATTTATACCTGAAGCGAATGGGTTAAAGAAGTTATGAAATAAGTTTTAAGGAGTTATGGCGATCCCCCAAGAATGTAATTGGTGTGTTTTGGAATATCACACCACGCAGAGTCCGGTGCTGGCCCAGCATGCTTGGCTCCTACACACAAGTCAGTTTTGAAGTGGTACCGTCATTTTATGGATCATGGCTGTATATGTATTCAAAAGAATGGCCATCCAGGGAGACCATCTGTCGATACAGGAATTGTGGATCAAGTGCGGGAGGCATTTGTGCGTAGTCCCAAGAAGTCTGTCCGTAGAGATAGTCAACACTTAAACACCCCTAAATTCTAACATCCTACGTACATGATTGAAGCTCCACCCCTACAAACCAGCGAACCGTGGAAATAGATGCAATCGTGGTAACCAGACGTCCACTGAACCGACTTGCCATTGATTGAAAAATGTTGACATTGAGAGATTATTTCAGATAAAATTTTCGCCTCAATTTCTGCAGCGTCACTCGTGGGGGTCATATTCAATGTGTATGAGGTATAGCAAAAACGTTTTGAATTCTCTTTTGATTGTCACCAATTTCATTTAGATACGATTATCCAAAGCGACGTAGTAGTAGTTTGAAGTGTGATACTATATTTGTGGACACGGTGTGCTATATTGGTCGGTATGTGAGACCGATACTCGGAGAATGATACATAACCAACAGCTGTATACCTTTTAGCTAATTACGAACATATGAAGGTATTGAGGCTGTTCTCATGGAACTATTTTTGATATTTTTACAGATCTACATCGATCTACTAAACACCGAAAATAACTTTGACCAAACTATACACACACACACACACACACACATATATAGAGGAAGTTTGGGTAATGTGAAACCTTCGGTTTGGGTGGACACTACTAATATCTTATTTAATTGGTGCTGCCCTCCAACAGAAAATATTTTAACTTCTTGTCCTAATCAACTTTGACGTGTTCAAGGCCAGTTTCTTTATTCTTTGTGTGAAGAAGGGTTTATTTGTGACATGAATGAAAATGACTAGTTTAAAAGTTTTTCAAGCTAAGAATCAATTATTAATTTCTGCTTTGAATATTATAAATATGGTATTGTTCCACACACCAATACAGAGAACATTCAAAAATAAAATTAGAAAAGAAACCAAGATAAAAATGTATAATGTTATGGCGGTTCCCACAATATTGTATGGATGTGAAACTTGGGCTCCAGTGAAAAGACGGCAGAGATGCGGTTCCTAAGACAAGTAAAAGGATGTACAAGACTTGATAGAATAAGAAATGAGGATATAAGAGAAGAATTGAAAGTACAGCCTTTATTGGATAAAGTCACGAATTACAGACAGAAATGGATTGATCACATGGATGGAATGAGTAAGGAGAGATATCCATTGTTAGCCAGGAACTATCAAGCAAGAGGAAGGCGTGATGTTGGAAGACCTAGAAGACGTTGGGCTGATGCAATATGAAGTCGGAACGGGCAATTGCCTAATCCCTGGAGTGATGATGATGATGATGATGAATATTATAAATATTGAAAAATCTCCTAAATATATTATAATATGTAGATGCTGTTTTAAAATACGTGACATGGCGGCTGTATAAAATAATTAAACATAACAAAGGAATTAGGTTAATGTGGACCCTCCACGAGGCGGTCAAAGTGGACCTGGGTGCACTTTACACGAATACGTATATTTTAATGATGAGGATGTTATATGTAAAAACCACGCACTTGATTAATTTTATTTAATACCCTTGCAATTTTCTAAACCCAAATCGCTGCTGCTAATGAATGACATGTGAATATTATAATCAACAATTTTTTTTCGACACATTAAATAAATATCAACACTTTTTAATTACGATCAACCATAAATTCTTTTAGATTGATTGGTATCTGTCTGTATAAATTAATAGAGTAAATAAATATAAAAGGAGTCTAAAAGTTAGGGTGGAATCTGAGGTCCACTTTACCCAAATATGGAGGTTAAAGTGGACATTTCGGGGGCACGCCGTAGCGTAGTGGTTAAGGCGCTGAGCTACAAGCCGGAGGGTCGAGGGTTCAAGTCCCGTTGGGGTCAGGATTTTTAAACCTACCCAAACCCTCTGGCGGCACTATGGCCGTGGGGTCGACTCAACCTCTAAGGGAAATGAGTACCAGACGCTTGTTCTGGGAGTAAAGGTGGCCGTCACGCAGGGCTGACAAGCCGGCTGGCATGAAGTGCCGATTGTCTAGAAAAAATGGGAACCCTAACGTCCTACTACCCCAAGGGCCTCCGGGCCTGTTGTGGGATCAGTTTTAAAGTGGACATTTCTGGTAATGTAAATAGTTTATAAATTATGAAGATGTTTCCATATCTGAATATAATAACAATACTATGTCATAGTTATGACGCTAATGATAATTACTGTAATTAAACAAAATTAAAATACCTTAATTGAAAGAAGAAAACAAATTCAAAATAGGAGTCAACATTACCCGAAGTTCACATATATATATATATATATATATATATATATATATATAAGGTCAAGTTCGTAAACCAGCAAAATCGGACCATTAGGTGTAGTAGTTCACCTGAAACGAAAATTTAAAAATAGATACAGTAGTCGCAATTTTCAATGTTTCATAACGAAATTCAGTAGATGTTATTAAAATATGCAAGCACACCTGATAATGTTTGCCGCAGTAGTAGACGAAACATCAAGTTTTATCAACACTGCCATTCAGCCACGGAAGACGATTTTAAGCTGCAAAGAAGGTGCTATCAAACATTCAGCGTACTCGGGATGCGACTGTCTCACTCGCTGTGACTACAAACAGTACAGGTGATGTGAGGGAGGCTGGAAAAAGATAGCGCTAACCCACTCATTCCTGGTAGCGGTCGAATTGCCTAGCGTGCTGAACGTTTAATGGTGCCTTCTTTGCAGTTCTATGTAGTTAATACCTTATTACTAACTGATTTTTTGTTACAAGATTCATCTACTGTTATTTCCGCTAGCATAGTCTAAAAGTCTAATACTGTATGCTTTTCATTTACAATATAAAAATAGAGTCTTCCTCAACTTTGGATGTAGGATGTGGGGTACTTTCGAATCATATGCTTCATCTTCAGCTTGTGAATGAGTACCAATTTCGGAGCACATGCTCCATCTTCAGCTTGTAAATGAGTACCAATTTTGGAGCATATGCTCCATCTTCAGCTTGTAAATGAGTACCAATTTCGGAGCACATGATCCATCTTCAGCTTGTAAATGAGTACCAATTTACATGCTGAAGATGGAGTATGTGCTCCGAAAGTACTCCACAACCTACATCCAAAGTTGAGGAAGACTGAGATCTCAGGTATTCTATTTTTATATTGTAAATTTTTCATAGTAACCTCAACGGTGTTTCGTCAAGAATTTTAAAAGTATGGATGCTTTTCATTGTCATTTATTATGTTCAGGAAGAATAAATACTGTAATATACTTTGTGCTTTGTAATTTACATTAAAAATTAACTTACATAACATCATTATTTTTTAAATATTTTTTAAATTGTAATTTACACTTAATAGCCACCCTCTTTTTTTTTTCTTTCTTTTCAAAATTGACTTTTACGTGGAAAAATGTTAATGGCGTGTGGCACAAGATGGAGACATTGATTGTGTTCTACACATCATATTCCTTGTTTTTAGATATGTATGAAACTTGGGTTACGCCATTTACAACCTTTTTCCATGCCAACGTCAACTTTGAAAAAAAAAAATAGAGTTACGGTAGTCATTTTCTGGGCGGCTACTTAATTAGAAAATTGGGTAATTAAACAGATGAAAAAAATAGGTGTTGTATTACTCAAAGATGGCAATAATGATAAGAAAATTGTATATAGATTCGATAAAAAAAAAGTCCGTCACGCAGGAAGTACATAAACTACGCGAAAACCTTACCAAGTCAAAGTTATGGTCCAATTTTGTTTGTTTGGAAATACATCTTCATTTTTAAAAAGTTTGAAAATCAAATTCTTATGTTAACTTATTTAAACAGCAAACAAAACAAACCTACATAACCGTCAGTTATTACTTTCGAATATTGTATAATGTGACACAAATTTAAATAATTTCTACTGATTAAATTTTCTTTTACTTTAATTATAAATTAAACTAATGTATCTTGTAGGATACGATGGAAAATGTCCAGTTAATTAAATACTATAATATACTGATACAATGATATGAAGCAAAAATTCCGGCCGCTAGAGCGTTAACAGTCACACACGCGCGCGCGCACACACACACACAGATATATATATATACAGTAGGCCTATATTATCATGGTCATTTTCGGTGTCTACTACATAGGATCGGTGAAGATCTGTAAACATTTTTTATACCCTATTTGATCAGAACAGCATCAAATTATTTCGGAATTTGTTAATTCGAAACATACACATTAGAGGAACTTTGGATTTCTTTAAGGGAGGAAAAGAAATTACGAGTATTTGAGAATAAAGTTCTTACGAAAATGTTTGGACCAAAGAGAGATGAACAGACAGGCCAATGGAGAAGACTGCATAACAGTGAATTACATGGTCTTTATAGGAAGATATAATGAGAACAGTTAAGTCTCGTAGACTGCGATGGGCAGGACATGTGGCACGAATGAGGAATGAAAGACGTGCATGGAAGCTTCTTCTAGGAAAACCAGAGGGAAAACGCCCAGTTTGTAGACCAAGAATGAGGTGGGAGAAAAACATTAACTATGATTGGAGGGAAGTAGATTATACACGGGATGATTGGAAAACATTGGCTCAGGATAGGGATATATGGAGAGCTTATGTCCGCACGGCCATGAACCTACGGGTTCGATAGTGCCAGTGAGTTAGTTAGAAAAACTTTGGAAGGAGCTAGAAACATCTTTGTTGAAACAGATGCGACAGTTAATGTGGTACGGGCACACATAGATGATTAGAGAAGATCTCAGAATGTGAACCACTATACAGATTTCGGCCTTAGTTTATTTTGTAATGTAAACAGAAGCACGTGGTTAAGTGTGATTTCACTGGCCACATGAACCTAATGACATCGTTGTCAAGTGGCGTAGATGAAAACATAGTTCCCTGATCAATCTACATTTTATATAACTGTTATGTATAAACAACATTATCACAAAAAATAATCAAAGTAACAAAACACAATGTAACATATGAAAAAATGACAATGGTGAACAGTAAGTATAAATTTATATAAATTTAAATGTAATACCATTTCACGCATGCCAGTTGACGAAGAGGGAAATTCAGTTATTTCAACATGGCCGCTCGTGTTGAATACAAAAACATCAGATGGCGCGTAAAATAGTACCATCGGTCCACCAATCACAGATGCCCGTGGAAGGATACGATTTGTGACTTGTTTGCAGTACAACATAAACTAAGGCCGAATACGGTATAGGAAGAAAGTGATTGGAACAGCTTAAACAAATTTTGAATGTACGATATTCATGAAGTCGTGAAAGAAATTGGTTTGGAAGAGAAGGATTGCTAAGACAAAAAGAAACGGAAATTAGAAACACAAAGAAACAATGTCAATTTTAAGAATCTGTACATTAAAAATTACCACTAAACAAACAAGGCACGTAGTTGTCAAACTTTACCCTACTCCTTTAATTATTATTCCGACTTAAAATGTGTTTCAACTCGTTTCAGGGTTTCAGGAGAAACTTACTGAATGCTTGGTTTGGTTTGTTTTAAAATCACTAGTCCATGGGGAAGTAAAGAAAGAGCACATGTGGTCAAACTTTTTACTTCTCGTACTACTGGCTCATTCTCTCTTTTTGTTAGAAGTAACTTATCCTTTAGAGTTGGACAACAGTTCTTCCAATAATTCCCGAGAGCCTTCACGATCGAATGCAGATCTTTTAAATGTATGTTTAACACTAGATAAATCTGTTCTCTTTGTCTTCTTCATGAATGTGTATATTTGTCGTAAGTAATGCCACGAGTGATTTCCAATTTATCTAGATAATTTGGAAATCAAGAGTGGCATTTGTTAGGACTATTTAACGAATAAAATTAAGCTGTATACTCACAAATCATTGTTTAACTATAGTTATTTTAAAATATTTATATATTTAATGTAAACGGCGATGTTTGAAAACAAATCAGAAATGTGAGGTTATGTTCATTCACTGCTGTTTGATCATATTTTTTATTGCCAAATAAGATCGCAATATTGTAAGAGTGCACCCAAGTGGAGAAATAATGAAACACATCAAACTATAATCATAATCAACATTATGGGTTATTCATTAATTTTTTTAGTAAACAACTCAGTAAAATCAAGGAATCTTTTCATTATTTGCTATATTCAATGTATTTGTTGGAGAAAAATAATGCTTTGACCTGTTCAGAACATTAAAAAGGAGGAGCTTTCTTTATGACAAAAGCAGGGGCTGATAAAGAGAAATCGATAAAGAGCGAGGTGAAACACGACTGTCATTGGTTGTAAAACAAAATTCATTGAAACGTGATTGGTTATTGACTAGCATTTGTGGCATGAGTTAAATAGTCAAAATATAGGTCTTATGCTTATATTATATTTGGGAATGAAACCCATAAGAAAATACCAAGTATACAATGAGACACAGATCTATGTTATAGACTATCCACAAAAGTAATTAAATGCAGTAAAAGCTCCTTATTCGCGGGGGATGTGTTACGTAAATACGCCGTGAATACAGAAACCGTAAATATGGAATGGTAATTTGTATGGGTATAGAGGGGATACGTTCCAAGGTTACAAAATAAAATATAAATTATCATAAGTACAGTTGTGGCGTAGTATAAATATTTAACCTCGCTTCTACTACCGTTTGGAACCGTTATATTGTTGCTTACTACTTTGATTGGAAAGCATAGATTGTTCAAATTGTGACATCTTTGCCCGGGCCCATAGAGGCAAAGAGGAATTCAACTTTCTTTACTAAATACTCCCAATATGTAATGTTTTCTGAGTTATAAAATACAATCGTGGAAGCTTTGGGATAAAGGAACTAACACACGCTTGAGCAAGCTTTTGGAATTTGACTTTGATATCTGACTTATGCTAACTACTGAATGAATAGGCATAAGTAAAAAGCACAACTAAAGCTTTTAATGCGAGTCAAAATATAGTCAGATATAATATAAAGATAGATAAATAAATATTCGATTTACAAAGAAAAGAAATCATAATAGATAATCTATACAAGAAGAAAATATGATATAAATCAACATACATACATACATTATCACTCACTCTAGTCCAGCCTCGGGTTGGGGGAAATACTGTCCTAGCGTCCCCACCCTGGCTCACTGGACTAAACAAACAAAACCAGCTCTCCTGAGCTGCTCTGACCAGACTCCAATGATGACTGAGTAGATGATGATTCGATGTTACAAAACACAGCTATTTATGAGAGTTCACAGGGAGAGGGGGGAGTGTGCGATAGCACAGGGTGCGCACTAGGAAGGGAAGGGATAGATAGGACAGCATTTGGCACTGTTCATAAAGATGACACTCGAGATGGAGACGCGATGACGTATAGTTTGCGCAGTAAGACGTAATTCCTGTATCGAAATGTCCATTTCGGTACAAAGTCACGAGTGATTTCCAAATCATCGATATATTCACGAAGTGACGAATGAATTTATCTAGAACATTTGGAAATCAAGACAGGCATTTGTTAGAACTATTTAATGAATAAAATTAAGCTGTTTACTCAAAAATCGTTATTTAGCCTATTTTAAAAATCCGTATATGTTTAATGAAAACGGTGATGTTTGAAACCAAATCAGAATTGTGTCGAAATGTTTCATTTGTTCATTCAGTTTAACTTGATCATAAAATATTATTTATTGTCATCTGGCTTGGGAAACGTAAAATAGTATTGCAATATTGTAAGAATGCACCCAAGTAAGTTAGATAAAAAATGAAACATATCAAACGGTTGGTTAGCAACATTTCTTTTTAATATTCTGAACAGGTCAGATCATTATTTTGCAGTGACTGACTCTCTAACAAATACGTTGAATATAGCAAATAATGAACAGATTCCTTCCACCTACACATTTGATAACTGTGTGTTCAATAATTGTGTTTTTAAATACTGATTTTACCGAGATGTTTCCGAAAAAAATTAATAACCGATAATGTTGGTTATAGTATACAGTTTGATGTGTTTCATTTCTTTCTCCATCAGGGTGCATTCTTATAATATTGCAATCCTATTTGACAATAAATAGTATGATCAAGTTGCAATGATGAACAAATGAAACATAACCGAACATTTCTCATTTGTTTTCAATCATCGAAGTTTACATTAAATATATAAATATTTTAAAATAACTATATTTAAATAATGATTTGTGAGTAAACAGCTTAATTTTATTCGTTAAATAGTCCTAACAAATGCCACTCTTGATTTCCAAATCCTCTACATAAATTCACTTGTCATTTCGTGACTGGTGAATTTGTCGCTAATTTGCAAATCACTCGTGGCATTACTTATGACATGATAATAGGCGAATGGTCTTATATTAGATGCCTTGATAATTTTATAAATAAATAAAATAAAATAAGTAAGTATTTAAAATATATGTACCTTGCTCAACAACAATAATTTCATGAAAAGAGATCAGTGAATTTACAAGATATAGGGCATAAGTATATACATTGTAAATTTTTCAATACATAATTTTAAACGGTTGCAGTGAAAATGGCACATAAGTTAGGCTATTTTAACATTAGGGAATATAGGCCTATTTCAATTCCTTCTGGATTTTTTCATGTTGAGGCTTGAAAGTAGTTTTGAAGTTCCTTAGGACAGGTTACTGGCCCGACGCTAAGTAGTCCAGTGGTAGGGCTGCTACCTTTTAGTCTCTGGACAGACATTAGGATACCACATTTACTCAGCACCCGATGGAACGGTTATACCGCCGTGACTCGGTCCTCAGAGCCTCGTTTGTGAAAACGGGTTGTACCACGAGAAGGTGAGGATGAGAATTGTGTAGGAGAAGTTATACACACGTCAGTACCCCTTACAACCCTAAGTCAAGATGGATGCAACATGTTCATCGAATGGAAGATCACAGAATACCCAAACAAATGTTAAGACATCAACCTGCAGGAAGAAGAAGACCAGAACGTCCACTCAAAAGACTTTTGGATGGTGTTTCTCTTGAGACCGA
Organism: Diploptera punctata; assembly: GCA_030220185.1. Taxonomy (NCBI): domain Eukaryota; kingdom Metazoa; phylum Arthropoda; class Insecta; order Blattodea; family Blaberidae; genus Diploptera; species Diploptera punctata. The sequence goes on from JASPKZ010009380.1 coordinate 693,457, forward strand.
AACAGGTCAACAAATGGCCTAAATTCGTGAATGTACTATGATGATGATGATGATGAATATAGGCCTACTCTTTATATTCCCCTAATTGAGATTATATTTTAAACCGGGAGGTTAAACTGTCCTAGCGCTGCGATCTGGAATATCTATTGCGTTTTTCCCACATGTGGAATGAGTGAAATGAAATATACTCTGCGATGTTACGTAGTCCGTCATGGTGTCCCTTGTTACATCAAGTATTCACACATGAACCATATCAACTAACTAACTAACTCACTGGCACTATCGAATCCATAGGTTCATGGCCGCGCGGACATAAACTCTCCATACATTCCTATCCTGAGCTAATGTTTTCCAATCATCCCCTGTATAATCTCTCTCTCTCCTAGCGCGACAGGCCTAGAAGGCCCTTAGCCTACCAGCCGGCTGCTGGCCTCACATCCACATGTGTCAATCACAGAGGTAGATGATTTATCAGCCAGTGTAGCTGTTTTTCTCAACCTGGAGCCGCTATTTATTTTAGCTACCCAAATGCATCACGATGCTGGGTGGGCACCGGTCCCATACTGGCCGAAATACCATGAGAAAATATCTTCCCCCACGGAGACTCGAACCAGCGCAAGTCCCGTAGCTCTGCGCCAAGGCTTCCCTTGTATAATCTACTTCCCTCAAATCATAGTTAATGTTATTCTTCCACCTCATTCTTGGTTTACCAACTGGGAGTTTTCCCTCTAGTTTTCCTACAAGAAGCTTCCATGCGCGTCTTTCTTTCCCCATTCGTTCCATGTCCTGCCCATCGCAGTCTACGAGACTTAACTGTTCTTATTATATCTGGCTTCCTACAAAGACTATAGTTCACTATTATGTACCTTCTGCATTCACCTGTCTGTTCATCTCTCTTTGATCCAAAAAATGTTCCTAAGAACTTTATTCTCAAATACTCGTAATCTCCTTTGCTCCCTTGAAGTAAGAGACTATGTTTCGCAACCATATAATATAACTGGTAGAATAATAGTTTTATATATTTTCAGTTTAATGTTTTTTTTAAAGAAGTTCGGACGTCAAGAGTCTCTGTAATATATAATAGCACGCATTTCCAGAATTGAGCCTAAATTTCATTTCTTTGTGCATCTCATTCATATTGCCATTTTTATTTGGGCTGTTCCCAAATCACACCTATACTTCGCTAAACCAGACTATTTTTTCTTACATGAGATAAGATGAAGGGTGATATTCAATTAATAAATGAATATGCATTTATATGGTGCAGAAGGAAAGAGTAAGTAGTGGAGACTCTTCATGGGATGAAATTCGGAAATGGAAGAACCCGGAGAAAACCCCGAAAAATCTGATATGTCACACCACCAATACCCCTCCGGAATCGCCATGGAACTCAATCAGGATAGCTGTACGCTCTAGCCACGCGTCCACCGAGTCGGCTAATGGAGATTAATATTCCCGTCACAAAACATGAATTGACCTTAATTAGTTTCTGCTTTATGACTTTTACGTGTTAGTTAAAAAAAAGTTCTGAATATTTTATTGTAATAACTCTGGAATACATAAATGTGCTATTTTAATGCTAGCTTTGTACGCCATATAGAATTCGTTAACATTTTTTATCACGATTTGAGGTTATAGCGAAAATAACAACAAAAACATTCAGAATTACCCTGGAAAATATCTGACCAATCAATCAAGTAGAAAAAAAGCATATCGTATATTTGCAACATCATTGAAGCAAAAGCTGAAGAGCATTAGTTAGATTTTTTGTATTTAATAACTCAGGCCATTAGCGACACAATTCAAATCGGGACGAGAAACGATCAATACATTCTGCTCCAGTTTCTTTTTCAGACTTTAGGTTCTTTTAAGTGGTGCAAACGAATAAAACTGGACTCACGATTTTATTTCTCTTGAGAGAGATTCTACTTCCTTATAAATCCATTGAACACCAGGATTTAAAAGGTGCATATTAAAATGTCATATTAAATATTTTAACCCTCTACAGAGGGTACCTCACAGGTCTAACTTGAACATCCCTTTAAAAAAATGGCAAATTTTCAAAACTGTTGTAAATTCATAAAAGTATACAAGTGTCTATTTAACTCCTGCCACAAATGCTAGTCAATGACCAATCACGTTTCAATGAATCTTGTTTTACAACCAATGACAGTCGTGTTTCACCTCGCTCTTTATCGATTTCTCTTTATCAGCTCCTGCTTATGTGATAAAGGAATATCCTCCTTTTTAATGTTCTGAACAGGATACAACATTATTTTTCTCCAACAAATACACTGAATATAGCAAATAATGAAAATATTCCTTGATTTTACTGAGTTGTTTACTAAAAAAATAAATTAATAACCCATAATGTTGATTATGATATATAGTTTGATGTGTTTCATTATTTCTCCACTTGGGTGCACTCTTACAATATTGCGATCTTATCTGGCAATAAATAATATGATCAAGCAGCAGTGAATGAACATAACCTCACATTTCTGATTTGTTTTCAAACATCGCCGTTTACATTAAATATATAAATATTTTAAAATAACTATAGTTAAACAATGATTTGTGACTAAACAGCTTAATTTTATTCGTTAAATAGTCCTAACAAATGCCACCCTTGATTTCCAAATTCTCTAGATAAATTCATTCCTCACTTCGTGAGTCGTGAATTTATCGATAATTTGGAAATCACTCGTGGCATTACTTATGAGAAACATTGTCTTACTGTAATCTAATACTGTACGAGTCTTCATCATCATCATCAACAAGGATTAAGCCCAATGGCCTGTTCCGATCTCATTGTAGGTCAAATTGGTCCTTCCATCTCTTCAATGGTCTTCCCAACAATATTCTCTCTTTTGGTTTATAATTATACATTCTTCTTGGTATGCGCTGTTCATTCATTCGTAATACGTGCTGAAGGTAAGTATTTTGATAATATTTTATTCTTTCACAGAGATTAAATATATTAAGTTCTTTTCTTATATCTTCGTTTTACTTTTTATCGGCCCTTTGGTATCCTGCTATTGCTCTCTTCTGCAGCCTCTATTTGTTTACTATCTGCCTTTGTTAATGTCCAGGTTTCACATCCATAGATAAGAGATGGAACTGCCAATACTTTGAAAAAATTTAAAATGGTTTCTTTTCTAGCTTTATTCTGTACGAGTAATAACTAAATTAAAACTGTTATGATTATAATAGTCATGTAAAAACAATATATATATATATATATATGACATTATAAGAAAAATATATTCCTGAACGGGATTCGAACCCGGATTTCTGGGTTGGTATCCTAAGCATGTTATCCATTATTACACCACCAGGCGATTCCAATTCAAACACTTATTATTCTTATATATACATTATATTCTCCATTATTACTAGATGTCGGGAGAACTCGGTCTTCACTGCCATCTAGTAGCTGACTATAACAAGTAAGCAAATTAATGAGAATATTTTTACTTTATAACAGTGACGCTTTATCGATGTTATAATTTTTTTTTGACATTGAGCAATGCAAGCTTAATATGACATGGTAAGAAAAATAAATGCCTGAACGGGATTATATATATTATATATATATATATATATATATATATATATATATATATATAAACTTTTGCTAATGTTTTATTTATTTTGTTTTCTTAATTTCGTGTTCATTAATATTATTATTATAAAAATAAACTGATAGTCTCAGATATAGACTATTTAAGATGAGCTTAAATAATTTCTAGGAAAGACAAAATTATAAAATTTTAATAAGAGTGAAACATGGAAAAGATAAATTATATTGTTAAAGAGATAGAAAGTAGACATTTAAAATTTTATGAACAATCAACTACAAGAAATAATCTATTGGTAAAGAAATCTTACTTTGAAAGCCACCAGAGAAAAAAAAAAGAAAAGTAGAAGACAGGAAGACTACAGTCGTAAGAAGATGACATTAAAAGGAATGTGTGCATGAGGGAGTTTTAAAATGTGGAGATTCGATAGATTTGGAGACCTGGATGAAGAGGATAGCCTTTGATTAACGAAATAAGAACCCATATCGCCAGAAAAACATCCCTCACTACTACAACTAGTATTATTATTATTATTATTATTATTATTATCATTATTATTGGAAAATATATATCAGAAGAAATTAAAGTAACAAAAGGCCTTCGTTAAGGTTGTAGCATATCCCCAACATTATTTAAGATATTTATACATAAAGCACTGCCAAACTGGAACAAAAAATGTTCAGGAATGGGAGTACCAATTGGAGATGGATCAACAGATACAATATATACACGGTTATTTGCGGATGACCAGATAATAATTGCTCAAGAATATGAAGACATGGAGTTTATGTTCAGAAAATTGTTGGACGAATACGATAACTGGGGTTTGAAAATAAATTTAGAAAAAACATTTTATATGGGATGTGGAGCCGAAACCGAAGATTTGATATTAGAAGATGAAAAGGGGTACATTAGAGGAAGTGAAGAATTTGAGTATCTGGGAGTAAAATTAGATAAAGAAGATAAACAGGCAAGTGATATTAAGAACAGAATAAATAAAGGTAGAGCAATAACAGCAATGATGAATGAAGTCTTATGGAACAGACATATAACCAGGAAAAATAAGTTACAAATATATAATTCAATAGTGAGAAGTACTGTCACATATGGAGCCGAAGTTTGGAAATTCAACAAGAACTTGGAACAAAACTTATGTCGATGGAAATGGATTTGTTGAGGAAAGCAGCAAGATATTCAAAATTAGACAAAATAAGAAATACTGTCATAAGAGAAAAAATGAATATTGGTTATTCAATAGTAGGTTATATACAGTATAAGCAATTAAATTGGTATGGGCACGTACGACGAATGCAAGAAGATAGATTACCCAGGGAAACATTGGAATGGTGTCCACCTGGAAGAAGGAGGAGAGGAAGACATCGAAACTCGTAGATGCAGGAAATAAGAACTGGAATGAGAGCAAGAGGACTGGTGGACATGGATTGGATGGAGAGAGACGAGCGGAGAAGAAAAATAAAACTTTAGGCACAGAAAGATGTGCAAACATTAAAATTCTGTATATAAATAAAAAATCATTATTATTATTATTATTATTATTATTATTATTATTATTATTATTATTATTATTCTCTCGTTCAGTTTTGTACTAGAACATGCAATCAAATCTTCGGAGGTAATGAGAGCATACAACTGAGTGATAGTAATTATCTGTTGATATATGCTGTTTTTATAGTATTGTTGGGCGAAAGTATAGAAATATTGAGATCCAACACACACGTTATATTCAATAACCTGAAGCTTGGACTGAAAGTCAATGACAATAATACTAAATATTACGCTGAAATACACTATTAATGAGAATGGGCATTTAATAACAAATGAGAAAATGTTTGAAGATCTGGTGGATTTCAAATATCTAGGAACAATAATAAAATTACAATTATGAATGAGTTTCAGAAATAATTTAAACATAGGGTCAACTCTAGAAACGCATACTATTATGCATTATGTTAACTAGGTATAGGAATTCGTATTTAATTTTAGGAAGTTATATTTAGAGGTTATTTTAATTATATTATTTTTGGTCTGGACATCTTACCTCAATATTAATGTTGATTTGTTCTTGGACATGTTTCAAAACAATTCTGTTTTATCGTCGCTTTCCAAGACTGGTTTTATTTATGTTGCATTATGTTGCACCACCTGGATGTCGACGTCAGCTCCATCCTGTGGTTGGCCAAAGAATCTCCAAACAAGGTCACCCTCCATCGGAATATCAAAATTCATAACTCTCAGAGTTATGAATTTTGATAAAGAATCTCCAAACAAGGTCACCCTCCATCGGAATATCAAAATTCATAACTCTCAGAGTTATGAATTTTGATATTCCGATGGAGGGTGACCTTGTTTGGAGATTCTTTGGCCAACCACAGGATGGAGCTGACGTCGACATCCAGGTGGTGCAACATAATGCAACATAAATAACAGAGTTATGAATTTTGATATTCCGATGGAGGGTGACCTTGTTTGGAGATTCTTTGGCCAACCACAGGATGGAGCTGACGTCGACATCCAGGTGGTGCAACATAATGCAACATAAATAAAACCAGTCTGGGAAAGCTGACGATAAAACAGAATTGTTTTGAAACATATCCAAGAACAAATCAACATTAATATTGAGGTAAGATGTCCAGACCAAAAATAATATAATAGGAATTCGTGTTTTCTCAACTTCTCTCACAAAATATTAAACTGTAAATGTACAACGTCGATTCTTCCAGTTGTATGGATGAACATGTATTATAAGACAGGATACAATATTACGAGTATTTGAGAATAAATTCATCATCATTATCAGTGGCACGCGAGCCCTATGTGGTCCCCTGGCTTCCTTCAAAAAATCCTTGCCCTTCCTGTCTGTTTAGTTTTGACAGACCGTCCGGCTATTGCTTCCTTGGATTTCGTGACTTACGTTTTATTAAATTGGGTTTTCAGCTAAGTTTCAACCTCCAGCGATCTTGGGAAAGTTATGATTCTATTAGAGTTGTCTCCCTTGGCTGATAGGTCCCCATTTTTGAGCGTCGGGAACTCGCTCGTTTGACCATCCATGCCTTAGCCATTAAAAGGGTTATCAAGCAGCCATGATGTAGATATGCATACATGGTATAAATTGCATTTCCTGTGTTTAATGGTGTACTTGCATCAGGAAGAAGAACACCCATAGGACCACATTCTGCCCCATTTGCTCCCTGAGAATAAATTTCTTAGGAAAAACTTATGAAACAATTAAAGGTGAATAGACTTGTGAATGAGCAAAACGGTAATTAAATTTTTGTCGGAAACCAAATGTAATAATAATACTTAAATCACACACATTGTGATGACAAGGTATGTGGCATGTATGGGGATTGGAAAAAGGGACAAGGAAACATCTTGTAGGAAAACTAGATGGAAGAGCCATATAGGCCAAGAACGGTGTGGGAGATAAACATTAACCATAATTCAATTGCTGAGTTTAAAAGGGAAGAAACTCCACTGCCTTCAAAAGCATTGCCGTGGCGTAGTCGGTAGAGTCCCTACCTTCTATTCCGGCGACCCGGGTTCGATTCCCGGCGGGGTAGAGGATTTTAAATCTCCACCTTAGGTCTGGGTGTGTGTCCTGTCTTGTGTTTGTATGTGTGAATAATATAAAAAGGTTAACAAAGGTAAAACAAAAAGGAAGAACAGTGTAAACGAAAGAAAACTAGAAAGAAATAATTTGTTTTAAAAATCAGATCATTTAAAAAAAAGAGCGATAAAGCACGTATGCAGCACAGAAATTATGAATTCTTGCTATGTTTGCATTCCGTGTAAGCAGAGGATCAATATTTTAATTGATCAAAAATGTATCATAAGTAATGCCAAGAGTGATTTACAAATTATCGATAAACTCACGAAGTGAGTCGTGAATTTATCTAGAGAATTTGGAAATCAAGAGTGGCTTTTGTTAGGACTATTTAACGAATAAAATTAAGCTGTTTACTCACAAATCATTATTTAACTATAGTTATTTTAAAATATTTATATATATTTAATGTAAATGGCGATGTTTGAAAACAAATGAGAAACGATTGGTAGGCTTCATTTGCTTCTTTTGTTCGTCACTGCAACTAGATCATATTATTTATTGCCAAAAGAACGCAATATTGTAAAAATGCACTCTAGTGGAGAAAAAATGAAATACATAAAACTGTATATTAATTCATTTCTGATGTCGTATGGCAATTATGTTTTTTTGGAATGTTATTACCTGGAAAAAATACGTTTAAGAAAGTACAAACAGTGGTTTCTTTTTTTGGTCGTATAATCAATTGCTACAAATGTTTTTTTATTAACTCCCGCATGCGGTATGTGTTGACATTCTTGCACTATATATACAATCTGGTAGGCGTATTTGTTGCTGAGTCAGTCACTGCAAAATAATGCTATGACCTATTCAGAATGATAAAAAGAACGTTAAAAACTTTAGTTGGTAAATTCTAGGCGAAACACGACTGTGATTGGTTGTAAATAAAAAATCATTGTAACGTGATTGGTCATTGACTCCCATTTGGGGCATGAGTTAAATAGTCATAAGTAATGCCACGAGTGATTTCCAAATTATCGATACATTCACGACTCAGGAAGTGAGGAGTGAATTTATCTAGAGAATTTGGAAATAAAGAGTGACATTTATTAGGACTATTCAACGAATAAAATTAAGCTGTTTACTCACAAATCATTATTTAAATGTAGTTATTTTAAAATATTTATTTATTTAATGCAAACGGCGATGTTTGAAAACAAATGAGAAGTTACGATTGAAAACAAATGAGCTTCATTTGCTTCTTTTGTTCGATCACTGCTGCAACCAGATCATAATATTATGTATTGTCAAAAGATCGCAATGTTGTAAGAATGCACCCTAGTGGAGAAATTTATAACCAACGTTATAGGTATTAATTAATGTCTGATGTCCTATGATGTAAATATGTCAATTATATTTTTCTGCAACGTCATTTCCTGGAAAATAGTTCGTTTAAGAAAGTGCAAACAGTGTTTTTTTTTTGTGGTATAATCAATTGTTACAAATGTTTTTACATTATCTATCGCATGAACTCTCTGCTGGCAATTCATGCACTATATATACAATCTGGTAGCCGTATTTCTTAGAGAGTCAGTCACTGCAAAATAATGCTATGACCTATTCACAATGTTAAAAAAGGAGGTGCTTTCTTTATTATGATAAACTTTAGTTGGTACATTTTAAGCGAATCACGACTGTGATTGGTTGTTATTAAAAAAATCATTGAAATGTGATTGGTCATTAAATCCCATTTGGAGCACGAGTTAAACAGTCAGAGCAATTTGTAAGAAATTATGTAGTTTTTTAAAGGTTTTCTCAAAAGTAGGGTACCTGGAGTTTCTTCCCTTTTAAACTCGGCGATTCAATTTGAGGGAAGCAAATTATACAAGGAATAATTGGTAAATATCTTATTTACTTATAAATTCAACTAAATGCATGCACCCATAGTAAACTTACTCAAGTAACTAAAGCTATTTAATTTAACGGTAAAACTTGTAATGGGCATGGTTTAGTGGTAAAACTGCTTGGTGAATTTGTGAAGTTACGTGGTACGGGATGTAAATTCTACAATGTAAACGTTCTCACAATATATTCAGGTTTAAATTACCGCTTGTTCAAGAACGAATAATGTTCAAGATTCCACACCCTATTCTAGTACGTTATGAATGATAATTTTGTAGTTCGTACAGAAACGCCAGTTCCCTCGAGGCAATCATCCAAAATTCAATTTTCACTAAATGTGTAACAAGGCATCTCCACAAATTACTGACGCAATTACCAACTACACTTTGAGCTACTTGTTCAGTCACGTTGCAACAGTGCAGAAGGTATCTTTTTTATCACAATATCGATTTTTCCTCCCAAGAAATATGATCCAGCGCTAATAAATTGACTAAGTTGTTTGGACAGTATAAAAATGTAGTTTAAATCAGTGGTTCCCAATTTTATGTCATGGACCCATTTTGATATTAAACTTCACATACCACTTAAGTTAAAATTTACTTTTTTACAGGCTTACAATGTACATACAGTCCCGCGCCGTAGCCGAGCGGTTAAGATAGGAAGCCTTGGCGCAGAGCTACGGGACTTGCGCTGGTTCGAGTCTCCATGGGGGAAGAAATTTTCTCATGGTATTTCGGCCAGTATGGGACCGGTGCCCACCCAGCATCGTGAGGCAATTGGGTAGCTACAATAAGTAGCGGCTCCAGGTTGAGGAACCAGCTATAACGGCTGGGGAACTCGACATGCTAACCACATGTCACTCCTACACTGGCTGTTGATCATCTACCTCTGTGATTGACACATGTGGATGTGAAGGGCCAGCAGCCGGCTGGTAAAAGGGCAACCGCTGAAAAGTGGATCGGACAATGTACATACAAACTTACATCTTATCTCTCTAGGAGATCAAAAGAGAAGTCAAGATATCAGAGATGAATTACAAATATTTAATATAAACGAGAGAATACTAAAACTAAATATATGGTCACATGTATGAATTCATTATATAATGGAAATGGACAGCTAATGACAAATGAGGGAAATTTTGAGGAAGTGGCTGAATTCAAATACCTAGGAACAATAATCACAAATAGGAATGAGATGCAGAAAGAAATTAAACATAGGCTCAATTCTGGAAATGCGTGCTATTATGCATTGCAGAGACTCTTGATATCCCAACTCCTTTCAAAAAAGTTAAACTGAAAATATATAAAACTATTATTCTACCAGTTATATTATATGGGTGCGAAACATGGACTCTTACTTTAAGGGAGGAAAGGAGATTACAAGTATTTGAGAATAAAGTACTTAGGAATGTGTTTGGACCAAAGAGAGATGAACAGACAGGTGAATGGAGAATACTACATAACTATGAACTACATGGTCTTTATAGGAAGTCAGATATAATAAGAACAGTTAAGTCTCGTAGACTGCGATGGGCAGGACATGTTGCACGTATGGGGAATGAAAGACTTGCATGGAAGCTTCTTGTAGGAAAGCCAGAGGGAAAACGCCCAGTTGGTAGACCAAGAATGAGGTGGGAGAATAACATTAACTATGATTTGAGGGAAGTAGATTATACAGGGAATGATTGGAAAGTATTAGCTCAGGATAGGGATGTATGGAGAGCGTATGTCCGCGCGGCCATGAACCTACGGGTTCGATAGTGCCAGTGAGTAAGTAAGTAAACGAGAGAATACACAGAAATAAACTTAATTGGTTTGAACATATACAAAGAATGCCAAATAATCGTTTATCAAAGCTGCTGCTTCATTATAGTCCTCTAGGCCGAAGAAATGTAGGAAGACCAAAACGTAAGACGACCTGCACCTGCAACATGTAGTGAACCGGGGAGCGGAACGGGCCAACAGCCCCATACCTTGAAGATGATGATGATGATGATGACTTTACATAACACTTAAGTTAGAATGTACTTTTTTACAGGCTTACAACGAACATACAAACTTACATCTTATCGTATCCAAAATTATACATTTTCTTTCCCTACAGTAGTTTCTATTTTCCCATCGCAGCGCCTTCCTAATGTTTTCTGTTATATATCCTGCATTCATAGGTAATTAACTAACAAACTAACTCACTGGCAATATCGAAGTCTTAGGTTCAATGCCGAGCGAACATGAGCTCTCCATACATCCCTATCCTTAGCTAATGTTTTTCAATCATCTCCTGTATAATTTACATTCTTCAAATCATAGTTAATGTGATTCTCCGCCTCATTCTTGGCTACGTATTGAGAGATTTCCTTCTGATTTTCTTACAAGGTGTTTCCATGTCTGCCTTTCATTTCCTATTCGTGCCATGTATCTGACTATCGTATCTACGAGACTTAACTGTTCTTATTACATTTGGTCTCCCATAGAGATCATGCAGCTCTTTTGAATGTAGTTTTCTCCATTCATCTGTGTGTTCGTCTCTCTTTGGTCAATAAATTTTCCTCCGATTGAGGGTCTTTCCACTTTTCAGCGGTTGCCCTTTTACCAGCCGGCTGCTGGCCCTTCGCATCCACATGTGTCAATCACAGAGGTAGATGATCAACAGCCAGTGTAGGGGTGACATGTGGTTAGCATGTCGAGTCTCCCAGCCGTTATAGCTGGTTCCTCAACCTGGAGCCGCTACTTATTGTAGCTACCCAATTGCCTCACGATGCTGGGTGGGCACCGGTCCCATACTGGCCGAAATACCATGAGAAAATTTCTTCCCCCATGGAGACTCGAACCAGCGCAAGTCCCGTAGCTCTGCGCCAAGGCTTCCTACCTTAACCGCTCGGCTACGGCGCGGGACCAATAAATTTTCCTAAGAACTTTATTCTCAATTACTCGTAATGTTTTCTCCTCCCTTAAAGTAAGGGTCTATGTTAAGTATCCGTAAAATTTAACTAGGGGAATAACGGTTTATATATTTTCATTTTAACGCTTTTATGAGAGAATTTAGGGTGACAAGAGTTCCTGTAATGCGTAACAGCATGCATTTCCGAAATAAAACTTGTGTTTAATTTCTTCTTGCACCTAATTCCCGTTTATAATTATTGTTCCTAGGAATTTGAACTCGGCTATTTCTCCAAAATATTCCTCATTGTCATTAAGTGTCAATTTCCATTATATAATTAATGTTTATGTGTGACCGCATATTTAGTTTCTTAGGGTCGCTCAACAGGACTTCAACCTGATGATTCCATTCCAGAAATTGGTTTGGAATTCTTGAATCCTCTATTCTTTTCATGTGTCCATAATCATGACAATTGTTTGTTTGCTATATTGACTAACAATGAACCTTCCTTCTTGATTTGTTACGTAATTTGTGTATTCCATATCTTCTCCGTTTTTAAAGGCCTGACGAAAGTCCATTTTGGTTGCCAAAAGTCCTACACTGACCAAATTCCATGATAAAGTTTCTTCTCGGATAGGGACTCAACCAGCGCATATCCATAGCTTTGCGCCAAGGCATGATGTGTAAACCACTTGTCTATGACGTGGGAAACTATCATTATATTACAATGATCTTGAAGAAGATTTTCGGGCTGTAGGCCGTGGTCGCGAGACTTTTAGTTCCCCGACGTTTCGCCAGAGACTGCGTCTGGTATCCTCAAGGGTTGTCTTGAGGATGCCAGACTCGAGCCTCTGGCGATACGTCGGGTTGTCTTGAGGATACCAGACTCAAGTCTCTGGCGAAACGTCGGGTTGTCTTGAGGATGTCAGACTCAAGTCTCTGGCGAAACGTCGGGGAACTACAAGCCTCACGACCACGGCCTACAACCCAAAAATCTTCTTCAAATCAACATAGCAACTCCGGCCGTGAAAGTCTTCGTCAATACATTATCATTATATAGCCGTTACAAAAATAATATTTTCATTTTTATTATTTTTCTTAACTGAGACTTCATTAAACATATATTACAAGACTTTCTGCAGAAATCAGGTGAAATGCCTTGAAATTAATATTTGGCCGACCGCCTTACAGGGTCATATGGTTCAGATGGAATTTCTTTCAATGCACAGCACAGTTGTTTACACAAACTTTCCAAATTTATTTTATTTACTTCACAGAAGGTCACTTATTCTTCACAAATAGTTTGCTGCTAATAAAGTCTATTGCTTCACAATTTATCTGATTGTCCTGTTCTTTCTACTCGTTGAAGGTTTCATTTAGAAAGTCATCTTGTCTTCACATTTAGTTCACGTTTATTCGTCCACACTCTGGATACGATTGGCACATCTCTCCCACTCAACATCTCACATATGCGAAGATAGAAACATTCTGGGTCATGAGTCTCGAATCCTCTCGCATAGAAAGTCCGAGAGATTCATTAGTATACGGAAACTGATTTATCAAGATATTCAATTTAGAGAGCTCGTTTGCTAGCTGCATGCGATCCGAATCTAACTCCTATTAGCTTATAAGGAGTCCTGCTGCCGTCCGCGAAATTAGAAGGAGGTAATTTGAGAAACTGATCAACAATGCGTCATAATTGGAGATGAAACCTCTCCTTCCAATGATGAGAGGTTGAGTAAGCTTCAATCATACAGTAGAGGTCGCTCTGAACTGCGTACAGCTGTCATATATAAACAAGAGCAGGTTTCAGACTTACAAAGTATACTTCGATGGAATATAAAGGTAGCGCACTGACTGTTCGGAACATTTGGAGTGAAATATAACTAATGTAAAGTGTTGCTGTAACCCCCTTCCCTCTTACGTCATGTTCAATGTTCGCATCAATCCTACGCTGATATCGTGTTTACGAATGAATTGTTCATCTATAGTTTATATATATATATATATATATTGAAGTTGTCGTGCCTTAGGATTACGATGATGATTTATGTGTAGAAATAAATAAATAAATAAATAAATATATATATATATATATATATATATATATATATTTCTACACATACATCTTCATCATCGTCACCCTAAGGCACGACAACTTCAAAGGTAAAAGTTTTGGCCTTCTCAACAATCCTCCTTCATGCCAATCTGGCTCTTGCCATTTTCAAGTTGGTCACTTTCATTTTCTTTACATCGTTCATTATGTCATCCTCTCATATTATCTTCGGTCTTATAACTGCTCTGTCTCCTATAGGTTTCCATTTATAGAGTTTCTTAACCAATCTCTGATCATCCATTCATACATACATAATCATCATCCGATATCATGACAGCTGCCGCCGTCTTCCAGAAACCAAACGCCATTCCTCTCTGTCCATCCATTGATCTTCCTCCAATCCTCTGATATTCATAGCTGCTTGTACCCCTTGTATCCAAGTTTTCTTCGGTCTTCCTCTCTTCCTCCTTTCCATTGGGATCCATTTCATAACAATTTTAGGCAATCTTAGCTCTGGCATTCTTTTGACATGACCATACCACTGCAATATTTTCTTTTCTATAATGTATATGATGTCCGGCTCCTCTTGTACACCCATAATTTCCCTTATTTCTTTATTTCGTATTCTATCCATTCTACATTTTCCAGCTGAACCGAGGCATGATGTTTGGTTTTTTAGCATTTTTCTCTTTTTATGATGAACGAGAAATTGGCCCGATGCATCAACCCCCAACCTGGGGGACGGGTAATTTTTGTTCAAGGTTTTCTTCCTCTAGCCTTTGATAGTCCAGTATATGTGTGGGTGTATGTGTGTGTGTGTGTTTTTTCTAATTTGTTTTCTAGCATTTTTTTTAAATATTAATGTACGGAATGTGGATGAATGTAGATATGTATTATTGTGATTTAGTGTAGACATAGATTTTACATATATGTAGCCTGTTATTGTTTTTTTTATACAGGTGTATTTGTAGGTATTTGTTTATATTATTAGTTTTATTTTTTTATTCTTGGAAAAATAATGCACGTACGGCCAAGCAGGCCCGTGCGCAATGTAAATGCATATGTATTTTCTTTATTCTGAAAAAAAAGGCAATAAATTCCATTATCTACTGCAAGGCAGCAGCGCTAGTTTTGGTCCGCCCTGGGTATTTTATTTCCACAGTACCCGCCATATCTCGTTCCCCTATCCGCCACCTGGGGAGGCGCCCGATGGGAGTCTGGCAACTCCACATGGGCCATTCATACATACGTACATAACTGAATACCATGATGACAGTAAGCAATGTCTAATTTAAATTATGTTCTCGGCTATACGTTCCAATATCACACATTGCACTAGGAAGATAAAAGGGGTTGATATGGTCTGTTTTAAATTTTAGACACACTTCGGCAGTCCACGTTATGTAGTCGATTTGTATTTTATAGTGTAAGGAAGGAGTGTAGTATGAATATATGTGTACGTGTTTGTGTCTGGTGTAATTAGGATGCACGAGGAAGATATGAGAATGTAGGAGAAGAAATCGGTTGACAGTACATATTTTATGCCTGGTGAAAAGCATTAAATGGGCCGCCAGTCTTATGGACGTATTTGATGGACGGTTCACTAACAACAGTATCACATGCCTTCTCAGTACATGTACTGGGAAGAAGTTTGGAATTTAATCTAAGAATATGGTGAACAATCTAGCTATTAAAATTATACGCACCACTCTTTCTAGCCTCGAGATTCGTCTTCTTCTTAAACTTAATTTGTAGGATTTCATCCTGTTTATTTCCAAAATCACTCCTCGGAGGAAGACCTATTGTATGTGCATTCACTGTCTATCCATCTCTTGGCTGGTCTCCCTCTTATTCTTCTCCCGTACATTGGTCTATCTTCTTTAGCTCTTTTTGCAAGTCGGTTTTCTTCCATTCTTTCTATATGACCCTTCCAATATTTTCATCTATCTATAATACATTTGGTTATGTCTTGAATATTACATTTGTCTCTAATTTCTGTGTTGTCTATTTTATCAAATAATGTTTTCCCCTGAATAGTTCTTAAGATTTTCATTTCACATGTTCTTATTATTTGTTTAGTTTTTGTTGTATCAGCCCTAGTTTCTGCTCCATATACAATAACTGGTCGAACTATCGTTTTGTATATGCGGGTTTTGCTTTCTATTGACATATGTTTGTTGCGCCTCGAGATTCAGTATTTATAATTGAAATTTCCATCCCTGCCAGATACCGAACCCGAATCTGCTAGTTATGAAGCAGGCATGGTATCACCTGAGGTAGAAACGAACATGTTCCGAAGTTAAAAAAGGTCTTTATAATTTCGTCTTATTTATGTGGAACATACCACAGTAGAAATAAATAATAATTTAAATGAATGTTTGAAATAAAATAATGAAATTCATAATGTGATAACGGGCCCACAGGATTTGATACTTCAAGTTAGATTGCTGTAAATTTATTTGTTTTGGTAACTATTTTACATTTTCTTTAGTTACAAACGTAATATTGAAATTAATGTATTCAGGCTTACTGTACGCATACAAAAGTTAATACAACTGAAGAGGAAAAAAATTCCTAAACCGGGATTTTAACCCAAGATATCCAGCTTTACGCGCTGGTGGACTAACCAATTGTGCTATTTAGGCAATACAGTAGTTTTATTAGTTGTAGTGTATGACCTTGTGTCCATCAGTGAGACTTTACAGGAGAGAAATTCAACCATACTAATTTAATTACACATGTTTTCATATAGATGTCATTGAGTGGCCCGCCTCATAGAGACATCTAGGATACCAAGGTATTACTAGGACGGAAACGTTAGGTAAATTATAAACAGAGGTCTTTTTATTCAGGCTTGTGATTCTTTTACGGCTGAAAATCTTCAGACTCGATACCCACGGCTTAAAGTCCCTCCCGGAGGACTTGTCTCTTATATGTTTCCATCCTTAAAACATCTATCGACCACGGGCGGGTTAGAACCCGTGACCCTCTGGACTAGAGGCAAAGGAACATATTGACTAGCACCGCGGTCAACTAATTCATCGCACAGAAAACTTGTCCCGTTATATTTCTAATATTTTTTATTCAATGCCCCAGGTTACCATTTTGACATTTCTGGTGGTCTCTCCTGGCATTGGCTTAATTGTAACATACTTCTGAAGTTGAGGTGCCTAGAAGGCGGAGTTACGTTGCCCCGATGATGTGATTGGTTATAAATGATAATGAAGCGCCAGGAGAGTACTTAACCTAAACTTAAGCCAAATCCCAGACCATGGGCAACCATAACAATTATTCCCTATGAGGAAACATTCCTATTGTTTCACCGGGAATCGAACCCGAGACTTCATGAACAGTAGACAGAAACGCTGACCCTAGCCCATGGTACTGGTCACATATCTAATAATCGTCTTGATTCAATAATCAAATAATGCGTTCACCTTAATTTGTTGTTTACTTCTCACAAGCAACTCGACTTATTGTAAACAAACATACACCAACTTATGTCCAATATCACGTTAGTTCGGTGAGTTAACTCAATTAGGGTTACGTTTATTTTTAATAGCATGCCACGTAGTATTTTTAGCTATTAGGAATTAACAATGACACAAAAAATGTCAACAGAATAACTGCAGTAGAAATGATTTTTGGAGAAGAGCTGCCAGAAAATATCGACTGGAAGAAAATAGAAATACAGAAATTAGAAAATGGATGAATGCAGAAAGAAGTATAATGGATGAGACTGAACACAGAAGACTACAATGGTACGAACACATAAGATGAATGCAGGATGGAAGATTACCAAAGGCTGTCTGTGGATGGAAAATTGAAAGAAGGAGCAGAAAAGTAAGACCAAGAACAGCCTGGAAGAATAACATTCAGAATTCAATGAGTAAATATGGTGTAACAGATGAAGGCAAAGAGTACAGAGAACGATGGAGAACTTTAATTAAGGGAAATTTGTGAATGTTAGTTGCAAACTGATGGTCTATCTTCTCCATAATGCATTCCCTAAAGTGTCTCAAAAATTTTCTTTCTACAGCTCTTAAAAGAATTTTAATCCAAACCTTAGTGATGCCGCATTTTGACTATTGTGACGTTCTACTAACTGGCATAAGTGACGGATTGTCGGACAAACTGCAGAGTGTCAATAATATGTGTATCAGATTCATGTTTAATGTTTGAAAATACGATCACATTTCTCCATTATTCCACGAATTGTCATGGCTACATCTAAAAGAGAAAAGAAAATCGCACTGTCTAATTCTCTTATTTAAGATCCTACATACCTCTATTCCCAATTATGTATCATCCCGTTTCCTGTATCTATCCTCAAACCATAACTTAAACACAAGATCACAACATAGTCTCTTGCTTAATATACCGCAACATAGGACATCACATCACTCCATGTCATATACTTACTTACTTACTCACTGGCACTATCGAACCCGTAGGTTCATGGCCGCGCGGACATAAGCTCTCCATCATCCCTATCCCGAGCTAATGCTTTCCAAACATTCCCTGTATAATCTACTTCCCTCAAATCATAGTTAATGTTGTTCTCCCACCTCATTCTTGGTCTACCAACTGGGCGTTTTCCCTCTGGCTTTCCTACAAGAAGTTTCCATGCACGTCTTTCATTCCCCATACGCGCAACATGTCCTGCCCATCGCAGTCTACGAGACTTAACTGTTCTTATTATACCTGGCTTCCTATAAAGACCATGTAGTTCATTGTTATGTAGTCTTCTCCATTCACCTGTCTGTTCATCTCTCTTTGGTCCAAAAATTTTCCTAAGAACTTTATTCTCAAATACTCGTAATCTCCTTTCCTCCCTTAAAGTAAGAGTCCATGTTTCACACCCATATAATATAACTGGTAGAATAATAGTTTTATATATTTTCAGCTTAACGTTTTTTGAAAGGAGTTGGGACATCAAAAGTCTCTGCAATGCATAATAGCATGCATTTCCAGAATTGAGCCTATGTTTAATTTCTTTGTGCATCTCATTCCTATTTGTGATTATTGTTCCTAGGTATTTGAATTCAGCCACTTCCTCAAAATTTCCCTCATTTGTCATTAGCTGTCCATTTCCATTATATACTGAATTTCTACGTGTGACCATATATTTAGTTTTACTGATATTTACTTCCAGTCCTAATTTCTTAGTGTTACTCAATAGTGTGTGCGTGTTGGCCTTTAGTATCTCCTCGCTATCGGCCAGTAATACTACATCATCAGCATAAACTAACAGCTTATTAATACCATTCAGTTGTAAGCCTTCCTCATTCTCTAAAGATTTAATGGCATGCTCTAGTACAAAATTAAATAGTAGAGGAGATAGTGCATCTCCTTGCTTCAACCCATTCTGGATTTCAAAAGTGTCTGAAAACTGTTTGCCTACACGCACCCTACTCTTTGTGCCATTTAGACACATTCGTATAAGTCTAACTAACTTTTTAGGAATTCCGAACTCCAGCAGGATACTATATAACTTCTCCCTCTTAATTGAATCATATGCTTTTTTTTTTGAAGTCTACATATAGTTGATGTACAGTACCATTATATTCCCATTTCTTTTCTAAAATCTGTCT
The DNA here is from genome assembly GCA_030220185.1 of Diploptera punctata. Lineage (NCBI taxonomy): Eukaryota > Metazoa > Arthropoda > Insecta > Blattodea > Blaberidae > Diploptera > Diploptera punctata. The sequence continues at coordinate 713,038 of JASPKZ010009380.1, forward strand.
TATACTAAAAATCTGATCTGTTGTAGACCTGTTTCTTCTAAATGCACATTGATGATCTCCTAGAATGTCATCAATATAGGGAGTAAGTCTGCTTACTAATATATTTGTTAGAATTTTGTACGAAGTTGAAAGTAATGAGATGCCCCTGTAGTTGTTGCAATCAGTTTTATCTCCTTTCTTATAAATTGGTACGATAATTGATTCTTTCCATTCATCTGGAAGAGCTTCTTTTTCCCAAATCATACTAAGCAACCAGCGTATCTTGTCCATCAATTTTTTCTCCCCCTGATTTTATCAGTTCTGCTGGGATCTCATCTGAACCTGATGCTTTATACATCTTCAATTTTTCAATTGCCATTTCAACCTCTAATGCACTTGGCTCTGCGACTAGCATTTCTGCTGTCTGTAACTTATCCTCCTCAATGTCCTGTTCTGTATGTACATTTAATAGCTGATTAAAGTAACTTTTCCATCTATTTAATATACTCCTGGAATCTGCAATCATATCCCCATTTTCATTCCGAATTATGTTTGTTCTAGCCTGAAACCCTTTCTTCTCTATACTAATTCCCTGATATAATTCTCTAATGTTCCTATTTTTTGCATTCATTTCAAGATCATTAATCTTCTCTCTCAAATATTCCCTCTTTTTACTCTTTAGTAACTTGGTGGTTTCCCGTCTAATACTACCCAATTGCTCTAAATTTACCTCATTTGGCTCGTGTAACCATTTCATTTTTGCTAGCTTTCTTTTCTTTACAATGTCGGCACATTCCTCATCAAACCATTTCTTGTTTTGCCTCTTTTTAAACAACCAATGCTTTCTGATGCTGACAATTTAATAGTATCTCTTATAGCCTCCCATTCTTTATTTATATCAGTTTCTTCTTCGTTTGCCACATTGTCATCTGAAGATTCCAGTACTTCAAATCTATTAGCAATTTTGATTTGGTATTCTTGCTGCATTTCATCATTTTTCAAGTTTTTTAATTCATATTTTACAGAATCATCTTTAGCATTTGTTCCTCTCATAAGCGACAGTCGTCTGATTTTCACTCTGACCAGATGATGATCCGAATTGCAGTCTGTCCCTCTAACTGATCTAACATCGGTGATGCTACTGTGCCAGCGTTTATCCACTAATACATGATCTATCTGGTTCCGAGTTTCTCCATCTGGGGACGTCCAGGTGTATTTATGAATATCCTTATGTTGAAATGTTGTGCTCTTAACAATGAGATTCTTTGATGTGGCAAATGTGACTAATCTAACCCCGTTGTTGTTACTATCTTCATGAAGACTGAATTTGCCTATTGTTGGTTTGAATATATCTTCCCGCCCCACTTTTGCATTAAAATCTCCTAAGACAATTTTCATATGATATCGTGAAAGGCTATCAAATATGAATTCTAATTCTTCATAGAACTCATCCTTGATCTTGCCATCTTTATCTTCTGTGGGAGCATGTACATTTACAAATTATAAAATCATGTCGTTTGTCCTTTAGAATTATGTATGATATCCTGTCACTGACAAACTTAATATCTCGGATAGCGGACCGGATCCTCCTCCTGACTAAAAAACCCGTTCCAAATTCAGGTTTTTTCTGCATACCCGTAGTATAATGCAAAGCTTCCTGATTCCTGACTACCTTCTCCTGGCCACCTAACTTCCTGTAAAGTGATTATATCATAGGGCGATTTATCTAATTCCCACATTAATATCTCTAGTGCCCCGCTATTATATAAAGTCCTAACATTCTATGTTCCTAGGAACATGTCCCTGTGTTTGAGCCTTTGGCATGGGTTCCCTGAAGTAGTCCCCACCCAGAGAATTGAATGGGGGACAATTTGACCTCTGGAAAATTTTACCCCAGTAGAACCCATGTCCGCATTTCTTGACGGTTGTATTTTTACGGTGAAAGATCATAACTCCTTCGTCCAAGGTACTTTTTTCGTCTGGCTTATCACCTTCGACCAGTCCGGCATGGGTAACCCTATCGGCAGCAATGCTACCGCCGGCATAGCTCTCAGGATCATTTAAGCACGCAAGCCACTCCACCACGACAAGGTAAAGATACCACGGAGGGCTCCATGTCATATACCATCTTCAATTCTCGCAACTGGAATTCCCTACCACAAGAAATAAGGGGCTGCCGGACATTGGCATCTTTTAAAAGAAATCTAAATTTATATTTGCTCTAAACTCGACTTCATTATTACCCAGTGTAAGGTATATATATATATATATATATATATATTAATTGGTCTTTCTCGTATAATTTATCATATTATTATTATTATTATTATTATTATTATCGTAAGTATTATTATTGTTATTATCGTATAAAATGTTGTTTGTACATGAAATTTACATTGCTACATTTAATGTATCTTTAACTGTTTATAATAATTAGTATAGCGTATATCTATATTTCTCAAATATTTATTTGTATTTGTGCTGGTTGAGAAGGCCTTATGGCCTTAACTCTGCCAGAATAAATAAAGCATTATTATTATTATTATTATTATTATTATTATTATTATTATTATTATTATTATTATTATTATTATAAGTTCGTAGTTATTTATATGTATTTTTTTAATTCATGTTAGTTACTAAGACTGGTTGGAGAAAACCCTCAATGAGGAAAATTCTCAAAATGAATGAATGAGGAATTTTAATGAACCGAAGAGAGATGAACATGCAGATGAATTGAAAAGTCTACTTAACGATGAGTTGCATTATGGGAGATCATTATGGGAAGCCATATGTAATAAGAACAGTTAAGTCTCGTAAACGCGATAAGCAGGACACATCGCACGAATAGGGGAAAAAAAGAAGGCAATGGAAATCCCTTGTAGGAAAACGAGAGAGAAAGCGCCCAGTAGGAAGGCCAAGAATCAAGTGGGAGGTCAATATTAACCAGGATTTAAGGGAGTTAAATTATACAGGGAATGGAATGCAGGCTTTCACGGCCGGTAATCATGGTATTAAAAGATTCTGGGCTATGTGGACTGAGTCTACGGCAGGGAAACAACAGCTGGAAGCGCTCGCCACTGAAGATGCCCTCCGCAGTTGAGGGAGAAACGTCTGGAAGAAACGCCAGTTATAGACTATACAGGGGATGATTGGAAAACGTCTCAGGAAAGGGATGTTTGGAGAGCTTATCTCCGCGCGACCATGAATCTATGGATTCGATAGTGCCAATGAGTTAGTTATGCCATACAATATTAAGATTTTTATCAGTGACTGTATGTATGTATGTACCCGATACGTACCTCATGGAAATACGCTCCCCTAGCGGGAGTTACTTTACTAACATAATCCCTACAGATGTCAGTGAATGTAATGTGGTAAACACATCGTCTCAGTGAGACATCTAGTAGACAACTAAGATATTACTTGGATGGGAAATGCCGATTAAAGTTTGCTGAGAGGCACTAATTTAGATTTTAGGTTCTTTTACGAATCCGAAAATTTTCATATTTGGGACCACGACTTAAAGTCCCTCCCGGAGGACTTGCCATTTGAATGTTTTCATCGTAAAAATCCGTTGACTCTGGACGTGTTTGAAACTTGGCCCCTTGGTACTAGAGGCAAGGATCGTAACTACTAGACCACCGTAACTAATTTAATTTATAGTTCGCGTGAAATTATTTAAGGGGGTTGATGGGTGAAAAATTGACCATTTGAGATCGAAATTGGCATTTTTTTGTTTTTTCTACTAAAAATAGCCAGTAATTTAATATATATGTTGGCAAAGTTTCAGAGACATATGACGCTTCTACGTGCCCTAAATTACGTGAGTTAAAAGACTGCGCCAGTTAAATACCACCTGCATGCAAATATTTAAACTTGTTTTTCCACACTTTTATTTTCACTGCATTTTTGTACATTCAAAATTGAATTGAATTCAGACATTTTGTCCTAGAAGGTTCAAGTTTTACTGCATGTCCTAAAAACAATGGGTAACAAAGTAGTGCATGGGTTTCATGATTGAAGTAGTATTTTAAGAAATAAAAAATAAAATGTATGCAATAAATTTTTGTTGTAATTCCACACATGAGGTACAACACTATTTTTTCTCCCTTTGTGTCGCATTATAAGATTTCTAATGCATGATGTATTTCTAAATATTTTAGGGTCTTGTAAAAAATCAGACATTTTACTAAAACATTGTGGAACCTATTTAATTATAATATATGCAGATTTTTAAAAATATAATATTTAATAATTCACAAAGCGGCAGAAATGAAATTTTTGAGATCTGTTAAAGGGTGCACTAAGGAAGACAGAATCAAGAACACAGAAATAAGACAGGAACTTGAAATATTTGCAATAACTGATAAAATAGATATATATAGACAAAAATGGAAGCAACACATAGACAGAATGAATGAAGATAGATATCCAAAACAAATAACAAAATACAAACCTAAAGGCACCCGAGATGTGGGCAGACCTAGAAAGAGATGGGCTGAAGTCGGAACGGGTCAACAGACCTAATCCATGAATGCAGATTATGATGATAATTCACAAAATAAATGTCTCACAAGAATTAAACTTACACACATCATTATGTATCATGCAGTGGACGTTTGTACAAAAAATCAAGTCTCTAGCTCAAAAAAAAAAAAAAGTAGAAAATAAAAATTTCATTCATCGCCCCCCCCCTAATGTTTATTCCCCTTCAAGATGAGTTCCTTACTTTTAAGGGTTAAGAAGCACTGATCTAAAAAAAAAACAAGCATTTTTTTAACGTGAAGAAAATATAGAGGATCAAACACTTGTTTCTAGACACGCATGCTTCATATGTGAAAACTACCAAAGTGTTTCCATAAAAAGAAAATCTGTCATACTCGAGGCAATGTTTACATGTAAATCATAAATATCTCGTGTAACAAGGGCATTAGTGTTACAAAAATCCTCTCTCGCCGCATGTTGGCATTTCAAGCCAGGGAAAGGTGACGGCGCAGGCGCTATGCATGTTGCCTGCCAACCAGGGGCAAGCACGAGCCTTCAGACCGGCTACAGCTGGTGTTCCTATGTAATACACGCGAAACAGTTTTTGGCGATGACTCCAGCTTCTCGGGGATATTGCGACGCCGTTCAAATTAAAATATCTCCCCTTGTTTTAAGTTACAAAACTTCTTGATTAATATTACAGTGACTATAGCCTCCTCCTTTGTTTTTCTGCGTGTGTCACGGAAAGCATTAAACCCCAAGACCATGTTTATGTTAAATTAATGTATGACATTGTGACAGTTTTTGAATCACGTGACTCGAGGCAGTAAATTCGACTTACGTGTTCCTCTCTATTAAAAGGAAAGATTTCGTCCCTTCATTCTGTGAATATATGGTTTTAACGATTAAATTTATTGCGATGAAGTGCAAGAACTGAAAGTTTTCATGGCAATTATAATAGTGACGAATCCTACGCCAAGGAACTGCGATAACGAAGGAGATCAACGACAATATTCTTTAGGAACTGCTTCAATCTCTGTGACAGTAACTAGAGCTTCAGCCTCCGCGTCTCCAAGAGCTGGGGGAGGTGCCAGTAGTAGTAAAGTTTGCCCATTCTTGTGGAGGTGCGGGTCCACCTCTACAGTTAGCAGCGTGGTAAGACCGATACTTTACCTAATTACCACTATTCTTAACATTTACAACATCAGATAGTACTTTCTCATTTCATTATGTCAACTGTAAACAAGTAAATTAATACACATTTTTTAATATGTAATTATTTATTTATTTATTTTACCTGGTAGTGTTAATCCGTAATTCGAGATCGTTGTTAACCCTTAAATTGACAAAACACAAATTTCTTGTGCCTGTTATTTAAATGTGGCGGACCGCACTGAAAACGGAATCTTATATAACTTATTATTAGGTATATTGTATAATTAGATACACATTTAAGTGGTTTCTTTTTGTTCGTTTTCTTCTGATTTATTAAAAATATTAAATTAATTAAACCAAAAAGATACATTACGAATTTAAGGGTTAAAAGAATAAAAAAAAGTAGCTCGTAATAAAAGATTGCATATCTAACTTTAATTACTTGATATAAAAATTTCCTATGTTAAGGGTACATTTCGATATTTTATACATACAGTAAAACCTGTACATGTTGGCCACTCATGGCTCCATGGAAGTTGACCAAATTGTACATTCTGCCAACTTGCAAAAATTGTCATTATTCATTCTGTATTTATCCATTAATGCTATAGACAAACATAAATAGGAAAATTAATGTTTTAAAACTCACAGAAACAACTTTGGGAAAATAGTATTAAACAGACAAGAAAGGAGAAAGTGAATTCAACTTAAATTTACAATTAAATTAATTTCTTCCGTTTCTTACTTGCACTACTCATCTTTCAGAATGTAAACTGTTCACTAGAAGTTGAGTGCACAAACTACTGCCTCTAGAAAATACATTCCTAGAATTATTTTAAAATAAATAATAAAAGGTGTAAAATACAATATTTATGTACGTAGCTATTCATTGCAAAACTTTTTTTCTGAAACAATCAAGCACAAAAAAAGAATGTGCTCTTGCTAGAGGATTAAAAATATAATTTTAACATTACATTTGTCATAAGCAATGCCACGAGTGATTTCCAAATTATCGATAAATTCACGACTCACGAAGTGAGGAGTGAATTTATCTAGAGAATTTGGAAATCAAGAGTGGCATTTGTTAGGACTATTTAACGTATAAAATTAAACTGTTTACTCACAAATCATTGTTTAACTATAGTTATCTTAAAATATTTATATATTTAATGTAAACGGCGATGTTTGAAAGCAAATCAGAAATGTGAAATTATGTTTATTCACTGCTGCTTGATCATATTATTTATTGCCAAATAAGATCGCAATATTGCAAGAGTGCACCCAAGTGGAGAAATAATGAAACACATCAAACTGTATATCATAATCAACATTACGGGTTATTCATTTATTTTTTTTAGCAAATAACTCAGTAAAATCAAGGAATCTTTTCATTATTTGCTATATTCAATGTATTTGTTGGAGAAATATAATGCTTTGACCTGTTCAGAATATTAAAAAAGGAGGAGCTTTCTTTATCACAAAAGCAGGAGCTGATAAAGAGAAATCGATAAAGAGCGAGGTGAAACACGACTGTCATTGGTTGTAAAAGAACATTCATTGAAACGTGATTGGTCATTGACTAGCATTTGTGGCATCAGTTAAATAGTCACTGTAATTTAGTTAAGGAATTCCAATCTATTCTTCATGTTTCTAACAAAAGACTGACAAGTAGTTCTAAGACATATTTGTAGGTAGATAGTCAAGAATGGCCAACATAGACAAGTTAAATTATTAAGACTATTTAACTCATGCCCCAAATGGGAGTCAATGACCAATCGCGTTTCATGAATTATGATTTACAACCAATCACAGTCGTATTTCACCTGGAACTTATCAAATAGTGTATAATACTAAAGAAAGTCCTATATTTTAACATTCTGAACAGGTCATAACATTATTTTGCAGTGACTGACTCTCTAAGAAATACGGCTACCAGATAGTATATATAGTGCACGAATTTACACAGAGAGTGCTTGCGGGATATAATAGAAAACATTCGTAGTAATTGATTATACCACAATAAAAAGAAACAACTCTTTGCACTTTCTTAAACGTATTATTTCCCAGGTATTTACGTTCCAGAAAAATATAATTTACATTTAGAAATTAATTAATATGTTGGTAATAAACAGTTGGTGTGTTTCATTTTTTCTCCACTTGGGTGCATTCTTACAACATTGCGATTCCTTGGCAATAAATAATATGATCTGGTTGCAGTGATGAACAAATGAAGCATAACAAAAGTTTTTCATTTGTTTTCAAACATTGCTGTTTACATTAAATGTATAAATATTTTAAAATAACTATATTTAAATAATGATTTTTGAGTAGGCAGCTTAATTTTATTCGCTAAATAGTCTTAACAAATGCCACTCTTGATTTCCAAATTTTCTAGATAAATTCACTCCTCACTTCGTAAGTCGTGAATAATCTGGAAATCACTCGTGGCATTACTTATGACTATTTAACTCATGCCTCAATGGGAGTCGATGACCAATCACTTTTTGAATGAATTCTGTTTTACAACCAATCACAGTCGTGTTTCACCCAATATTTATCAATTAAGTTTATCATATTAAAGAAATCTCTTCCTTTTTAATATTCTGAAGAGGTCATAGCATTATTTTGCAGTGACTGACTCTTTAAGAAATATGTTGAATATAACAATTTATATATTAAGATGTAAGAATCCTAGAATGCATGTAGCTCCCAGATTGTATATATAGTGCACGAATGTAAACAGATTACGCTTGTGAGATATAACAGAAAAAAATTGTGGCAATTGATTATACCACAATAAAAAGAAACCACTATTTACACTTTCTTAAACGTATTATTTCCCAGGTATTTACGTCCCAGAAAAAAATTAATTGACATATTTATATCATAGGACATCAGAAATTAATTTAGTAACCTATAATGTTGGTTATGAACAGTTTGATGTGTTTCATTTTTTCTCCACTAGGGTGCATTCTTACAATATTGGGACCCTTTGGCAATAAATAATATGATCTGGTTGCAGTGATGAACAAAGGAAACGTAATAAAAGTTTCTCATTTGTTTTCAAAAATCGCCGTTTACATAAAAATACAAAAAAAAATTAAAATAACTATATTTAAATAATGATTTGTGAGTAAACAGCTTAATTTTATTCGTTAAATAGTCCTAACAAATGCCATTCTTGATTTCCAAATTCTCTAGATAAGTTGCAAATCACTCGTGGCATTACTTATGAGAATATTGTAATGAATTTGAAAATTTGCCCAACTTCAAAGATACACAGGTGCCCAAATTACGTACACAGATATAGAGATGGCCATGCAAAAAAAATGCAATTGATTTACCGGTTCCACAGAAATGTGGTCAAGTTTGAAAGGAGGAAATCTTACAAGTGTGCCAACTGCACGGGTACCGTGTATTAAACTATTCAGTCTGTATTAATTTCTAAATAACTGAAGAAAATTCACACTATTGTTACACTTTTATCAAACACTATTCGAGGTAGGGTTACGAAATTTTCAGGACACTACTCATTATTATACGAAGATACTCCTGTGGCATATTCAGTAAAACAGTCCGTAAAAATTATATTTTCATCTATAGTTCATATAAAAATAATTTTCCGAAATTAACATTCAATCATATCCTGCATTCAAAGTCTAGCAAGTGTAATAATAAAACTGCTAGTTTTATACATAATAACTACATACAGTTATTTGCATTTTCGTATGTACTATGTAAGACGAGAAATCTGTACCTCGTTATAAGTATATGATGGCCAGACTTTACTTAACTAAAAATCAATTTAGATTGAATAGCTTAAGATTTCTAAAAATTAATATTCATTTTAAGCAAAATGTGCCTTCAATTGCACAAGGGTAGGGAGCGTGTAGGCAAACAGTTTTCGGATAGTCCTACTTTTGAAATCCACAATGCGTCGAAGCAAGGAGATGCACTATCTCCTCTACTATTTAATTTTGTTCTAGAGCATGCCATCAAATCTTTAGAGGATGAAAAAGGCCTACAACTCAATGGTATTAATAAGCTGTTAGTTTATGCTGATGATGTAATACTACTGGGCGATAGCGATGAGATACTGAAGGCCAACACCACACACACACACACACTACTGAGTAACTCTTAGAAATTAGGACTGGAAGTAAATATCAATAAAACTAAATATGTAGTCACACATAAAAATACATTATATAATGGAAATGGACAGCTAATGACAAATGAGGGAAATTTTGAGGAAGTGGCTGAATTCAAATACCTGGGAACAATAATCACAAATAGGAATGAGATGCACAAAGAAATTAAACATAGGCTCAATTCTGGAAATGCGTGCTATTATGCATTGCAGAGACTCTTGATGTCCCAACTCCTTTCAAAAAACGTTAAACTGAAAATATATAAAACTATTATTCTACCAGTTATATTATATGGATGCGAAACATGGACTCTTACATTAATGGATGAAAGGAGATTACGAGTATTTGAGAATAAAATATTTAGGAAAATTTTTGGACCAAAGAAAGATGAACAGACAGATGAATGGAGAAGACTGCATAACAGTGAATTACATGGTCTTTATAGGAAGCCAGATATAATAAGAACAGTTAAGTCTAGTAGACTGCGATGGGCAGGACATGTGGTATGAATGGGGAATGAAAGACGTGCACGGAAGCTTCTTGTAGGAAAACCAGAGGGAAAACGCCCAGTTGGTAGACCAAGAATGAGGTGGGAGAATAACATTACCTATGATTTGAGGGAAGTAGATTACACAGGGATGATTGGAAAACATTGGCTCAGGATAGGGATATATGGAGAGCTTATGTCCGCGCGATCATGAACCTACGGGTTCGATAGTGCCATTGAGTTAGTTAGTTTTGTGCCTTCAATTAACTAAAAAATGAATTATGTCTGTTAATTACAATCAGAGATATCGACATCCCTGTAAGCCTTTGTATAGCTCTCAACCAGGTTGGATCAATTGTACACTAATTGGTTCTATAACTAAGCTGCAATAATTATAACTATTACATAGTATGCCTACAATATAATTACTGTATAAAATATAAAATATGAAAATGGTTAAAAATCTTAAAATTTGTACAGAACCTGATATACCAGTCGTCCTCAAATAAAATATTCTTAGATTTAATTAAAGACGAGTGATATATCAGGTTCTGTTACAAATTAAAAAAAAAAATCTTTTATTTAATAATCTCAACGGTGGTGGTTCGCCATGAATTACGAAAGTATCGGTCAGTGGCTGCTGTGATTGCACTAAATATAACAATATAAACAATTATTTAAGCAATCAATTGAATTGGTGTTTACTTGATGAAAATCCATAGCTTATTTAATTAAATAAAAATAAAACTTAAAGTTTTATGTGATTTTCATATTTATTAAAATGTAAATTAGTTACAGCTGTTTCGGTACTTTGTACCTTCTTCAGACATGATTACAAATGAATGAATTTTGTTATTATAGTACATAACAACTGTAACTATGCAACAATTTTTTTTTTACAATCTCTATTATAAATTTAAAAGAGGCGATTCATTGAAATCAGTTAAATTCACAACTAGATTTGAATGAATCGCCTCTTTTAAATTTATAATAGAGATTGTAAAAAAATTGTTGCATAGTTACAGTTGTTATGTACTATAATAACAAAATTCAATCATTTGTAATCATGTCTGAAGAAGGTACAAAGTACCGAAACAGCTGTAACTAATTTATATTTTAATAAATATGAAAATCACATAAACTTTAAGTTTTATTTTTATTTAATTAAACTAATTATTTAACCTTTAAATATGCAAAACACTAATTTCTCGTGTCGGTTATTTGAATGTGGAGTACCCACTGAAAACGATATTATACACAGGGTGTAACAGGACCTCACTGACAAAATGATAGGGATGATAGGCCATGCAGAGAGGATATTTTTTTGTGAAGGAACATATAGTCGCAAACAAGTCGTTTATGACTTATGCGCAGATGAAGGTGTTCACCCGTAAGGGGCGGAATTGAATACAAGCTATTGAACACGTATTATTTTTATTGAAAAATGACATGTTTTTACAGTAAATGTTCAAACAGTCTACCCTGTGCCTCATTGCATGTTTAATATCGTAGCAGCAACGATCGGCCAGCGCGGCCGATCATGGCAGAATTCTTTTTGGCGTTGTCAAAACACTTATTGTTTGAACCCTTATTATAAAACATGTATTTTTCAACAAAATTATATGTGTATAATTTTTTGTATGCAATTCCGACCCTTACGGATGAACACTTTCATCGGTATATAACTCATAAACGACGTGTTT